>CM055640.1:60971755-61301754 GCA_029378325.1 Elaeagnus macrophylla
ATAATATAGAAAATATACGATTGTATATATTGAATTACAATTTTTGAAATTGTAAAATCTTATTTACTAGCTTTTCTTTCTTATGTCTTTCTCTTTCTCCTTTCTAAATAAAATCTTAATCTCTTTCTCTTTCTCTTTCTCCTTCTATGTGTATATATATCCATCCACAATTTTAGGATGTTTAATTATAAATGATTAAAATGACATTTTTATTAGTCATCCACATTTTTAGCAAGCATCTAATTATCAATGATATAATTAGTAATTTTGACTACTTAAACTGTTATATGCTATCAATTGAAAAGCCTTTTATAATATTTGACTAATTTAAGCTAAATATATTACAAATTTCTATCTTGACTTGAATTTCTAAAACCATTAAGTAACTGTCTTCTATCAATTATGCCCCACCTGCTTCTAATGCCAAGTAGCATTTGCATATACTAATTAAGTCTGAACAATATTTGAACTTCATAAATGGGAAAGCTTTTGTCATTATATTTGTTGGATTATCAAAAGTAGCAATCTTATCCACTAACACGTCATCTCGTGTTCTGACATCGTGAATAAAGTGTATCTTGATATCAATATGCTTTGTCATTTCATGATACATCAAATTCTTGGTTAAGTGAATTGCGCTTTAACTATCACAAAACACAGTAAAATTCTTTTGATTCTGATTACCTACTAAACCTTTAAGCCATAAAGCTTGTTTCACTACTTCTATAACTGTCATATATCCTGCCTCTATAGTTGACAAGGTAATAGTGGATTATAAAGTGGCATGCCAATTTACAGCATTACCTTTAAGAGTAAAAATATAACTAGTCAATGACCTCCTATGATCACAGGATAGGAGGCATTGCATGAAATTTAGTAAAATATTTTCACAGGTCAAAAGGCTTTACTTTTTCGTGAATGTTATCAAATTATATCTTCACTCTATGCAGTTCTGACTTTTTCTCTCACTTTTTCGCATCATATCTATCCAACTCTAACCAAATATTCAAAACTTTTGTTTTTTTGTTTTTTTGTTTTTAAATTAATGGTCCAATAGACGTACATGACTAAATAAAATCTAACTTAATTAGTATTACAAGATGTTTTAAATAATAGTTTTTTATATAAACTAGCACAAGAGACTGGAAATATCCAATTTGTACGATATATTATAAAACATAAACACAAAACACAAGTTAATTATAATATATTGTATACATTATAAAACGATATTTGTACTTCTTTAATTGTCTAATACAAACATCTCATGATTAAAAGTATACACATAAATTCAAAACTATTAAAAATTAGTCAGTTTAATTTTTTTTTCCTTGGTACATGATATTTTTTTTATTATTTAAATAAATGAATCTAAATGTTCTATCTCAAATTGTCTGTTCCTTCCATTAAAAATAAACACATGTACTTTTTTTTTTATTTTTTTTTATTATTTATCAAACTACTTTGCTTCTTACTCATTAACCCGCTACACTTCTTCTTTAACTTTGAAAATCTATTAATTTATATTTTTTAAAATTTCCAATGTTGATGTAAAAGTTGCAAATGTGTGTGTGACAAAAAATTATACTTTGCTAAAACTTAAAAGCACTTTTCAAAGTATCTAAATTCAATCAAATTACATACTTGAATTTTCTTGTATTTTATAAATAAAAATTTCAAATCATTAAATTTTTCGTGTCAATATTACTATATATTTATTAAATTTAATTAAATATTTTTATTACTAAGTAGGGTAATTAATGCTATAATCAAATTTAATTAATTATAACATTTTCTCTAATATTATAATTTTTACTTAAATGTTAAAAATATAGCTTTCAGAAACAAAATTATAAAAAAAATTTATTTCACACATTTTTTTATTTTTATTAGTTGCTCAATTTTTTGTAATAAATAAGGATAATATATATATATATATATATATGTTTTTTTAATTAATATTTAATATTTTAAATCAAATTAAGTATGAAAATTAAAGCTTTACTATAAATCATATAGTATAAAACAAAGGTAGTCGTTTTTGCTAACTTCAAGTTTATGTTTGTAGAAACAAGATTAAATCTTACAAACAAAGAATATTTGATAAAATAAATTAATTGATGCTTAAATAAAAGTTTATATTGAAATTTTTATAAATGAGAAAAGAATATAGAAAATATACAATTGTATATATTGATTTACAATTTTTGAAATTATAAAATTTTATTTACGTAGCTCTCTTTCTTATGTCTTTCTCATTCTCCTTTCTGAATAAAATCTTTTCATTTTCTAAATAAAATCTCTCTCTCTCTCTCTCTCTCTATATATATATATATATATGTCCACAATTTTAGGATGTTTAATTATAAGATAATTAAAATGATATTCTTATTAACCATCCACAATTTTAGCAAGCATCTAATTACCAATGATGTAATTAGTAATTTTGACTACATATACGCTAACGATTGAAAAACCTTTTATAATATTAGATTAATTCAAGCTAAATATATTACAAATTTCTATCTTGGCTTGAATTTTTAAAACCATTAAGCAATTGTCTTCTATCAATAACGCTTTATCTGCTTCCAATGCCAGCTAACATTTACATATGCTAATTAAGTTGAACTTCACTAATGGGAAAGCTTTTGTCATAATGTTTGTTGGATTATTAAAAGTAGCAATCTTATCCACTAACACGTCACCTCGTGTTGTGACATCGTGAATAAAGTGTCCTGATATCAATGTACTTTGTCCTTTCATGATACATCAGATTCTTGGTCAGTGAATTGCTCTTGACTATCATAAAACACAGTAAAGTTCTTTTGATCGATTACCAACTAAACATTTAAGCCATAAAGCTTCTTTCACTACTTATGTTGCTGTTATATATCCTGCCTCTATAGTTGAAAAGTAATAGTGGACTATAACGTCACACGCCAACTTACATCATTACCTTTAAGAGTGAAAATATAACTAGTCAATGACCTCCTATGATCAAGATTGACGGCATAATCTGAGTCACAAAAATAAGCAACTCAACAAGTAACTTTAATTGTTCCTCTGCCAAAAACCAGGCCTATATTTGTTGAACCTCTCGAATATCTCAAAATCTATTTCACAACTTTCTAATTAGCCTTCCTTGGGTTAGCCATGTATCAACTAACAACACTCATTGCATGAGCAATATTTGGTCTAGTACAGACCATAACATTCATTAGACTCCCAATTGACTTGAGTAAGGTACTTAAGACATGAACTCTTGATCCTTCTTTATCTGTGGTGACATTTTTGCAAATAACTTGAAATGATCTGCAAAAAGAGTACTAATTAGCTTTGCATTATACATTCTAAATCTATCAAAAACTTTCTCAATTTAGTTCTTTTGAGATAAGCACAACTTTTTAGCTTCTCGATCTCTTATGATCTCCATATAATGAATTCTCTTTGTAGGACCCCAAATCTTTCATTTCAAGCTCACTACTCAACTGTGCCTTCACCTTGTTGATCTCGACTACTTGCCTACAATCAATTAGAGTGTCATTAACATAAAAAAGCAAGTAAATATAAGATCCATTAGAGAGTTGTGTATAGTATACACTATTGTCATACTCATTTGCATGTATCCAATACTAATCATAAATAAGTTGAATTATTTATTCCATTGTCTTGGTAACTACTATAAATCATAGAGTGACTTTTTTAGCAAACAAACATGGTTTTATTTTCCTAGTACAACATACCGTTCATGTTTTGCATAGAAATTATTTCGTCTAGACCACTATAGAAAAATGCTATCTTTACATCTAATTGTTCAAACTCCAGATCATACAGAGAAACCAAAGCAAGTAGCACACAAATAGAACTATGCTTTACCACAAGAGAAAAAACTTCATTAAAGTCAATACCTACTCGTTGTGTAAAGCATTTTGCTACGAGTCTTGCTTTCAACCTTAATCCATCTTTCTTCTTGAGTATCCACTTGCAAAACACAATCTTCTGATTGATTAGCTTCTCAATAAGTTCCCAAGTTTGATTCTTGTGTAGTAATTCAAGCTCTTCTTTCATGGCACCTATCCATTGTGATGCTTTATCATAAGTAACTACCTCATATAATGAGCTAGGTTCCTATTCTTCAATGCTTTCTGTCATATTGAGTGCAAAAGCAACAAAATCACCGTATTGATGCGGTGGTCTAATTTATCTTCTTGGCTTATCTCTAGCCAAGATATATTCAAGCTCTGTTGATACATCATCTTCATGTGTCTTCTCTGGTTCTTGCTTCGTAACTTCAATCTCAAGCTCTACTTTCTTGCTAGCACCATGAACTTCAATTTGGATATTATGGCCCTTATGTGGTCTTAGGTTAAGTATGATTGTCTTATCAAAATTCATGTCTCGACTGATCATGAGTTTCGACTTCTTAAGATCTCACAGCCTATACCCCTTGACACCATCTTGATAACCCAAAAGTATGCATTTTTGAGCTCTTAGCTCTACCTTTCTTTCATTAACATGAGCCAAGCTAAACATTCAAATACGTGCAAAATTGAATAACTTTTTGTAGAGCCTAACAACATCTCCTTTAGAGTCTTACAGTCAATAGTTGTAGAATAGAGTCTTACAGTCAATAGTTGTAGAATAGAGTCTTACAGTCAATAGTTGTAGAATGAAACCTATTCACCATATAGCATGCATTGTTAACTACCTCTGCCCAAAGCTACTTAGGCAAGCCTATATTAGAGAGCATGAATCAGGCTTTCTCAAGCAACGTTTTGTTCATTTGTTCTGCCACACCATTTTGTTATGGTGTATGCCTTATAATTTTATGGTGAGTTATACCTTCATTTGCACAGAACTCATTGCTGTAAATCTCCAACCCATTGTCTTTTCTAAGCCACTTAACCCTCTTTTTCGTTTACTTATCCATGAGAGCTTTCCATTGCTTGAACTTGAGGAATACATCATTCTTTTATTTCAAGACATATATCCAAACTTTCCTTGAATAATCATCAATAAAAGTTAACATGTACCTCGCTCCACCGTGAGAAGGAACACTTGACGAGACTCACAAGTCTAAATGGAAGTAATCAAGAGTCCCTTGCATCCTATGAATTCTAGTGTTGAACTTCACTTTGTAGTATTTCCCATAAACACAATGCTCATGAATCTAGCTTTCCAAATATGGTGCCCACCAAGTGAGCCTCTTTTGCTATACTCATATGACCTAACCTCATATGCCACAAACAGATTTGGTCATAATAAAAAATAGAAGAAATTGAGGCTACACTTACCATCGTACTATCTTGTAGGATATACAATCTATTTTTTCAATTTTCCTTTCATAACCATCAAGATATCTCTAGAAACTCTTAAGACTCCACCTTTAGCTCTATATGAACAGCCAATAATGTCTCGAGTGTTCAATGAAATCAAGTTCTTTACAAGTTCAAACACATACCTCACTTTAATTAACGTTCTCACAATACTGTCGTTCTTCTTGATTTGAACAATACTTTATCAACTATGTTACAAGCTCCGTCACCCTATTATAACTTTGCCAACATAAACCTCTTAAAATGTAGCAAACTAATCTTTGTTGGGCATCATGTGGAAAGTACATGCTTAATGAGAATACAGTCATCATCATTATTGTTAGATGAGATAAAAAGAACATTACCACCATCTAACTCTTCTTAGGTAACAACTGCTCCACCAAACTCTGAAGTGCTTGATGTGTCTTTCTTGAGCTCTAGGCAGTTTCTCTTCCAATGCTCTTATTTTTTACAGTTATAACATCTATTGTTATTGTTTCTATATTTGTTGCGTGATTTAGATCGACTTTTTTGATAATTCTTCTTCATTTCTTCTATTCTATTTCAAACTAATAACCCTTATTAGAGCTACTCCCATCATATGATTGGTTGAGTTTCCTCTTTAATTCCCACAATTGTAAGCTTGTCCTTACTTCCTCCATAAATAGTGAACTCATTCCAAAAATTATGGTATATGTTAAATTATCATAAGATCTCGACAGGAAACTAAGAAGAAGAATAGCTTGATTCTCATCATTTATTGCAACATCAATATTTTTTAAACTAAGAATAACTTGATTAAATTTATCTATATGTTTATGAATGAACTCATTTTTCTGCATGTAGAGATTATGTAACTATTTTTTCAAGTAGAGATGATTATGCAGATATTTTGTCACATACTAACTCTTTAGCTCTTCTTATAGCTTATCGGTAGTCTTTTATCTTAAAATTTATCTTAAACCTTCGTCACACAAAATATAATAAAAGTGTGCTATAAGCCTTTTTCATTATCGTTTGCTTCTCCTTCTAACACCATCTCAAATTCTTGATACATGTTAAGAACAATTATCTTTATTCTTTAGTTAATTAAAATTATTTTTGCTAGTTAATTAAAATAAATAAAATAATTTACATGAAAAAAAAATATTTTTAAATAATATATATATATAAAAAACTTTTTTTTTTCTCTCGCTTCATTATAAGATGCTTAATTATAGGACGACTAAAATGACTTTCTTATTAGTCATCTACAATTTTAGCAAGCATCTAATTACCAATTATGTAATTAGTAATTTTGACTACTTGTATGCTATCAATTGAAAAGCTTTTTTACTAATTTAAGGAAAAATATATTACATTAAATTGTTAAGTAAAAGTATTAATTAGTTTTTTTTTTCCTCTGAAATAATAATTCCCTAACATTAATTTTTTATTTTTAACTATTGCATAGCACAGGTGCTTTGAAAACTAGTTTAATACCAAATGATCCCCCATCGCCCAATGCCTCACCACCGTACTGCCTACTCCGTTTAAGATTTTCTCTCGACCTTTTCGAGAGATGTTGAACTCTCTGGACAAATCCTTAATTATAAGGCTTTTATACTATGTTGTCTTTAATCTAAACCTCAGAACAGCGATTGACAATCTCTTATAATTCAAACGTTTCAGTCCAAATTTTATTAAATTAATAAAACTGTTAAATTTTAAAAGTTCAGGAAAGTAATAGTTAGGGAGTAACAAAATACTAAAACCTAATTTTAATCCCTAAAAATTTGCAAGCAGATATACTATTATAGTATAGACATAATAATAATTTGCTTAATGTATGGTCGAATTCACATATATACATTTATGAAAAATTGACACGTTAATTTTGATTATGATACTTGTTTCTTGTTTTAAGCAAACAATGATATATAGCCTGAAAGAAATTGACTAATAATCCAAGTAAAATATTACTCCAACATGTGAAGCACTTCATCGTTTGCAAAAATTCCATTCCTAACTCTAAAGCCTTTGTAGGTGCTAAGCACGTTTTATATATGATTAACTACACGTAAACTATTCAACTTCACATATTTGTTTATTTTATAATATATGGTTTATTTATTTTTATCATATCCAAGGACCAAACTTGTATTTGTGTGTATATATAGCCATCAACCCACAAACCTCTACTTGTGAGAAACGTCCTATACAACAATAATGATAAACATGTCTGCTTCTTTCAAAGCCTATGGCAAAGTTGATGAAACAGAACATGCTAAGCTTGAAGCTCTTAGGAAGACCAGAAAGAGAATCACCATAATTACCTTATCCTCCATTGTTCTTGTTTCTGTTATAGTTGCTGCAATTGTTGGAACCACTGTTTCTCACAATTCTAACAAGTCTAAATCCAACAATGGTGATTCATCATCAATTGGGTCTCAGTCTCTTTCTACTTCTGTCAAAGCTGTTTGTGATGTCACACTGTACAAAGACACTTGTTTAAACAGTCTTTCTCCTTTGGTCAACTCAACCCAAATTCAACCTGAAGAGCTTTTCAAGTTATCAATTCAAGTTGCCAAGAGTGAACTGTCCAAAGCTGTTGATCACTATTTCTCAAAACAAGGAATTTTTAAAGGTGTCACTGACAAAATGTCAGTTCAAGCTTTGGAAAATTGCAAGGAGCTATTCAGTTTGGCTGTTGATCTTTTTAATGATTCTTTGGCTTCTGGGTCTTCTTTGTTTGATGCTTTTGATGATCTCAAAACCTGGTTGAGTAGTGCAGGAACTTATCAACAAACTTGTATAGATGGTTTCGAGGATCTTCCAGATAATGGGACTCTAAAGGATACTGTTATTAGTTACTTGAAGAATTCTACTGAATGTACTAGCAATAGTCTTGCTATTATCACATGGATTTCAAGGATAGCTAACTCTATCAAGCTAAGGAAGTTATTGAGTCTACCTGCTAAGAATTTCGGGGAAGAACCCGAATGGTTGCATTCAAAAGAAAGAAAGCTTCTGCAGAGTAGTTTAGATTTGAAAAAGAAAGCTGATATTGTGGTTGCACAAGATGGTAGTGGAAAATACAAGACAATTAGGGATGCACTTAAGGCAGTCCCTGATAAAAGTAAGAAAAGAGTTATAATTTATGTGAAGAAGGGGATTTATTATGAAAATGTGAGAGTTGAAAAGCCTACGTGGAATGTTTTGATGGTTGGTGATGGAATGGCAACAACTATTGTATCTGGTAAGCTCAATGTTATTGATGGTACCCCAACATTTTCAAGCGCTACATTTGGTAAGTCTTTGAATTTTCTTGCTGTCATTTGTGTTTTGCATGATGCTATAAATCTCAAGTTAGGAGAAAGTGTTTTCAGTTAGAAGAATATAATTTGGGTTTTAATCAGGAAGCACAAAATGTGTTTTATAGGCCTTGAAAACTCTTATTTTTACGTTCGTACTACTTTTACCGGATCAGAAAAGCATAACCAAACACACCCTAATTAGCATGGCTAGGAAGCTAGAAAACACTTATATTGGCTAATACATAGTACTAACTTCATGTGTGCAGCTGTATTTGGTAAAGGCTTTATTGCCAGGGACATGGGATTTAAAAACACAGCAGGAGCAAATAAGCATCAAGCAGTAGCTCTAATGTCAAGTGCAGATCAAACTGTATTCTATAGATGTCACATTGATGCATTTCAGGATGCTCTTTATACACACGCGCAACGCCAATTCTACCGTGAATGTAACATTTACGGGACAGTAGATTTCATCTTTGGAAATGCAGCAGTAGTGTTACAAAACTGTAACATATTGCCTAAAGTTCCAATGGTTGGTCAACAGAACACTATCACAGCACAAGGAAAGGTTGATCCTAATCAAAACACAGGCATTTCTATACAAAATTGCACAATTTGGCCCTATGGAAACCTGTCCTCAGTTCAAACATACCTTGGAAGGCCTTGGAAGAATTACTCGACCACCGTGTTTATGCATTCTTTTATGTCAAATATAATTAGCCGACAAGGATGGTTGCCATGGGTAGGCAATTCAGCTCCAGATACTATATTTTATTCTGAGTTTCAAAATTATGGATCTGGTTCTTTTACAAAGAATAGAGTGAAATGGAAGGGTTTGAGAACACTTGCCTATAAACAAGCTAGCAAATTTTCAGTAAACTCTTTTCTCCAAGGAAGTAATTGGATCTCAAATGCAGGTGTTCCTCACAAAGCTGGCCTGTAATTGTTTAGCTCTTTGATGGAGTTTTTGATTGATTGAATTATTTGGATTTTTTTTTTTTTTACTTTTAAAATTGTTTTGTTCCACTTTTTATATTTGATACACTAATTTGTTTTACAAGTCTGCAATAAAATTACTGTTTTGATTGTGAGCTTATCTCCTTGTTGAACAATCTAATGAAAAAGAATCAATCACATTTAGAAGAAAACTATTTTGGCATGGAATGGAATAAAAAAGGAAGAAAAAGCATTAATTAATCACTTCCTCCCATTAACAAAGATTCCCTGTCAATAAATACCCACCAAAATTAACTCATGACTCTAAAATTTCAAGAATCTTACCAAGAACCCAAAAAAAAAAAAAAACGCATACACAACAGCTTAATCTAGAAAAGTGTGTATTACATGTTAATGTTACAACCTAATACGATGGCTTTATATTCTTTCATAATGATTTCCACAAAATAGTAATTAAAATTTAAGAAAATATGATATTTTGGTCACTTTATTTTTACAAATTAGACACATTAGTCACATTTCTTAAAATTGATGCACTCTTACTTATCTTATTGTTGCATTTTTGGATTATTTGTTCATTTTTTTCCTTTTTTTTGGATCATTTTTTGAGAAAAAAACTTAAGTATGATTGAATTGAACATTACTAACGGGTTGGTAGATGTTTGAAGTGCAAAATTCATCTAAAATTACTAAAATGTCTACAAATGTAATAGAAGATGACTAAATTGTACTAATTTAAAGGAAAGTGACAATATATTTAATTTGTGAAAATAAAATAACTTTAGGTGCTTTTTTTTTTTTTCTAAAATCTATCTATTTTGAACTAAGGAAAAAAAATTATACTTTCCTGGACAAAACAAGAAACATGTCTTGAAGTGAACACTAGATATATAGGAAATCATTATTAGTGACTTAAAGAAAAGTAACAAATGTATTCAATTTGTAAAAGTAAAATAACTTTAGGTGCATTTTCTTTCTAAAATCTATCTTGAACTAAGAAAATGAAAAAATTATGCTTTCGTGGACAAAAAAAGAAACATGTCTTGAAGTGAGCGCTAGATATATAGGAAAGCATTATCAGTGACTGAGGTAGTAAAGAACTGAACATTACTTGTTTTGGGTAGGATTAGGAATGCTTGATGGTATCCTTCTAAGACTAGCTACCACCTTGGTCTTCTGTGTTGAGCCAGCTCTCTTTTTCCTGTCTGAGTTTGAACTATGGAGAAAACTTTGAGAGGATGTTGATGAAGAACATGGTGGATGAACCATAGATTCCACACCACTTGACCAAACTAAGACCATCAATGAAACTACAAAGATAACAACAATCGATGTTTTGCAGAAAGGTTTCATGGTTTAATTTTTTTCTTTTCTTTTTGGAGAGTATGTTTTTTTTGCTTGCTTAATGATGAGTTAAGCTTTATTTATATTACAGCCCTTGATATGAGAGAGAGTGTGTTTCCTCAGTAACAAGTCATATTCTTTTAAATTGTACTTTTTTTAAGTTTTAACCTTAATTAGAGGAAGACTGTAAAGCAGCTCTCTGTCATGTGATGAATGTTTGACTATTCAGAATTAATTCGAGTTCCAAAGTTAAATCCCACTATACTATTAAGCTAAACTCAAAGAGGTCATGTGATTTAATTACACATAATTGGTTGGCAAACTTTGGATTCTGCCATCTCAGTAATTTACTATTTGTCAAAAAAGAAAAAATATATCATTACAAAATATGCCAAAGTTTGAATGTAAAACCTTTGCTGATCATTATAATAACAACGCTTGATTTTAACTACTCTTTGCTTCTTGTTTTTAGTGTCTGCACATGCAACAAATTACAAACTTCTGCCTTTTTAGGCTAAGGACTCAAAACCTTGGTCATTCTTTTTCTTATTTAACTTCAGCTAAGAGAACAAAAATGTTTGTTATGTAACCGCTTCAAGGCTTCAAGCTTTCATCGGAATAAAATAAAATAAAATAAAAAACACAAGTAAATTCTAAGATGTCAAATTTAAAAGAGTTGTGTATGCCTTCTTTGAATCTGCGGCCGGCAGCTCTTTGAAGACTGAATTACTTGGTACCCTGCATTGTGCAGTGATTGATATTGTCGTGACACTGTTGATGTTATTGCAGACTATGTACACTTCATACAGAATGCTAGTCAGAGACACCTAGTTTTACTCTATCTTAAAAAATCAGCGAATTCAGCTATTCCTTCAATTTCCCAATAATAATGGATAGTGGATTTAGCACCTGATATTTATTAAAAAATAATCAAACTAAGATTCATGAGAATACAAAATATGCTGACAATTTGAAAGGACAAAAAATAGACGAACAAAAGAAAATTAGAAATTTGTTTTGTTAATGAAATGGTCTTTGAGAGTAGCTCTCATAAGTTGGTCAAAAGACCAGTTATACCAATTTCTTCATCAAACACTCTCTTGTATCTAATACTCTATAACATAGTTCTAATCTACAAAATAGGATGTTGTGCAGTAAATTCATGTAACATATTTGCAATAACTTACTTAGAGCATAAGGTGGTACTGTTTTGCAGGGTGAAGCTTTTAAATCCCAATTGTGTCATATTAGTGTCGGATAATCCCGTCTTAAATCGCCATCCTTAATCACAACATCTACAAACAATGCAGCACAAACTGGCCGGTGATCAGAAAATCGGGACTCCCCACAAATGTAAGAGAGTTGACGAATACCATTTCCATGCCACAGTATTCTATCACACCTGCATTTTCTAAAAAGTCAAAATGATCTCTATAACAAGCTTAATGAAACTTTAATATATATACATATATAAATATATGTATATATACTCTTCAAGCCTAAACATACCAAGCTGGTGTTCTCCTTTTCTTTTTTGAGGTTATAACCTCTCCAAAGTAAGTATCTGAATTGTAAGAGTACTTATATGTAGGTGCAAAGTAGATCTTTCCCTCTTTCCATCCCTTAAATACTCGCCCCGCTTCTCTTTCTATCTTAAGCTATAAAAACAGAAAAACTAACTTCATATGAGCCACATGAGGAAAAAGTTAGCATTTGACATCCACATTCCAACCAAAACTAACTAGTCAATTCAATGGTAATGTCAAGTACCTGATCTTTCTGAAGAAGTGTATCCCAATTATTAGCCTCAAGGAGCTTTCTGGTCTCAGAGTAGCTCAAAGCGATTCGGTAATTCAGATCTCCAAGCCATATGATCCGACTAGATTGAAATTGCAAGAAACAAACAAGATAAAAGTGAGTACAACAAAGTTGTGTAAGGATACAGATCAAGTATTTGTCAAAAAGAAGTTTTGAGATGCTCACTCATGGTCTATAATTTTATCAGGAATTCTACGATGAGATGTTCTGCATATCTTAGGAAATTGAGTGTTTTTGAGTATCTCTATTACATCAAGGTTTCTTCTTAGTTCATCACCCTCTTTCTCACCAGATGCCAAGTGACTACAAACAAAACAAAAGCTTGTCTGGTGGAATGTAAAACTCACTGATATACAACCCTGAAAGAACAAATTCACATCATGAGGTATGTTCTAAAAAATAAGTTTATTTTTTTTCCTATATTTTGAATAATGAATGATAATGGCATAATGCCTAATACGTTCTAATACTACCTTGTTTCTAAGGCAGCCCATGATCCCACGACTAATGCTGCAAATTCTCAAGTGACCAACATATTGAACAAGCTCTTTCTTCATCCAAATAGTTAGAAAAATTCCCCCCATTTGTTTACTTGTTATAAGACTATATTTCACCTGATTACTATTCGGGTTCAAATTATACGAAATATCAAATCCATTAGATCCATCATCATCCTCGTCAGAAGAGAAGTCATTTTCGCTTATATTTGGTTGTTGGCATCGAAAACAAAACTCCCTACTGTGCTTCCTTTCCAGTTCAGGAGCACAGTTACAGGTCTTCAACCGCCTTTTGCTCTCTGTCCTGAAAGTTTTACTGATCTTTCTAAGTGAAGGCTTTGAGAAGAATAGAGAACCACCAAGGCTGCTTGTTCTTCTTGAAACCAAATTGGATGGTTTGTTTAATGACTGGTTGATTAAAGCTAGCCATTTTATTGCAGGTTCATTATCTTCTATAACTAGCACATTTCCAGCATTTAAGGGAACAATTTCCTGAAATCTTATTGTTTAGAGAATGAATCATCAAAATAAAGACCAAAACCAGCATGAACTGCAATTTTACTTGATATAAAGGGAATCAAATATTAATACTACATCAGACAAGACTACATAGGCTAAATCATATATCAGAGACATAAAGTTAAAGATTTCAAATCACATGTGCCACTTTTGGATAGGCAATAAGCAGCAAAGACGTGATAAAAAAGGACAAACTTTTACACAACAAAGTCTTACCTTTTCTGTGATTGTATAACAACCAATTGTGTGAAGACAAGTGGACTGTGCAGTATGTGAGCCAAGTGAGATGTGTGGGCTGAACAGCTTGAGGACCTGGGCCCACTTAATAGGGTGCAAGTTGTAATTAGAAAGTGTGTGGATGTATGTAGTACTCATACCTAAATAAAGTACACATTGTGACTGGTATAGTTAGTTAGAAATTGAGTGGCTTGATCATACGAGTGGAATAGGCATGGTTGTTAGAGAACTCTTGGCCTGAGAGATCTTTTTCTTGTATTCTTCTTGCAACTTTGATTGATTTAGTGGTTCCGTGGAGTAGGATCATTAATGCCAAATCACGTTAAAAGTCTATGTGTGATTGATTTCTATTTTTTCTCGTTTTCTTGTTAGTTTGTGTTATTGTTTTTGGTGTTCATGCATTACTTGTGATTGATATTGGCATTGGGGTTTTGAGATAAGCTAGTTTTCTTAACATTTTCAATCATTTTGCCCACGTGTTTACTACATAATCGTAGTTGGTACATTGACACACTAAAAATAACACAAGATTTGGACTCAAAGTTATAAACTATGTGAGAATAAAACATTTTGTAGTAGTCATCAAACATATTTTCTTCCAAGAGGATGGGAACGAAAAATTGGCCCAAAATTGTGCCTTTTGAAATGTACATGCTATGTACACGATGTGCACAGACTATACGGGTGATTTTGGGACATTTTCTGCCAAATCTCAAAAAAAGCACTATTTAGGCCAAAATGCATAAGAAGAAGAAGAGACGGAAAAGGTAATGAAAAATCAATTTGCTAACAGGAAGAAAAAACAAAAGTTTTCATATTTCATACAAAAGCAAAACAATTAGTAAGCTTTTGGCATTGATAAAAAAAATTCCGGTATAGAGCATACAAGAGAAGGAAATAAGAGTACTAAGGCAATACCCCAAAACATATACGTCTGATTGATTATGAACCTGTAAGAAATCATCCAAATTAAGACCACTGTGGGGAGATATTCCTCCTACATTCCATGTTGCTACAAAAACTCTGAAAGATAATCCCAAAATAATTGTTAAGAATCTACCAACGGTTATGATCAGGTAAGGGGAAACAGAACAAGAAGGAAAAGTAATAATCTTGTGAGTACCGAAAGGACTGAACACGTTGAACAGAAGACATTTCTGGCTCTATGTCACTGGCAAATAGGCTCTCAATTGCTGAGTCTGAGAGTGCTTCTGCAGAAACAGAACAGAAAATTGGATGAACAAATAAGGTATAACATTCTCTTCCTTTCTTATCATAGCTTATAACCAAGCAAAACCAAATTCTTAACTTTAGATTATTTTGATTTGATGCCTTTTTTAACTTCTTAATTAATATTGTAATTATTTTGATTTGAAAGGTATATGTAGAATATTTTATCCATAACTATCGCATGGAAGAAAGAAACAAAGAGAGGAATGTTCCACATATTTCCTAAAATATTAAATAGTACGCTTTCTAGGAAAAGGCAACATAAACATATCGTATAGATGTGTCTCCATTACCATGTAACAAGATCAAGTGTTTTTATTGAATCAATAAAATGTAAAAGCACTCACCAGGAGAGTCAAACAATTCTTCCTTCAATTTTCTTCCCTCTTTATCCCTTGTGGTGAAAATTCTTTGAATTAAAGACTGAATCAAAAAGGAAAAGGAATATTAGAAATTAACAACAAATATTTCATCTTATATATATATATAAATAAAAATAAAATGAAGTGGAAAAAAAAAAAAAAACCTTTTTTTTCATGGTTTTATTCCCAAGACTCATCTTTGGAAGAGCAGTACCTTCGGAAGAAAAAAGAGAGGGAGAGAGAAGGGCAGCATTTAGATGAAGAAGTATTTTAATTTGAAACAAATTAAGTGTCAACTTCAAAAATAAGACCCAAATCAAGAGAGAGTCGAAAAATGAAGTTAGAAACCATTGTCATAAGAGTCTAAGAGAAACAATGTGCTGATGATACAAGAATGAATCTAAACAATTTGAAGAACAACAGAGACAAAACAAAAAATGGAATTGGTTCAAAAGATATTACCAAATGTCAAGTGTAATGGGAATTTCATGATCACTCTCTAGCGTAAAATACAAGGTTTATCTCCAATGAAATTAAGGCGTTGACAACCCATATGGGTTTTCTCGAGTAAGTCACAATTTTTACAATTTTCCTGAAAAGAAGTGTAATAAAACAGAGAAAGAAAACAAAAATTAAATGGACCTGAATATTTGATGTTATAGAACTAAGAAAACTCTGTATATGTCTGGTCTGGTCTGGTCTCTCCTCTGTTTGTGCAATGAACGGCATGCAACTCCCTCTTCCAAGATCACTGCACGACTGATATTACATTGAAGTTCACGAAAAGGGACAAAAACAAACTTCTAGTTATATGCCTTTTCTTTTATGTGCAAAATACGATTTGGGTTTTCAGTATTATTTTTTTTTAAAACTCCTTTTCCTCGGGAAAATGAAATTAATGAAAATAAAAAAGAATCGGTCAAAAAGTGGATATATAACCTTAAATATTCCTTCAAAATTTCCATTTTTTTTTCTTTCTTCAAAGTAAATATATCTCGAATAAATTTAAATTCTATTTTTTTTATAAAGAATTCTAATTTTATTCTCTATTTGTCCCTATCTTTCTCCTGCTCAAAATTTTCTTTCATATGTATTTCTCCAAAAGTTAAAAAAGAAACGCCACCTTTTTTTTTCTTCAGTTAATCGTTTGTTTTCTAAACTCTACATGGCAATTTAATATGATTATCAGAATTTTCAACTTTGAGCCGATGGAGAAGAAAATAAGTAAACTTGTGTCTGTAAAATAAACTCCAAGCTTTAGGACAGTAACCTCGTTAAATCGCCAAATCTACTAGAGACCAAATGTTTAAAAAAATAAATATCAAAAGACTAAAATATAAAATCTGACTAAAAATGTTTATTAACTTGTGTAAATATAGAATTATTCGTGTTATAATAAAGTAATAAATTTTCAAAACAGATATTTGAATCCACGCTATTTTTATTTATGATATTTTTTTAAAAAATAATCACACTACAAAGTCAATAGGATTTGAAACTCATACCTACAACACATACAATTTTACAGTTGGACAACAGGTCACTGACCAGACATTTTTAATATTGTTAGGTAAGATCAACTTGTTTAGCAAAAAGAAAGAGAAAAAAAAGTAGGGTTTTTTTTCTGTAAACTTCTTAATTACCTTTAAAAATTTTCCCCAAATCAACAAAAGTTACTTGAATTTTTTTTTTTTTTTTTAAAAGTTGGTTGAGGTTTGTTAAGATCTATAATTTCTACTTGATTTTCTTGTGTTTGAAAGTCCTTAAATAATAATTCACTTAATAATTTTACAGTAAAATTCATCATTTTCCAGACTATATGTAAAACATAAACATTACACTTAAATGTTGAACCTCGTGAAGGACTTATACTAAAATACAAATTGTTGCAACTTTTATCCAATGTAGATGTTCATGGTTTAATGTTTTTACGTGCCCAATTTTGTAGCTGTATTGAGATGTGTTAGAAATTGAAAAAATTATTTTGATATACTTCTGATGGTTTGTGAAAATTTTTATCAAGATTGTGACTAATCTTGTCGTAATGGATTGAAAAATTCTTAGGATTCTTTTCGTAATAATACCCATGTTGATTTCCTTATCATTGGTGGTAAGCGCAGCGTTATATACGGCATCTACTCTAGATGTTGTATTTTGTTAGTCAGATGAACGTATATTGTCAGATTTAATGAAATCGCCATGCTTGAAAATATAATCATAAACAGCAGATGTATTGCGCGCTGTTTGATTTTTTATTTGAAATTTGGTTGAGAACTGAATTAGAACATGAAGATGAGATTCCCAATTTTCGTGTAATTTAAATGTGACCATAATGTAATTGGATTTTTTATCTTTCAGATTTTTGTTTAGTTGATCTAGACATTCTACCTTAGATAATGAACATTTAGGATATGTTAGAAATATGTTCTTTGATTAAAGACGAAATGAAGGATTAGAAGGCATATTATATAAAGTATATAAACCCTAATTTAAAGATAAAAATAATAATTGAGAGAAAAAAATGAGAGGGTACTCAAATAATAGCTCAAAAAAATTTTGGTCATTTGGTGGAGTATTGAAGTGTCATATATAAGGGTTGGGGGTGGCCCCTATTATATTACATGGCCACCCAGCGCCCCTTTTATCTGCCATATGGCGTGTTATGATTAGTGGGAAATCTGAAGTAGATAGATAAGCGAATAGTGTAGATTCAAAATATATGGTTGGGGTTTAAAGTAGTGAGACCCACTTGTAAGAGAATATTTTGATTCAAAATATGTGGGTGGGGTTTAAAGTAGTAGGTCACACTTGTAAAAGAATATGATAATGATGTTTTTGAAAAGAAAATATTTTTTATTCAAAGTGTAAATGATTGATTGGACTGCGAAGGTACAATGTTGTCTCTTACAGAGAAACTTGCAGTGTAATTATTGCAAGTATTTTGGACATCCGTAATTATTTAAACACTCGTTTTTTTTTTTTTTTTTATGTTCAGAAATAAAAAATTCTCTGTTTGTTAGGGTTCGTCTCGTTGGACGCGTTGAAGTGGGCTGATGCGATTAGAGGTATTCTATGACACATTAAAGAACCCCTGCATTTTCGATCAATGAAGACATTCAACGATCTAGCGTTCAAGACAATGATACGCTTTAACTACAATCTGCGCAAAGCGTTGAAAATTAGGACTTCAATAATTATTGTCAAAACTTGAATGACCTCTAATTTTCCCAAAAACGCATTAGAAACTGCCTATACGGCGTATTGCTGCGAGAATACTTTTTGTTTTAAATAATTTTGGTGTAATTTCTCCAAATTTAGTTATGAAAGCTATAATTACTGCACTAGAGCAATGAAAATTATGTTCTTATTTTGAAGTAAATTACGAATGTATATCATTTTATGAATAATAAAATTATCATTTTATTTATTACAAAATGTAAAATTATCATTCTACATTTAGTACAAAAATTTCTAAAATAAATATTTTTTATTACAATTATCTAACATATTTTCACATTTTACTTCTGTAACTTTCTAATCGGCAATATCAACAATAGCTTAGTCTGTAATGGAACATACATATTCATGCCAGCTTCATTAGTGCCAGGTCCGTTATCAGAAGAACTAGAATATGCACTAAGAGCAAAAAAAAAACCTCTCTTCCTTGTACTATAGGGTATTAATCCATGTCAAAAATGCATTTGTATTTTTAGCACAAGCAAACAATACAATACACAAGAGTGAGCCTATTTTAATGCATCCAACGAGAAGAATGCTAACAAATAAATGCATTTTTTATTTCTGAACATAAACGAAATAAAAACAAGCGTTTAAATAATTAAGGATGTTTAAAATACTTGTGATAATTGTACTACAAGTTTCTCTATAAGAGACAACATTGTACTTTTACAGTCCAATCAATCATTTATACTTTGAATAAAAAATAATAATTTTTTTTTTCTTTTCGAAACATCATTATCATATTCTCTTACAAGTCCTTAAAAAAAAAAAAAAAAAAAAACTTTTATTCAACATTTGAGTAGATAATCATAAAAATCCAAGCTACAGTCTTTATAAAAAATTAATGTTATTTCACAATTTAATGCATTAATTAAAATTGATATTTGATAGATGGCATTAAAATGAAACAGTAGAAGAGTTTATCAATTGAGTGTTGCAATATGCAACAAATTCTTATATATATCCAATAATTTATCAACTAATAATTTTGTGTAAAATTGGTAAATGGAATAATGATCGTAGAATCATTCACATAGAGTCAATTAATTTATATAATCTAAATTAATTTTTTAAGATAATAATAATATAAATTAATATATATATTAAATTATGATAAAAAAAAAATTTATTACCAATTATGTCCACAAGGCATGACACAACTTTACACTTAAAATAATGCAATATGTAATATAACAAGTTATATGCATCGAGTATCATTATTGCATTATATGTTAAATTAAATAAAATATTAAAATAATTATAATATTATTTATTAATAAAAAAGTAATCATATTATCACATATAAATTAATATATATAATAAAATTTAGGGGTGAGCAAATAATCTGATCAATTCGCTTAAATTAATAAATTCGATCCGATCCGTCGGATTTGGATCGGATTGGATTGATATATTTTGTAGTCGGATCAGATTCGAATTGAAAAGTATATAATCCGTTCGGATTCAGATTGGATTCGGATTGACAGATTTTATAATCCGTTGTAATCCGATCCGGACTGAATTACTATTAAAATTATAAATAAATGTATATTTATTTTTAATGTGTTATATTTAAATATTATACATTCCACAATAACATTAAATTATTATTTTAGTTTTTTAAAAAATAAAAATATTAAATTCTCTATAATAATTTAATAATATTCAACAGTATACTTTTTATTATTTTGATTATCTAATTTGTGACTATAAATAAATAAATTTTACTAAAAAATATACCAATTTAAAATTTAAATGTTAGTATATATTGTGTTTTATATATGATAATAATAAAAAAATAAATTATAATCTCAATCCGACCTATCCGATCCGAAAAATTCGATCTGTTCGGATTCGGATTGGTTCGAATTGACTACATTATCGGATCGGATTCAGATTAGAAATCTTCAAATCCGCTTCGGATCGGATCGGATTCGAATTTGTAAAAAAACAGACGTTTCAATCCGCTGCTCACTCCTAATAAAATTTAATAAAAATATTTTCCTCAGCATCTACGATAGCTAAAACTTGTCACTTTATGAGCAATCCTATTGCACAATTATTTATTTAAGCTATATTTAATAATAATTTTAATTTATAATATATAATTAAATAATTAATTTTATATATTTTTTGATTCTTTTATAAAATTAATTATTAATATATTTAATAACAATTTATATTTAGTAATTTAAAAAAAAAATCAAAAATTACATCTAAGTTGTTTAGTAATACTTTTTATTATTTTTTTTTTCAAAAAACTTTAAAAATAAAGAAAAATTTTGGTTATTTTTTGAAAATTTTAAGTTTTTAATTATTTTATTTTAGTACTTGATCATAAAAATGTTATAAGACTTGATTTATTATATAAAAAAAAAAATTTGTTGAAAATGAAAAAAAATCAGAAATCTAATTGAAAAATCTTATTTTTAAAGATTTATGAATTATCCTATATTTTAGTAGTAATTTCTTAAAAATGTAAAAATTAAAATAAAAAATCGTTATCAAATATACCTAATTGAAAAATTACTTGAAAAAAAAATTATGAATCAAAATCGTTATCAATTAAATAAGTTCTTAGCTTCTTACGGGAAAAGTATTTAATCCATAAATGATGTGATAAAAAATTATTGAATGGTGCAATTAAATCTATTAATTTTCAATTAATAAAATTCAGTCGGTGATAAACAGCATTGCTTTTCTTAAAATGGGTGGGTGGCCAATTGGATGCAAATTAGTACTACACAAGTATGAAAACGTAACAACAAAATATGGTCCATCGATCTCTCATTAAATTTTCTTTCCAGTATGTTGGTCTTGACTCTTAAATCTTAATCTTAATTTTATCAGTCAATTTTCAAAGTCCTACACCAAAATTTTGCTTATTAATGAAGAAAAGGGGGGGTCAAGCAAATTGAACAAAAAAAAAAAATCCATATTTTAGCAATGAGCCAACGACTGAGTCAAAGCGTCTACTGGTCTTCAGGATCTCTCTTGTTTTTCTAATGGAAGTGTCCGAAGAGGATTTATTTAATAAATTGTCATGATTTTGATTAATAATTATTAAGAATTTGATAACTTTTAGTTTAGAATAGAAGCTACCTGCTAAAAACAAAGAGACGTTTCCCAAAAAAGAAGGAAACCACACTAGCAGGCAAAAGCGTGGTCTCACAGACATCATGTTTCGTTTCCAACCTTTTTGTGTTTTTCAAACTTTAAGCCGAGTAATTTGCCTAAATAGCTTCAATTCTGATTAAAAGTTAAATTTTTCAAAACTAGCAATAATAAGCTCAAAACTGTGCGTTTTAGTTATATCAAAATTAGATAAATTACAAAAATATCCTTTCACTCTAATTCATACCTATTACACTGCGCAGGAAGATACGAAGCTATTGAATCTTTTGATCTTCCAGGAAGATACGACCTGGATTACAGATTGCGCTGTCTTACTGCTCTCATCGAAATACATTGTAAGCAACAATTATAATCAGAGAGTTGTTCAGTTTTTTGCTGGAAAATATATTTAGAAGGAATTGATTATACTCTGTTTTTGCTAAGCAAAACAGAATATACATACAGGTATGTAAACTTGGTTACATAGTATGTAAATCAGTTTACATACTATACTATGTAAATCAGTTTGTAATCAGTTTATATTAATGCATGGAGTTTGTAAATCAGTTTGTAATCAGTTTATATGTAAATCAGTTTGTAACCAGTTTATATGTAAATCAGTTTGTAATCAATTTATGTAAATCAGTTTACATACTATACTATGTAAATCAGTTTAGGCAAATAGCTTCTTATATATGGGCCGTAAGTTCAACGAAATAAAACAGTACTTACATTGTAGGAACTATTTGCCTAAATAGCATGCATTTAGTTAAAAAATTAAATTTTTCAAAACTAGCAATAATAAAATCAAAACTGTGAGTTTTGATTACATTAAAATTAAATAAATTACAAAAATATCCTTAATTATGTGATATGTAATATCAGTATGTAAATTGATTTACATAGTATGTAAATCAGTTTACATAGTATGTAAAATGATTTACATACCAATATATCAGTATGTAAATAAATTTACATACCAATATATCAATATGTAAATAAATTTACATACTATATAAATTATTTACATAATATGTAAATAATTTACATACTAATATAATAGCATGTAAATAAATTTACATATCAAATAAATTTACATACTATTACATATTAATATAATTAATAGCAGATATGTAACTCGACTGGGAGTATATTTACTATCTGTTATTTTTGAAGCTCTATTCTCATCTTCACCTCCTTTTATGCTTTTCCAAACAAATCATAGATAGACCTGATATTGACTACTGTTCTGGCTAACAAGAACATTCAGAAACTACACAATACTATCCACGATAATCATGTATATCAAGAAAACAATCTATATGATAATTTTTTCATTTACAAGCAATATATTAATCTTCAAGTGACTACAGAAGAATAATATAGAAATCTCTTTGTTAGTTAAGCTGTAATGATTCATATTTGAAGCGAAATTGAGGGGCAAATAAATAGTAATAGAAACAGAGCATTACAGGAACAGACACAATCTTTCACAATATAATAAATGGGTAGAACGAGAACAAAATTCCAACGTCCACTTCGTAAATAACTCAAAATAAAACTCATTTAAACGTTTATGTCTTCATATTCTGGATTAACATTTGTTTTATCAGAATTTTTAGGAAATAAATAACCGCTCAATATTTGGGTGAAAAATGGAAAAATCTGTAACCACCAGGTACACAAATATGAATATCAAAATAAAAAAAAAAGTCAGAAAATTCAAATTTTCAAAGAAATTACCAGAATTTGTATAGAGATAAATAGGGGAGATACGGTTCTTCTCACTTAGCCCTGCATATTCATGTTTACAGTATGTAAATCATTTACATACTATGTAAACTGGTTTACATACTATGTAAATCTATTTATATAGTATGAAAAATGGTTTACATACAACAAGTAATAGTTTACATAATATGTAAACTGATTTACATACTATGTAAATAGTATATCTATTTACATACTATGTAAATCTATTTACATACTATGTAAAATGGTTTACATACAACAAGTAATGGTTTACATAATATGTAAACTGATTTACATACTATGTAAATCAGTTTACATACTAATGTATATAGCATGTAAACTATTACCTATCCAAAAACTTGCACAATTTTACATAGTAAGCAATCTTCTTCTCAACCTTAGAGGCTTTTGGTGCCATTTATATTCAATTAAATCAAAGATTTGAAATGCACAGCAATCAGAAGTACACTTGAAACTTTACATACTAATGTATATAGTATATAAACTATTACCTATCCAAAAGCTTGCACAATTTTGCATAGTAAGCAATCTTCTTCTCAGCCTTAGAGGCTTTTGGTGCCATTTACATGCTTTGGTGCCATTTATATTCAATTAAATCAAAGATTTGAAATGCACAGCAATCAGAAGTACACTTGGAACAATATAGTAATCTACTTTTAATTAAGAAAATTTATGTCAGCTATATGAAGAATTTGAACATGACATGGTGCGAAATAACTCTAACTCTAAAGACTACAAACAAAAATAGAAAAGTTATAAATCTGAAAAAAGTAAACCAGCGATCAAGATATCAAAAATAGGATAAACTAAAAAATCTAGAGTTCATATCACTCAAATGAAATCAGAGGAAAAGTAATTAATTTATTGATCATCTTAATTGTTATGACATAATTAAAATATCAAAATGAAAAAATACAGAATCCAGTAATTACACTTCCTAAGTCATTTTACTTAATGCTACAAATAGGTCCATAAGTGACAAAACTGAATAACATAACCAATTTACATAATATGTAAACTGGTTTACATACTATGTAAACCAGTTTACATACTAATGTACATACTATGTAAACCAGTTTACATACTAATGTACATAGTATGTAAACCAATGTACATACCTGTATGTATACTCTGTTTTGCCTAGCAAAAACAGAGTATAACCAATTCCTTCCAAATTGTTAATGACCAATATAATTTCCAACAAAAATTGAACGACTCTGTGCAAAAAGAAGTATTCATATGATTTGCAAAAATATAATTTAATATAACCACATTTAGTCATTTTGGCGGCTAAATTCACATATATGTGCATCATAAATTGTGAATTTGATTCCTTTATGTCTTATATTATATTTAATTTATATGTTACAAGTGATTGAATTTATTTTTTAAAGCCATCGATATTAAAGATTGAAAATTTGGATTTTAACCACCTTAAATAAGTCAGAATCTTGGAAGAGAATAGTTCTTAGACTATTTTTATCTAGTTAGGGTAAGAGATTCAAACCAGAGTAACATTATGAAACATGATGGATAAAAAAAAAAGAGAAGAAAAAAGACAAAAATATCTCCAGTAGATTTGTTCTTGCTTGTTAGCTATTTGATAAGCAACTTTCTTAAACAAACAGCAAAAAAAAAAAAAAAAAAAGAAGAAGCAACAATCAAATTCCATTTTCCATCAAAAACTTGTCTAAGAAATTCGAACACCTATAAATTATGAACAAACAAAATATATATAATCAGTATAAATTCAAACACCTATAAATATTTATCAAAATATATCTAAGAAATTCTCGCTGCTGTGTATATGAGCTTTGTTGATATTGAGTTGTTAATCTACATCAAATCAGCAACAAATGAGAGACTGAGAAAATACATTGGCTTGAACGTAGTTAATTTAAAAAGTTGAGGACAAAATTGTAATTTTTTTGTGCCAAAACGAAGCCGTGTAGTGAGTTAAGAAAAATTAATCATTTATGCCTTTTTCCCGCTATCTGAGGTCAATAATTCTACATTGTAGCACTTTGTTATATTCTTATATTATATTGTAGGTTACGTTTGATTTGTAGGTTGCTGGTAATTAATTTCAAAATAATATATTAACTTATATATAGGATATATATATATATATATTTAATTTATATATATTCTATAAATTATATATATTGTGTACATATGTTATATGTTACATACAACAAACGTGCTATTTTGGAATTAATTCAATAATATACATATTATACATGCTATTTATAGTTAGAACTCGTTTTATTTCTTTAGATAAGGTTCTTTTATGAAAAATTGGGAGTGTTCATCTTGATGGGATACAATAACACGATATAACCTCTTCAAAATATGATTAGATTAGAATTTATCACTATAATCTTATATAAATCTAACCATCATCTCATTCGTTATTATTATAATTAATTTAATTTCCAATTGTCTAATGTTTCTATTGTGCTAACCAATATCCAAACCCAAATTCAACACAATTTGAAATCATCAATTGAACATTGAAAAAATAAAGATGACGAGCCCGACACATATATAGAGTTTGTTAATTCAATGAAATAGTACACACAGTATCTTCTTGAAAGTTTTATTTCTGCTTCGTCTCATCGCTACATCTTTAATTATGTTTTCATTTCCTCTGCAATATTTTCATGGTATCAGAACTCTAAGTAAAGAAATTGATTTGTGATAATGGAGGATGTTAGTCACACGGCTCAAAAATCTACACAGATTGCAAGACCTAAGGAGTTAAACTTGTGACAATTAAATGTACTGAGGCATTTAAGAGATGATCCTTTATTGTATTTGAATATTTTATGTAGTATGTATATTGTTATTGTTATTTGTCTAATATGTGAATTATTGTATTTTCATGTATTGACTACTTGGGCTTACTGGACTTGGGTTGCTTCATGAGTGGTTTAAATGCTGGGCCATTGATTGGCCCGTGGGCTGGCTCATTTGTTCTTAAGACTTCAAGTGCAGAATGGAAATTTGACATTATATGTATATATACCCCTTCAGGGTTTGGAGTGAAACACGAACTCATTTTGTATTGTTTTCTTCGTGTGCCACCACTGGTTTCTCTCTAGGGTTTCTTCATCTCTTAGTTCTTCTGTCTTGAATATGAATGATTTGTGTTAGGTTTCCTCTGTAAATTTGTTCATATTTGTAGTCTCTGTTCTTATTTAAAAATAATAAAATGTTTTCCCTTTTCAGTGGATTAGGCCGTGTAGATTAGGGGCTGAACCACTTTACATCGTTGTGTTCTTTATATGCTTTCGAATCTTGTTGGTATTTTTACGTTTTCTGGGTATATGTATGTTGTTTATCTGCACTGGTATCTTGAGTTTATGTTTATGTGGCTGGGTAAAATTACTACAAGTGGTATCAGAGCATGTTTTTGTTTCTTGGCCTTTTGATTTTCTTTATCGAAGTGTTCTTGAAATATCCTTTCCACGAAATCTTTCGCTGTTGTCATTTTCTGTGTGATTAAAAAATCTAGGGTTCTAGATATTTTTGAGTCCGTTGAGGAATCTAACGGTTGATTTTTTCACGACCATTTTAGGGAGTTTCTCTAAATTTTTTTCTCTCTGTCAAATAATATTCTGTTTATTTTTTGGTTTATTATGTCAACTCAGTATAAGATAACAATGTTTGATGGAACAGGGGATTACGTGTTATGGAAACGCAAAATGAAAGCCCTGTTAGTACAACAAGAAGTACATGGGGCCATTGATCCAGATGACCTACTAGAAAAAGTTTTGGATGCCACTATGAAAAAGATTGAAAAAAAGGCATATGCCTCCATCCTGTTGAATCTGTCTGACAAGATTCTCAGGAAAATTTCTAAAGAAACGACTACTGAGAATGTTTTCTCTAAACTAGACTCTCTTTATCTTACTAAGACCTTCTCTGGAAAAGTTTATTTAAAACATCGCTTTTATTCCTTTAAAATGGATTTTACTAAAGATCTTGAACAAAATCTTGATGTGTTTAAACGTCTGACTTGTGATTTGGATGATATTGATCACAAGGTAGAGGATGAGACTCAAGCCATAATTTTATTAAACACACTGCCTGAAAAGTTTAAAGAAGCTAGGGCAGGTATTATGTATGGGCGTGATACCCTCACCCTTGACCTTGTAATCTCTAATCTTAAAGCTAAAGATCTTGAAATAAAATTCACTGATAAAGTATCTGTTAATGATAGTCTCTTTGTGAGGGGTAGAACTGAAAAAAGGGAAAATGGGTCCAGAAGTAAGTCTAAGGGAAGGTCTAAGTCTAGAACTAAAAAGCATGTGAGATGTTACTTTTGTAAGAAGGAGGGTCATTATAGAAATGAGTGCCCCTTAAGAAAAAATAAAAGATTAGATAAGTCTGAATCTAGTGTAGATAGTGATACCAATTTGATCTCTGAAGGTTATGAGAGCTCTGAGGTTTTAACAGTAAGTTCTAGTAGATCTGAAACATATTGGGTTCTTGATTCAGGGTGTTCCTTTCACATGTCTCCCTTTAGGCATTTCTTTAGAGATCTTAAAGAGTTTGATGGAGGTAGAGTACTTCTAGGTAATGACTTTGAATGCCAGGTTAAAGGTATAGGATCAATTGAGTTATCTCTTATAGATGGAACTATTAGGATCCTAAGTGATGTAAGGTTTGTCCCTAAATTAAGAAGGAACTTGATCTCACTAGGTACACTAGATTCCTTAGGCTTTTCTGTTAAGATAGATAGAGTTGTAATGAAAGTTTTAAAGGGTTCCTTAGTTGCTTTAAAGGCAGTAAGAGTAAATGGGCTGTACATCCTGCAAGGTTCTAGTTTTAGGTCCTAATTTGGTTTCAAATGTAGAACAATCCTTAGACAAAGCAACCCTTTGGCATAGAAGATTAGGACACATTAGTGAAAAGGGACTTTCTGTTCTTGCAAAACAAGGAGCTTTTGGTAGTGATTCATTATGAAAACTCAAATTCTGTGAATACTGTATCTTTGGTAAACAAACTAGAGTTAAGTTTACAAAGTCTATTCACACTACCCAACATGCACTTGATTATATTCATTCTGACATTTGGGGACCTGTTCCTATTCAATCCCTTGGAGGTAGTAAGTACTTCTTATCTTTAGTTGATGATTTCTCTAGGAAAGTCTAGACTTTTACCTTAAAAACTAAAGATGAAACCTTTGACACCTTTAAACATTGGAAAGTTCTTGTAGAGAATCAATCAGGTAAAAAGGTTAAAGTACTTAGGACAGACAATGGTCTGAAATTCTGTAATGAATTTTTTGATTCCTTCTGTAAGGTTAATAAGATTGATAGACATAGGACTGTTGTAGGTACACCCCAACAGAATGGGTTAGCTAAAAGAATGAATAGAACATTGCTTGAGAGAGTTAGATGTATGTTATCACTTTTTGGTATGCCCAAGAGTTTTTGGGCAAATGCTGTCTTCAGAGCCACATTCCTTGTAAACAGATGTCCCTCCATTGCCCTAAATCTTAAAACACCCGAGGAAGCTTGGACTAGTAGACCTGTTAACCTTAGAACCTTTGGTTGTGTTGCTTACAGTGATGTTAATCAAGGAAAGTTACAGGCTAGGTCTCTTAAGTATATCTTTGTTGGTTATCCTCTAGGGGTCAAAGGTTACAAACTTTGGTGTCCTTCCTTGTCTAAATGTATTTTAAGTAGAAATGTTATCTTTAATGAATTACTCTTTTATAAAGATTTTGTTTCTGATTCTACTTTAAATAATGATAAGGACACTGAGTTTGAGGTGGAGGTAAGTGCTACATCTCATAACCATACCAACGGTATAGGATTTGAGGTGGAGGTACCTGCAGCACCTCAACACTTAGATACTAACCTTGAAATTGAGAATGGTATTAGTGATGATGATGGATCTACCGAGGATCTTACAAGTCCTCATGGCAGTTCCCCTGAGCTAACTAATTACCAATTGGCAAGAGATAGAACAAGAAGATCTATCAAAGCACCAACAAGGTATGATGATTACTTAATTCCTTCAGCATTTGCTCCTTCATCTTCTTCATCCTCTTCTATTGAAATTGGTCAACTTGATTTAATTTCTTATGCATTTTCTGTTGTTGATGGTTTTATTGATGATGAACCTAAGTCTTATTCTGCTGCTATTAATTCTGCTGATGCTGATAAATGGTTACATGCTATACATGATGAATTTAATTCTCTTTTAAAGAATAAAACTTGGATTCTTGTCCCAAAACCTAAAGAAATTAAACTGTTAGGTTGCAAATGGATTTTTAGAAGAAAGGATGGAATAAAAGGAGTTGAAAAACCTAAGTATAAGGCTAGGTTAGTTGCTCAAGGGTTTGCACAAAAAAAGGGTATTGACTTTAATGAAATCTTTTCCCCAGTTGTTAAGTTTACTTCTATTAGAGTACTACTTTCTTTAGTTGTGCAATTTGACCTCTTACTTGAACAAATGGATGTTAAAACAGCTTTTCTACATGGTGATTTAAATGAGAAAATTTATATGAAACAACCTGAAGGTTTTATGAAATCTGAAAAATGAAAATCTAGTATGTCTTCTAAATAAATCTTTGTATGGGCTTAAGTAAGCCCCTAGGCAATGGTACCTGAAATTTGATACATTTATGCTTAAAATAGGATTTGAAAGATGTGATCATGACAATTGTGTGTATTTCAAACTGAAAAATGTTTCTCATCTTATTTATCTGTTACTATATGTTGATTATATCCTAATTGCATGCAAAGATAAATCTGTATTAGATTCTTTAAAACTCCAACTGAATAGTGAGTTTGATATGAAGGACCTTGGTCCAACTAAAAGAATTCTTGGAATGGAAATTACTAGATCAGATGGAAAATTGTTTGTTTCTCAAAAAATCTTATCTTGAAAAAGTGTTGAAAAGGTTTTCAATGTTTGATGCTAAATCTGTCAGTGTTCCTTTGGGTTCACATTTTAATTTGTCAACTAAGGATTCTCCTGTTACTAGAGATGATAAAGAATACATGAGTAGAGTTCCATATTCTAATGCTGTTGGATCCTTAATGTATGCCATGGTTTGCACTAGACCTGACATAAGTCATGCTGTGAGTGTGGTTAGTAGGTTTATGTCTAACCCAAGTAAGACTCATTGGCTGACAGTAAAATGGATTCTTAGGTACATTAAAGGCACTGTTAATACTGGATTACTATATGAATGCAATCTTCCTAATTTGCCTATTGTACAAGGATACTCTGACTCTGACTTTGCAGGTAACAAAGATAAGAGAAGATCACTTTCTGGATATGTTTTTACTATTTTTGGTAATGTTATATCTTGGAAAGCAAACCTGTAGTCAGTGGTAGCACTTTCAACCATAGAAGCTAAATTTATAGCTTGCACTGAAGCTGTAAAAGAAAATTTGTGGCTGAGAGGCTTTACCAGACAGCTTGGTATTGTAGCCTTTGATATGGTTGACACTGTTTTTTTGTGATATCCAGTCCGCTATTCATTTATCCAAACATCCCATGTTTCATTCTAGATCAAAACATGTAGATGTAAGGATGCATTTTATTAGGGATATTGTTTCACAAAACTTAGTTAGCATTCATAAAATCTCCACAGAGGACAATCCCTCTGATATGCTTACAAAACCAGTATCTTTGAACAAGTTTAAGCATTGCTTGAACTTGATCTGAGTGTCTTGCATTTAGTATTAGGATAATTTATAAGGGAAGGGAAAAAACAAATTTTTTTGTTCATTTCTTGTCAAGGTAGAGATTGTTAAACTTGTGACAATTAAATGTACTGGAAGCATTTAGGAGATGATTCTTTATTGTATTTGAATATTTTATGTAGTATATATATTGTTATTGTTATTTGTCTAATATGTGAATTATTGTATTTTCATGTATTGACTACTTGGGCTTACTGGACTTGGGCTGCTTCGTGAGTGGTTTAAATGCTGGGCCATTGATTGACCTGTGGGCTGGCTCATTTATTCCTAAGACTTCAAGGGCAGAATGGACATTTGACATTATATGTATATATATCCCTTTAGGGTTTGGAGTGAAACACGAACTCATTTTGCATTGTTTTCATCGTGTGTCGCCAATGGTTTCTTTATAGGGTTTCTTCATCTCTTAATTCTTCTGTCTTGAATATGAATGATTTGTGTTAGGTTTCCTCTGTAAATTTGTTCATATTTGTAGTCTCTGTTCTTATTTCAAAATAATAAAATGTTTTTCCTTTCCAGTGGATTAGGCCGTGTAGATTAGGGGCTGAACCACTTTACATCGTTGTGTTCTTTATATGCTTTCGAATCTTGTTGGTATTTTTACGTTTTTTGAGTATATGTATGTTGTTTATCTGCACTGGTATCTTGAGTTTATGTTTATGTGGCTGGATAAAATTACTATATAAGGGTATCAGATCCAATTGAAAGATTTGTTGTAACTTTTCAGAATTAAATTTTAGTGATCAAGCTTGATCGCACTAATTTTGTGATTTGGATAAGCAAATACTTAGGATCTTGCGTAGCTATGAACAAGATGAGTTCGTTCTTGGTCTCAAAAAGTGTCCTACGAAGCTTGACAATGGTGGAAAGATTAATGCTGAATATCACTATTGGATGCACCAAGATCAGATGATCCGTTCTTGCATTAATGAATTGATGAATGAGGTATCTGATGTTGAAACTAGTGTTGACATGTGGAAAATACTTGAAAATTCTTCAATTTCGCATTTTAGAGCCAAGATATTCCGGTACAAGTCAGAGTTGAGTAACATAATATGAGCATTACAGATTACACTATGAAAATTAAAGATCTAGTTAGACAACTGTCGGCTTGTGGCTATAGTGTAAGTGAGGAGGATCAAATACATGTTATAATTAATGGACTAGACAAAGACTTTGACATTGTTCATTGCTATGCTTTTGAGTCATGAAAAAAGGTTGGAAAAGCATGACAAGATTGTTAATGATTTGCTTCTTCCACTGCAAATGTTGCACAAAGTATGTCAAAGAACCAATCCTTAGGAGAAAACATTCAAGGAAATGATCAAGCTATTGGAAGTTATGCTAATAATAGTCCTCAATATAATAATAATAATAATAACAGCAATTCTATAACTCTGGTGGAAGAAATAAGAGAGGAAGAGACGGTAGAAACTTCAATAACAATGGGAGACATTGGTGTCAACTCTGTGAGAAGGTTGGTCATTTGGCAGCTAGATGTTGTTATAGGTTTGACCATAACTTTCATCCTCAAGCTTTACAACAACGAACTTCTGGATCATCGTCTGTATCTGGCACTGGTCAAACACATCAACAAGCCTCAACCTTACTAGCTACACTTGACATGGTTACTGAACTAGCCTGGTACCCAAATTTGGGTGACATTGTGATCCTGCAAAACTAGTTGCAAAGTGGATTTGAAAAGCTCCATATAGGTAATGGTTCAGGCCTTTATATTCAAGATGCAGGTTCAAATCAATTTTGTTCTAGTCATGTTTCCCATAGAAATTTAAAATTGCATGTCCCACAAATAATTAAGAAACTTCTTAGTGTGTCTAAATTTGTAAGGATAATGGAATTTTCTTATTGCTTACTGCATTTGCTGAGGCGGATTGGGCCTCTTTTCCTGATTATAGAAAGTCCACTTCTGGTGTATGTCTTTTTCTTGGTTCTAATCCCATTCTTTGGTTAGCAAAGAAGCAACATAATATCTCTAGGTCTACCACTGAAGCTAAATGTATGAGTGTTGCAAATGCTGTTTCAGAAATTCAATCTCTTCTTTCTAAAATCAAGCAACCTATACTTAAGCCACCAGTGGTATGGTGTGACAATCTTAGCTCCGTTGCTCTCACAACAAATCTTGTTTTACAAGCTAGAACAAAACATATAGAGTTAAACTTGTATTTTGTTCTAGAACAAGTTCTTAAGAAACAACTCACATATTCTAACAAAGACATTGCTTACTCCTCTGTTTAATAAGTTTTAGCACAAACTCAGTGTTATTCCTTTACCACCAAGTTTGAGGGGGCTGAAGAAATACAAGATGAATAGCCTAGCACATCTATGACATGTGCGCTTACTCAGTCTAGTCAATTATTAGATTCCTAGAGTCTTATACTTTTCGTTACTTTGTTTCATACTTTTCCTTTCTTTAGTTTTGTTATAAGAGTTATTATACAGGTTCTTTATTGTATATATAAAGGCTGGCAGTGTATAGAGTTTGTTAATTCAATGAAATAGTTTACACAGTATCTTCTTGAAAGTTCTCTTTCTATTTCGTCTCATTACTCCATCTCTAATTATGTTTTCATTTTCTCTGCAATATTTTCAAACATGACACAAACATAATATGATTAACACCCCAAAATTGTATATTTATGTCATGTTGGTACTCGATATTTTTCATTTTATTTTTTTACAATTTAGAATGTCTAGTTTACTGTTAAGAAAAAATTAAAAGTGATTAAAAAATTTGAATTTAAAACTTGAAAGTTCACCAATGTATCATATAAGGGCATATGGTTGTAAGGGCTGGGGTGAGCTGAGTTTCAGTTCAAAATTTGGACTAATTTTTTATACTATGTTTATAAACTTAAAAAATTTAAAATTATAAAAATTAAACTTAACAGCTCAATAAATATTGTTTGAAAAATTACATAAAATGATACCTAAAACTTATAATAATAAAAATAACACCCATAATATTGAACGAGATCGAATTAAATTGATTATAATATTAAACGGGTCAAATCGTTGTAGTTCATCTTGAACATCGTTAAATTGGATAACATTTAATATAAAATGATGGGCTGACTTGACTTTTATTTAAGTAAAAATATATTAGCTGAATATAAATGGTGTTATTTTTAGGGTTCTATGCTGTCATGACTCCATATTTATTAAAATTCAGATATGACTCCCTCCACTTAATTTTTTTACATATTGTGATAAAAATGTCTTTAATTTTATTGATTAATTGTAATAAATTTTGATTGGACGCATGTCCAACTGACCAAATTTTGATCGTCCAGCGACCCCACTCACTAGAGCCGAGTTGGACACATGTCCAACTAGATTAGACGGCTCTTCAATTGACCAGATTTTGATCGACTGACGACCTCACTCGCTGGAACTGAGTTAGACACATGTTCAATTAAATTACCCAAAATTAGACATACGGAGACAAAAATTGAATAATGGAGAAATTAAGAGTCCTTAATAATATGTATTAAGGATAAAAAAATAATTTTAAATAAAAATGACAAGTGGGATCATTATAAATTATAAATATTAAATAGAGTCTATTCTAACCTATTTTTTTTTTTTTTTATTACAAATTTTAATAATTTTTTTTTTTCAAATGATACAATCTACTTTGTGATGCTCATTCACTCCTTAACAATTATAAATTACTTGGACTCAAAATCACATCCAAAAGCAAAATATTGTATATCACATTTACTATCAAATTATTGGGATGACGGACACCTCAATTATTATTTAAAAGGTAAAAAGAGTATATGTTAAAAAAAAATAATAAATGAAAACATTAAGTAAATTATAGAAAAATATAAATAAAAAAAAAAACCTTGCTCTAAATAAACAATAAATATTAAAATATATTTCATCTTATTTATTTTTAACTTTGTTCTGCACATCTTTTTACATTTTGTCATTTTTTTCTTTATATTCTTTATTTTATTAATTGTTCTTATTTTTATTCTATTTAAGTAAAGAAAAAAATAATCACTAACATCCTCTCGTTTTATATTGCTATTTTTATCTCATATTTTGAGTTATTCTTATTAGGTGACACATAATCTCTATAATTGATTGATACAAACCTTTGTTAATATTCATTCATGATAAATGAATTTTACACTTTTAATCTTGTATAAAACACTTTTCTAGCATTTTATTATACTTGTATTATTTTTATAATTTTAATATAAAATATCTTATGGTAAAGATTATTATGTCCATAAATTATTTTGGGTACAATTTTTTACTTTATTACAAAAAAAATTCTTGCATAATCCTATATATATATATATATATATATTAGAAAAAATAATATGTCAACTTACCTAAAAAATTAGGTAATAGTTCTAGTTATGCATCAATGGTGGATGCATATATGGGTTAGAAGGAACACACGCTCCCTCTCATCTCATAATAATAAAAAAGTTTAGTGTAATATTTATAAAATTATAAATAAATAAATGAAATTTGAAGTCCTATAATAATATATTAGCTTATAGATAATTGAATTGATCATAAAATAACATGTAAGTTGTACATAAAATATAAATAATATGTACACTATGTAAATTATGTACAAAGTATATATATGTTATATATACACATTATATATAATTGATATACTATTTTAAGACTACTTTAATTATGTAAATACTGTACATGCTTTTTAGGACCTAAATTCGATAAATTACATATATAAATTAAAATTGTGTCCCACTTGAATTTTAAATTTTATCCTTTTAACTCAAAAGTTCACTACAAGCTCAATAATTTGAATATATTTGCTCTCAAAGAGATAATATACATATTTTTTTAATTAAAAATAATAGTAACTAAAAAATAAGTAATATTATTTTAATTTAATTATATAATATAATCCCTTCATATATATAAAATTTTATTTTTTATTTTTAATTTTTAAAAAAATATATGCTCATTTTTAACAAATTTTTTTTTTGAAAAATGTTTATTTACCACAGTAACTACGCTAATTTACATGTTATAAATTATAATATAATTAATTTTTAATTATCTTATAATTATTTTAATATTTAATTTTCTAATTTAATATTTAATTTAATTTTAAGATCTAATATTATCCATTTTATTATTATTTAAGGTTCTCCAAACAAGATTTAAAATGTTTACGTCTATCAAAATATTTAGAATTAAATTTTATTAAATTTTTTTCATTTATAAAGAGTAAGGTATATTTTACTAATACTTAAATATAAAAAAATATAACAAAAATGTTATTTATCTAGATAATATTTATTAATATGAATATTAAAATATAAAGTATACGTAGGGAGAAAAAATGAGAATCTTTATATTATTTATTTGTTTGTATTTCTACCACCAAAAATAATAGCTTGAAATTTTATATTAGTAAAATTTTAAATTGAATAAAATATTTATATCTTGTTAAATCTGTACAGAGTAATAAAAACACACAAATATTTTATTGAAGAAAAATTTCATAAATACACTAAATTTAACCTCCACAAAGTCAAATCTCAAATCGAAAGTTATTTATAAAATAAACTCTCACTAAAAGAGGGAAATAAACGGAAAAAGAAAACATCTACCGAAGAGAAAAACTTCTTAAAAGGGGTCCCTCCCCAACGAGCAGAAAGGAAATGAAAGAGAAGAAAGAAGAGAGATGAGCAGAGGAAGAAGGAAAGAAAAAGAAAAAGAAAAGGAATGAAGAGTGAAGGAGAAAGAAACCGTGGTAAGAGAGAGAGAGAAACGATTATGGTCAAATTTGACCAAATTGTTAATGATATTGTTAGACGGAAACTTTGAAAACATCCATGAAAATGATAGAAACTTTATCAAAGTTACGAGTTTTTTTTTTTTTCATAAAATATCAAATAATTAATTATTTATACTTTAAATTAATTTTTTAATTTAATACATATTCCTGTAATATTTATTTCATGAATAATAAATCGATTAATTAAACAAAATAATATTGTAAAATAACAATTATAATGTGAAATAATTATTCATATCGTAATTGTATTAGTATTATAAATCAATCATCTTGACGGCACAATATAATTTAAATTAAAAAATATTATAGGTAAAAATAGAAAATTAAATGATAATGAGGTAGATAAAAAACATTAAAAAGAATACAATATATTATCCTAAATTTAAAGAAATAATGATTTGATTGAATATATGAAATTATAAATAGATCAATTATTTAAAGATACAAAATAAAAAATTTAATTAAAAACAACATTTTATTAACAATATTATGGCAATTTACATAGTATAAGGGTATCCAAAAATCGGATCAAATTGGATTAAATTGAAAAATTGGATCTAAATGGACTGGTCTGAACGATTATTTGAGTCAAATGGTTTAGTTTAGTTTATATTTTTTCAAACCATTTCTCAAACAATCTGGTTTAATTTTTTAATCATTTAAATCAGACTGAACATATATATATATATATATATCTTATTTTTAAAAATATATTATATTATTATTTATTTAAAAAAAATAAAAATATATAATATTATTTATTATTAAAAATTAAATATTACATTTAAATCTTTTATTTGTGATAAAAAGAAATACATTTTCTATAAAAATGTTGGAATATTTTTGTGAAACTAAACGTACATCACATGTGCCCATTGTCAATTATTTTGCCATCCTTGCATGCAAATTAAACGAGCGATTCTATTGAATAGTGTTATAGTATGAAGTGATTGATCAGTATTAAAATACAAGTTAAAGTAAAATGTAAAATGATAAGATAATAATAAGAAAACCTATTAACAAAACGTAATTATGGCCTATAAACTAATACAAATTAATGGAGGCATCATATAAATCATTTTGCCTAGTTCAAGCAGAATCGGAAAAAGGTGACTCATAGTTCGACAGTGGAGTATTGACTAGCCGTTGTTATTTTATTTATTTATTATTATAATTCAAGAGAGTAGCTATTCTCCTTTAGTTCTCGAAAAAAGCTATTCTTTTTTGGTGAATATTTCCTCATATTAGTAGCTAAGAAATCAAAGAAACATCGAGAATTTTTTGGAAATCTAAATGTGCTCCCAAAATTCTACAACGATCTTTCCACCAACTTCCATATTTGTGTAGTTAGAAATTTTTTAGGTTTAGTTATATGATATAATTTTTTTTTATATATATTAAATTTTATTTTTAATTTTTTTAGTGAAAAAAAATATATGTTTATTTTTCTTTTAACGTAAATGAATATATGTTTTTTTAGTGTTAGAAGAAAATAAACATATATTTTTTAGTGTTATAAAAAAATAAACATATGTTTTTTTTTCCTCTAAAAGAGATAAAAAATAAAATCAGTTAAATAACTGTATCTTTTATGCACTAAATAAATTTTTTTAAACTAAGCATATTTGGTTAGAATTTGATTTCATCATTTGCTAAGCATACTTTAGAAAGCAAGATGTTGTCCAAATGAAAATAAAATGAAATAATAATAACCGTGTATAAGACATTATTCGACTAATATGAAAAAACAAAAAATACTTATCCAATAGCTTAACAGAACAGAGAACCAACTGTTATAGGATGGCTTGATAAAAACATGTTAGTAAAGGAAATTACTAATGGTTGAGAGTCAACATATGCTTATTTTATATCTAAATTATTTATTTTAAAAAATAGAAAATTAATTTATTTTTCTAAATAATTTTGACTTGATATAATTAATTTAGTACAAAAATTGGTATAAATTTATGTATTATTAATATTACTATTATTGTGATTAAAAAAGAGTAATCTTATTTTCAGAGCAGAAAACATTAATCCTAGAACAATCTTTGTATTTTTTTGAAAAATTATAACATTAAATATAAATTATTCTTATATTAATATTTTTTTATTCTAAAAATATCAAATTTCTTTAAAAATAGAGTCACCGAGTGGGTCAGATAAAATAGAAATAAAAGAGCCTTGCTGCTCATGCGTGCACGTAAAGGTCGGTTCGCCTTGATAAACTCTTTTGTATGACCTTAGATCGAGTCTTCAACTTTAGTCCAAAAATAGATTTCTTTGGTAGATAAATCCTTAAATATAATAGAATAAGAAGGAAAAAATAACAAATATAACGCAGCAAAAATTATAACATAATTCCATTTTGTTTAATTCCCAACTTATTCTTAACTATATAGCATAATACTTATAGATAAAATTTCATTTGTAACATTTTATTGGCATTAATATATGTGTTTTTCTTTTTTATAATGTAACGAAGATATATGTCTAATGTATTTTAATGAAGGAATTAAATATATATATATATATTTTTTTAAATATTAAAATAAAATTAATTAAATAAGTGACTTATTTATAAAACAATTTTTTTTTATTTTATATATTAACAATTAAAGATCATAAGATTAACATCAAGAGGTGAGGTTATAAAATTCCTAAGTTGGGGAAAAAAGTGATGATGATGCAGTGATACTTGGCCATTGGCATGTTGTCCAAATTTGCGAATATTGGGAGATTAAGAAGAGTATATTGACTCAATATAGTGATCCATTTGATCAAAGCGGTTTTTTTGTCCAAAAATCTCTAGACGATGTCGATTCAGAATACAATTTTACAATTTTTTCCTTTTGTTTTATCATTTCATATGATCTCAAATCAAACCCTTAGTATATCTCCTTTTTGGATTTCAGTCGTCTCTACCCTCCTTCTTTGTTCAAATACGCCGCTGTCAACGATAATGCTAGATCGCAAATTGAGGAGCTTGGAGGTTATGTTTCTCCTCATTTTCATTGTCTTTGCATATCATTTCTCGTTCTAATTGAAAGTTCTAAGTTATAGACCTAATAAACCTAGAAGGGGGTGAATAGCTTCTTATAACAATTATAACTAATTTTAATTTCTAAACTAATCACAGCGGCCAGACATATAGTTATGAAATAATTGCAGAAATAAAGAAAAGATGACACATAGATTTTTAGGTGGAAACAACCTAGGTCAACAAGACCTAAGAGGAAAACCACCGGTCCATCGGGACCACCTAACCTGTCCACTATGAAAAAATAAATTTTCAATTACAAGAGGTCTTAGACTACCCTTACAGTGATAAAGCCTCTGTGTACTCTACTTACGAGCCGTCACTCTTTTCTTTAAAGTCTCTCCAAGGTAGGTGAATGAATCTAGACCAACGTTCCGAACAACTCTTCTCAAGCTCTCGAACACATTCACGAAACAACCTAAAAAGTTAGCACAAATAACACAAGTGCAATGCGTGTTCTAGAGAGACTAATGCAAATAATAATCCTATCAAATGCTTCAGTTAGATAATTAGATGAAAATAGAAACAAATTGAAAATCTAAAATAAATATGGTTTAAGCATAGATCCATATTTAATGATTCTTGATATATTAAATAAGCTTAAATCTAACGTAACCATGCAAATATAATAGATCAAAAATCAATGAATAAAGCAGACATGAATTAGCATAGAAGTAAAATATGGAAAGATGAATTTAAGCCTAGCATATGAATCATAAAATCAGCAAGTTGTATAAAGTCAAGAGCATAGACATCTATTTATATGCAAACAATGATGTATAGTATTGTCTTGTGAAAATCTGATAGAAATATGTCACTTACTGATGTGTCAAAATATGATAGGCAATTGAGAGCTGATTAGGGTTAAAAATTGCGTGTAAAAACCTACTTACAGACGGCGGGATCAATCCATCATATAGGGGGATCGATCCGCCAATAAAAAAGTTACTCCAGCGAGATTGTGGATCGATCCAACCCATAGGGGGATCGATCTGTCTCTCCAGACCTCCAAAATAAAATTGTGCAGATTGAACACGATTGATTGAGGATCGAAATGGGATCGATCCAATTATAGGGGGATTGATCTAGATCAAAAAAGAATGCCCGTTTAATTTTACGCAGCGAGGGGAGGATCTGTATGGAATTGTTTGGGGATCGATCTGTACTTGGATCGATCCGTCTCAAGGGGGATTGATCCGTATATTTAAAAAGGCTTATAAAAGTCATTCAAAATATCATAAATTAATCAAACAAAAGCCTATATGAAATGCACTTAGATATGTATGCAAGATAATTGAATATTAGTCGTTGAAGTGTTGTAACCACTGTGAGAGCTATGATATCTCGATATTTGTTGGGAGAGGTCATAATGACTAAAACATTACAATATAAAAATTATATCCGCGAAACTGCCAACACTCGTAGACCTCACACAAATAATCATTCATATGCTAGTTTCAAGCATCTTTTGTATCTGTTCATAACGTTTTCATGGGAAGTTCAATTATTTATTTATTTTATCTTATTTTGTAGCTGTAGTTGCACATTGTAGCTATAGTTGCACATGACTTTAGATCTTAGGATTGTATCAGTCTTTGGTAATGAGGTAGAGATGGTTATGGCTTTATACTAAATTCAAAGATTGAAAAAAAAAGGTGTTAAGTTGTGTCACTATGTCTAGAAGCATGCATGGAACATTTGACTGAGATTAAAATTATATGTGTGGTCAACATACATAGATACATTGGTGTAAATGTGTAAAATACATGATATTTTGTATTATTATGTATTGGGGCTTTTGGACCTCTGATATGTGTGTTAGGCTATTTTGTATAAGATTTTTTGTAGGCCCATGTACGCTGGAAATCAGTTTGGGCCAAAAGGGCAAGACTGTCATTTAATCTGCAATGTATTTATACCCACGTTAGGGTTTTTTGAATGCGTGCTCGTTGTGCTCTCTACTTCTTCTCCATTTCTTTACTCTATGTTGGTATGATTTTCTTATGTATTTTCATGTGTTTTCAGAGAGTTATGAGTGTGTACTAGGTTGTACCTCTGTAATTTCTTATGGTTTTATTCTCTGTACAAACGTTTATACATAATGAATATGTTTTATCTTTTCTAGTGAATTAAGCCGTGTAGTTTTAGGGGCCGAACCACTTAAATATGATGTTTCTTGTTTTTATGTTTAATGTTGTTATTTTGTTATATTTTTCACAGATTCATATCATTGATTCTTGTGCGTTCTTGCAAGATAAAGAAAGTAAAGTCGTTTTAATAGGATTTGCCTATTATATTTTTGAACTATTTGTTTGAAAATTTATAACTTAATATTTAGGATTTATGAACTTGATAACCTTTGGAAGAATCTACTAAAAACTTTAATGTGACTTTGGGTAGTTGGCTAGAACCAAATTTTTGTAGATTGACTCACTATTTTGAGAAGTTTTCCTAGTTCTAAAGTACAATTAGTATGGTATTGGTTGGCTTACTTTATAAATACATCACAATATAATTAAGTTTGTGGGTTAGTTTTGATTTTTTTTCCATTCTTTTTCAGATTCTGATACATATGTTTTTCTTGTTAATAGATACTACAAATTTTATTGATGTGGTTTGATTTATCTTCTTGTTTGCAATTTCATGTTCTTCAGCAAGTTTTGTTTCTTTGTTAACTTTTGTTTTATTTTTTTTTATTTTTTTGGAAAAAAAAGTTGTCTTTATTAACACTATTCTTATTTGAACTAAATGCAATTATCCTCGTTCTTAATTGAAGTTATATATAATATGTTATATTTACCTCTATTTTTGTATGTAAAATGTTACATGCACTTTTGACGAGGTTGTTGACAGTAACTGTCGGAGCACCAAAGGTAACTTGTTACCTTTGTGTGTAATAGGTTACATCTACTTCTATTTTTATATGTAACATATTACATCCACAATAGTTCATGTTACTTATTGGATGTAATCTGTTACATCTACCTATTCTTTGTATTTAACTTGTTACATCACCTGTAGTTTCGCAATCCACCCAAGGTAACCTATTTCATTCACTTGTATCTTTGTATATAGCATGTTACATCCACTAGATTTAACATGCATATAGTTATATTTTTGTAAGTAACATGTTACATCCACCATAATTCTTGTGACTTTTTGGATGTAATCTGTTACATCTTTAAGTATCTTTGTATGTAACATATTACATCACCAATAATTTTTTCGATCCACCTGATGTAACCTATTACATCAATGTGTATCCTTGTATGTAATATGTTACATCCATCATAATTCATTTAACCCATCGAATGTAACTTGTACATCTACATGTATCTTTGTAGGTAACATGTTATATACACCAGAGCACCAGCGAGTTGTTGGAGCTCCAGTGATGTTGCCATAGCTTCAGTGAGGTCATCAACAATAAGGTCATTGGAGCTCCGAAGGGTTGCCAGCTGTATTGTGGGTGTGACATTGTTATTATTTTATTGAAGTTATGAAAGGAAGGTCTTTTGGTTTTTTTCTTATGTAATTTGGTATAAAATTATGAATTTTGAGTTAAGTTATTGCTAGTTTAAAAGAATTAATTAATTTATCAAAATAGATACTATTTACGCAAATTGCAGGATTAAGAAGATAAAGATAAATTCGATTTGAAGCCCAAGTCCCAGGATTCTTCTGTTGTTGGTAGGAATTGAGTTCAAATGTTTTATGCTCTCCATTAATTATATAATTTTCTCTCTTTTAATAAATATAAAGTACTTAAATTTAAAAAAAAAATAATTACAATAATTTTAAATTTAGTTGGCATAAAATAACACATAGCACTTTTTTAAAATTAAAGAACATTTACACTTGTACATATAAATTAACTTAACCTGGTGACTTTGTTTATCTAAGAGTAGAGTTGAATGCTAAATTGTTATGAAATCTTCTCTAAGATTGGAGAAGGAAGATTCTGACAAGCATTTATAGCGTAATTTATTTAAGGAATATTATAGATACATAAATTTCTAAACTACACTTATCCAAATGTTGTTGCTTTTTTTCTTCCAACTCATATCTTTTATATATACAACCACAATGGTAATTTTTCAAAGCTTGAGAGAGAGCAAAAAATGAGAAAGGTATATATTCGGAGAGGTTGAAGATTTCTGGGACTGGTGCGACAATGTCATGTGTGCACATGAATAGTACTCAAGAAAAGCGTAGCTAGTTACTTTTTGAAATTTGTAGAGTATAATAAGAGGGTATCGAGAAATATGTGGTGTTATGAGAAGGTGGGTGTTTTTAGTCCAATAAGGGGCATGAGAAGAACCATTCTTAGTATCCTATTGTTCATGCTTGCCAAAAATAAGAAGGAACTCATATAGACGAAATGTTTGAAAGACCTTTGGTATATGTAGTCTATGCATGATAATGGTTTAGGCTTAGCATACAGATACATTAACACTATCATTATTTATAGTCTAAGCATGCGTTTTTATAGTAAACGCTTGATGATTTCTTTAGTAGCTCTCTATCTTGCGTATTAAGAATATGATAGATGATTTATACTTTGTGTTTCTTCAATATAACGTCTTCATATACATTTTTCTACTTGCTCTCTTATATGCTTAGGATATAACTTTCTAAATTTATATGAAGGGCTTGATGGTATTTTTTTTAAAAGTACAAGTTTTTTAGTTCCTATTTAGTTTGGAAGGTGCCACAGCTAATTGTAGAACCTTTTTTACAAAATTGTATATTGATCTAACCATTTTAAATAATTATTAAGTGTATGGGTTACTGTTTGGATAATTATTATTTTTTTAGAATTTGTCTATAAGTATTGCTTTAGCATATTCCTCAATTCTCTTATTATTATTTTTAAGATAAAATGGATGCACATAACTCGAATGACAAAGAGTTAGATGCTATTGTGTACTTGACACAAATAATGGCGATTGTGAATTTTTTTAGATGATAGTGGATAAAGACATGACAATATCTTTAACGAGACAATTGTATGAGTTTGATTGTTTTGCAAATAAGAAAATTGTGCATAGGTTGTGTTATGACATCAATATTATTAGTATTAATCAACTTAGACTGAGTAAGAGTGCTTTCACAAAATTGTGTGAAATATTTGAAATTAGAGGGGGATTAAAACAATCAAAGCATTTGTTAGTTGACAAGCAGGTAGCCATGTTTCTTCATGCAATTGCACACCATGTGAAAAATAGAGTTATAACTGATTAATTTAGAAGATTCGGAGAGATAGTTAGTAAGTATTTCAACAATGTCTTGCATTCCATCATATGCTTGTATAAGGAGTTCTTGAGAAAACCTGAGCCTATTGCCAAGAATTGTAACGACGATAGGTGGAAATGTTTCAAGGTAGATATAGTGCCTAATTAATTAATTTTTTTGTTTCTTATTGTCACTTAAAACTTTTAATAACTTAATATTTTACATTGTTTGTTCGTACTAGGGTTGATTAGGAGCACTTGACAGTACAAGTACCTATAGTTGATAAGGCTAGGTATCGAAATCGAAAGGGTGAGATTACCACAAATGTTTTGGGGGTTTGCTCTCCAGATATGCAATTTATTTATGTTTTACCTAGTTGGGAGGGTTCAATGGTTGATAGTAGAGTCTTACGTGAGGTGTTACGTAGAATGGATTCATTTAAAGTCCCAAAAGGTAAGTATAGTGTGAATTGATCATTTTTTTTCTCGTTTTTTACTCTTGGTATATGAAATTAAGTATAATTTTTTAAAAAAATATATAGGGCACTATTATCTTGTGGATGCTGGATATGCAAACTCCAATGGATTTCTTGCTCCATATCGCGGTCAACATTATCATTTGAGTGAATGGAGAGATCCTTCACAACTGCACAACTCACGTAAATTTTTCAACATGAAGCACTCACAAGCTAGAAATGTGATTAAGAGATGTTTTGGTGTGTTAAAGAGTCGATGGACAATTATTAGAAGTCCAGCTTTTTATCCTATTAAGACTCAAAATTGAATAATTATTGCTTGTTGCTTGCTACACAATTATATAAGGGAGATTTCATATGATCCATTTGAGAAAAATGTAGAGCTCAATGAAGATGAAGAGGAAGTGGATAATGAAGACACAATAACTATTGTAGACTTACACATGAATGTGGTTTGTGTAGAGACAATACATCACCAAACATATACAATGAGTGGAGAGAAAGGAGAGGGGGATAATTATTGTGTACTTGTTATGTAGTGATTTTTTTTTTGTTTTAGTTGTATTTTTGCACTTGTGTTTGTATTGAAGAGACTATTTGATTTACATTGTGTATACTTATTTTATTATGATATTTTAATTAGTGTACTTGTTAATATTTGGTGTACTTTTTAATAATTGGTGTACTTATTTTATTATAATATTTTAATTTAGGATGTCATCTTCACAAAGTGGAACCTAAAAAAATCGAGGACCAGGACAAAACAAAAGATTTTGAATAGTAGCATTGGATGAAAAATTAGTTGAATGTCTTGTAGATTTGCATTCTCAGAATCATATAGAGTTGATGGAGGTTTCAAACCTGGTTATTTAAGTGTTGTTGAGAAGTTGCTTCTTGAAAAAATACCATGATGTACTATAAAGCCTAAACCTCATATTGAGTCTCAATTGAGAACACTAAAGGGCCAATTTACTAAGGTTTATGATATGCTATGTGGTCAAAATAGTAGTGGATTTGAATGGAATCCTGTGAATAAACTTGTAACTACCAAGACAACGACTTAGGACTCATATCTAGAGATAAAATAATCACATAAATATTTCTTGTGTTATGCCATAGTTAATATGCTTAGATAATAATGTTTTTTATTTTTAATATTTGTAATAATCTCATACATGTTTTTAATTTTTTTAGAGCCACAAAGAAACTGCTTATTTTAGATATAGGTCATTCTCCTATTATGAGGACTTATCCATTATATTTGGTAAAGACAGGGCCATTAGGAAAAATACAGAGACTATAGATGATGTTGTGGTAAAACTTAATAAGGCACGTGATCAAGAGGCAATAGATGAAATTGACCCATTACTTACGTTCGTAGATGCTATCAATCAAGAGAACTCTAATACTTCCTCCAAAAAAAAAGGAAGAAAATTGCAGGAGCTAATGACTATGGACAATCTGTTGAGAGAGCTGCATCAATACTTGCTGATGAGATGAAGAATGTTGGAAACATTTTAAGTCAATCCATATCAAAAGAAGGAGAAGAAGAAAAACAAATGAAGTTGTACAACGAATTGCAGAGAACCACATCAATTAACACTGAAGAGCTTGATGTTGTTACTATTCTACTTGTTGATAAACCTGCAAGAATGAATGTCTTTTTCGGTGTACCTAATGATAAAAAAAATGGTTGGATTAGAAGTCTTCTTAGGCGTGAAGGTAGTTTCTAAATAATTATGGGAAGGTGCAATTAGTATATGCATATGGACGTGTATTTCATATATTTGCCTAAATAACCTTTTCTATGTATTTTGGTTTTAAACTTTATATGTATTTTTAGGTTTGTGAACACTTGTTATATTTGATATTATATTTGGGTTTATGAATTTGATAAATAACCATTGTATGGTATTATTAAAATTTTGGTTTCAATATGATTATAAATATTAATTTCTCAATTAACAAGTTTAAAATTTTTAAGTAATAATTATTGAAAATAATTATATAATTTTAAAGAATATATTTTATTTGATTTAGGAAATAATAATAAAATAAAATTATTTAAACTTCATTGAACATGGGGTATTAATGTAATATTACTGTGTTTTTCATTCTATTACAATGATTAAACCAAATACTGTAATACTGATTATTTTTTTATTACAGTGGCTAAACCAAACACTGTAATAATAATATTATTATTTCTTTTACATTAAATTTCATTACAATTATCATTTTCATTATGTTTACATTCAGTAAACCAAACGTGACCTATTCTAAGATAAAACGATAATGTTTGAATATTTTGATTTAAAACGTTAGAAAATGTATAATCTACACTGTCACCAAGTAAATTGTCAAAGTACATAATCACATAAAAGTAAGGCAAAAGATACCAAAAATCTACTAAATATAATTAAAAGTCATAAAAATTTACTAAATTTTAAGTGGAATATTAAGAACCTAATAATTATTAAAAATTACGCTAAATGTTTAAAATTTCTAAAATTGTCATAAATTTATTCAAGTAATATGCAATGAATTGCACCACATAGATAAAATTATAACAATTTTAAAAATTTTATATTTATAATACCCTTTTAATAGTTATTAAACTTTTGTGCCTTTTAATTATAGTTAATAAATTTATGATACTTTTTATTTTAAAAGTAATTTATGAACAAGTTTTATACGAGTAAGTTAATGTATTTGTAAAATATCTTTCATTTATCACTTAGTATATTAACATCGTTAATGCAATATCTCATTCCATTAACGTTGTTAATTTGTGAAGTGTTTCTTTTTATTTATTGTTCTATATAATTATTCGTATGTATCAATACAATTTTTACAACAATATAGAAGAGTTAATGTTGTATCTATTTAGTTAATTTAGTTAACATAGAATAAGAATAAAAAAATACATAATCATTGTAACTTGAGTTAACATTGTACACAAAATACAAAAGACCCATTTAATTATCACAAAGACTCATAAGCATGAAGATACACCACATTCTTTTTAATGAAAAAAAAAACCCTCTTTCTGTAACTTATATATAAATATATAATTGGGCATAAAGACCTTACATCTTTTTCTTTATAAAGAAGGTTGAAATTTTTTTAGAATCAAAAGCCAAGTAACTAAAACTTTAAGTAATATAAATAACACTATAAGAATTTGGTTAATATAGGACGGTTTGTATTGTAAAGTAAAAATATATAGAGTGATCACTATTTTATGGCTGTCTTATAAAACTTATAGGATTGTTATTTTGGAAAATTTTACGTAGGACTTTATAGAACGATCATTGGCCATTTAAAATTTTTCTTATAAGACGGCTATTAACTGTCTTATATGTTTAAATATAAGACGGTCAATAATCGTCCTATATGAACCATCCTATGAGAAAACATAAAGGACAATCATTGATCGTTTTATTTTAATATTCCTCAGTATCTGTCTTGCTCTCTCACACAAAAATAACAATTCGCTTCTCCATCTCTTAAAAAGACCAGCCAACGTCATCTTGTACTCAAGTATTGGTTCTTCGCTCACACTTGAAAACCAGGCCCTCACAAAATGACACTCAACCTCTTTTGCTTATTTATAAGGCATAAATTTCACAACAAAAAAGGGAAGGAAAATAAAAAATGAGCTTCCTTAGCTTTAAGAATATACCATCCTCTTCTTGTAAATCTCTTCCTTCAAATCCTTGGTTGCATAAAATTATTTACTTTTTTGACATCTGGGTTTGTTTTTGCTCTCCCTTTTATTTGGGTACTTTTTGGTCTTTTCTTTCCTTATGCTTTTGTCATATGTAAAGAAATGTTCTCTTTAATGGATTTCTTTTTTTTTTTTGCTACGATGATTCTTATATATTTTTAAATTCCATTAAATCCTTTTCTTTTCTTTTTCTATTTCATAAAGAATTTCTCACTTCTTGAATTTGATTCATGTTTCCCTATTATTATTTTTTTCCTTTTTGATTAACTCTTTGCAATTAATATATTTGTTATTGTTCTTTTTTGACATTTTTATACAATCTTAGTCTCTTTTGATATTTAGGATTTATGCTATCACTTTTCTATATCTATAGTGATGATAAAGCATTTTTCAATTTAATGAACAGTTGATGCCCCTTTGGTTATTTCTATTATAGGAATTCACTTATTGAGAAAAGTTTGATTTTTTATTAATTATAAGGATTTTGGGTTTGCAGAAGTTAAGATGAAAAGAGAAATAATTGATTCTCTATATTACTTGTGGAGATTTTGAAAATGGGATAAAATTGTCTTATTGGTGGATAGATTACTTACTGAATTAATATTAAAAGTTGCAATTGAAAGCAGAAACAGATATTAATAAAGTAAGGTATAATGCTGAATTTTTTTTATTTTAAAAAAAAATCTTTAAGGATGGTCATTGACCATTCTATATAAGTTATATAGGATGGTTATTGATCGTCCTATACGAATCTTATAGGATGGTCAATAACTATCTTATTAAAAAAATTTATATAGGATGACCATTGACCGTCATAAAAGAATTTTTATAAAACGGTTATTGACTATCCTATTTGTTGAATTCTTTTACTAAGAGTACTTATATGATTTCAAATACCATTTACAAAAAGGCAAATTCTATGATAAATAAATTTAGGTGGAACACTAATACAAGCTCTAATTCAAACTCAATAAATCCCATTACTTTTCAATAAAAAAAATGAGATACTTTTTTGTCTTCCAAAGGAGCTCGGTACGTGGTTTAGGATTCAAATCTTTCAGCAATGCAAATCAAGTATTAATTGATAAATTGGGATGAAATATGGCTACAAATGTGGATAAATTATGGGTGAAGGTGTATAAGTCCAAGTATTGTCATAACAATAACTTTATGGAGATTAATACAAAAAATGGGGATTCTTTTTGTTAAAAATACAAGTAGCTCACATCAAGTAAAGTTTCCTACAATGAATTTGTCAAATGGGAGGCATTGAATGTTGATGATAAGAAGGGAAATATTAATGATGTTGAAATAGAGGTTATTTTTCGCACCTTGAACAAGCTTTACAAGTCACTTTGTTTCTCTATAAATAGAGCAAGTATTTGCTCATTTGAGAGCATCCCAACAACATCATAACGAAGGTTGCTAAATTGTAAGAAGAGAGTAAAGAGTAGAAAACTTATTTTAGTAGCTTCAAAGTGTTGGAGATAACATATTTGATAATTACTATTTTCTTATTTGTAAAGAGAAATCTCTGAATTGAGTGTATTGATATCTTAGGGTATTTTGAGATTTGTACCCATATTGTAAATATCAGTTGAATAGTAAATTATCTTTTCCATCTTTGCCTGTAGATTAGGCCTTATGTTGAATCATATAAAATTTGTGTCCATTTATTTATTTATTTTTCTTTACCATATAATTACCATAGTTAATTTGTACTCAATTAGGTAGTTACTATTTAGGAAAGTTTTGTCTAAAGAAATTAAAAATTAAGTGGCTCTATTGTGACCCTCTCGCCTTTCTTAGGAGCATTTTTATAATAGTATTGAAGTGGGTCTCGCAAAACAAGTGATATCAGAGCTGATTTGATCTATATTCGATAAATTATGTTGTTGTGGATTTGTAAGTAAAAAGAAGTATGTCAGAGTCTTCAAATATTGTGGCATCAATATTGACACTATCTCTATCAACACTAGTAAGAACTATGGTGTAAGGTACTAGGTGTATAATGCTATCAACAGTTAGACAATGCTCTTGAGGTCAAACCTGAATATGTGGTAATGTAAGGTACTAGGTGTATAATGTTAACAAGAGTTAGATCATACTGTTGAGGTCAAATCTAAATACATGGATGAGAAAGATTGGGCAAAACTTAATACTAATAGTTTGTGTCCACCAAAGAACAAAAATATTTTGTCATGAAAGAGACGTTAACAAAAAAGTTATGAAAGACATTAGAAGATAAGTATATGTCGAAAATACCCCCTAATTGTCTTTTCTTGAAGAAGAAACTCTACAAGTTTATGTACACACCTGGTATGTTATGGAACAATCATATTAATTTGTCCAATAAGCTATTGGCAATTTGTTTAATTTAGATGAGCAATTTGGCAATAAAGATAAAGTCTTAATTCTATTAAATTTACTTCTTGATGATTATGAGAAAATCAACATCACTATATTGCACAAGAAGGATAAAGTTTCTTTTGATGAAATTTGTATGACTTTTTATATCTATGAAATCATGAAAAATAACAAAGTTATTCATAGAGATGCAAAAATAAAAGTACTGACAATAAGAGATCTCTCTTTGAATCATAAACTTGGAAAGAGGGGAAAGTCACAATCAAAAGCAAGACTTGCCAAAGATAAATGTGCCTTTTGTCGAGATAAGAGGCATTGGAAAAATAATTTTCCTAAGTTGCAAAAGAAAAATAAGTGCAAGACAATTTCTAATGCTTGTGCAATTGATGAAGGAGATAAATTCCTTGTCGGGATGTCTTTAATATGAGTGAATATTGAATTTGGATTGCACCTATCATATATGTCCCAATAGGGAGTAGTTTTCAAGCTTCAAAGACCTCAATGGAGGAGTTATTTATATGGATAATGATAACACTTGTAAAACAACAGGAATAAATACAATACAATTCATTTGAAAACTCATAATGGATAAACCAGTGTCTTGACAAATGTTTGGTATGAACCGAGTTTGAAAAAGAATCTCATATCATTGGGAGCTTTAGAATTAAAAGTTCTTAAGTGACTAAGAGAAGTGGAGTCTTAAATGTTGTATATGATGCACTTATGGTGATGAAAGGCATAAGAAGAAACAATTTGTAATATTTAAAAAGGAAGTACACTTGTTGGAGCAGTTGCTATTATTTTTACAAAAGATGGAGATTCAGAAGCAACCAAGTTATGGCATATGCATCTAGGGCATACTAGTAAGAAAACTTTGCATAATTTGATAAAGTAAGAGAAAATTTGGATTTTGTAAACATCGTGTATTGAGAAAACAAACTAGGGTAAAATATGATTTAGCAATCCATTGCACTAAAGGCATTTTGGATTATATTCATATTGATGTCTGGGGCCCTACGAAAACAACATCATTTGGAGGGATGCACTACTTTATCTCTTTCATTAATGGTTTCACTAGAAGAGTCTGGACATATGTAATGAAGGAGAAAAGTGAAGTCCTAGATGTTTTCCTAGAATGGAAGAACATGATTGAAACTCAGATTGACAAAAAGATCAAATGACTTAAATCGGATAATAGTGGTAGATACAAAAGTGATCCGTTCTTGAAAATTTGTCATGATGAGGGAATTGTATGACATTTTACAATAAAAAATACTCTATAACAAAATGGGGTGACATAATACATGAACCAAACAATACTGGAGAAAGTTTGTTGTATATTTTCCAATGTTGGGTTGGGCAAGATTTTTTGAATTGAGGCTGTGACTTATGCATGCCATCTCATTAATCATTTTCCATCATATTCACTTGACAACAAAACTCTCATGGAGGTATGGTTTGGAAAGCCTACTCCAGATTATAATTTCTTACATGTCTTTTGTTTCGTTGCTTATTATCATGTAAGGGAGTTTAAGTTAGATCCAAAAGCTAAAAAAGCTTTATTCATGGATATAATATTTGGAGTCAAGGGATATTGTCTTTGGTGTCTAGAATCAAACTAGATTGTTTTCAACAGGGACATAACTTTTGATCAGTCTCTTATGTTATTACAAGAAGAAAGGAAAAAGTCTCAAATGGAGAATTATACCAATGGTTCTTTGTAGTAGGTGGAGTTAATGAAAGTGTCAATTGATCCAGTTGAAGTCATTGAGGAAAATAATGATTCTCTAATGACAGAAGATTATGAAAAGGTTCCCACCCAAAAATCTACACAGCAACAAGATTCAATTTTAAACTAGAAAGGTAAAGAGATAGAGTCGCCTACTTGCTTGACTTGCCGACTATGAATTGGGAGCATATACACTTACAATAGTAAATGACGGTGTTCACGCCACTTACAAAGAGTTCATTGATAATGTTGAACACCAACAATGGAAACATATAATAGAGGAAGAGATGCAATCTTTTCAGAATAATGAAACTTGGAAGTTAGCTCGACTTCTTAAAGGCAAGAAGGTGATTGTATGCAAATGGGTATTTGCAAAAAAACGAAGAATTTTCTAACAAGAACGAGGTGTGCTTCAAGACAAGGTTGGTAGCAAAGGGTTATGCTAAAAAAGAGGGCTTTAGCTACAATGAAGTATTTTCTTTAGTTGTGAAACATGCTACTGTTTGAATTTTGTTGGACTTGGTTGCACAATATGATTTAGAACTAGTTTAATTTGATGTTAAAACCACATTTTAACCGGTAATTTGGAAGATGATAGGTTCAAAGTTGTTAGAAAAGAAAATTGGGTTTGCAAGCTGAACAAATTATTGTATGATTTGAACCAATCTCTCAGACAGTAGTACGAGAGGTTTGATTAGTTTATTGTGGGGCATAAGTAGACAAGAAGCAAATTTGATCATTGTGCATACTTTTGCAAGTTGGATGATGGATCTTTCATTTGCTTACTTTTATATATTGAAGACATGCTGATAGTTTCTACAAACAAAGATGAGATTAGATTAGATTGTTAAAGCTACAGCTGAATCAAAAATCTAAAATGAAAGATCCTTGTTAAGCTAGCAAGATTTTGAGTATGGAGATTCATAGAGCTAGAAGAAGAGGTAGAATTTGTTTATCTCATAAGCAATATTTGAAAAAGGTATTATAACGTTTTGGCTTGAATGAATAGTCAAAACTTGTTAATACACCACTTCCCTTTATTTCAAGTTTAGTACTTTTTTGTCTCCTATCACAGATGAGGAACAAAAGAATATGTTGCAAGTTCCTTATTCGAATGCAATTGACTGCTTAATATATGCTATGATGTGTACCAGGCTCTATATTTCACAGGTTGTTAGTATTGTGAGCAGATACATACACAATCTTGGAAAAGGAAATTGGTAAGCTATAAAATGGATTCTTCGATACATTCTAATTATCATAAATTTTGGTTTGATATTTCAGTAGGATTAAAAGTTGGTAGTCGGTTATGTTGATTCTGACTACGTTGGTGATTTGGATGAACATCGGTTAACTACTAATTATGTGTTTACTTTTGGTGGAGGACCTGTAAGTTGGAAGTCTATATTACATCCTATGGTAGCTCTATCAATTATAGAGGCAGAGTATATGGAAGTCTTTGAGGCTATAAAAGAAGCTATATGACTATAAAGGTTGATTGAATAACTTGAAATTTTACTGAAACGTCTAAATGGTTATTGTGACTGTCAAAATGCTATTCATTTATTAAAGAATTAGGTATATCATGCAATAACAAAACATATAGATGTTTGTTTCCATTTTGTGCGAAAAATTATCAATGATGAGAAAATACATCTTCAAAAGATTGGGACAACTGGTAGCCTCGTAGATATGTTGATCAAGGTAGTGACATCAATCAAGTTCAAATATTTTTTAAACTTGATAAACATCCTAAAAGTTTGAGCATCGTCAAGTGTGTGGCAAAGATCGGGAGAACCATCACTTGGAGTTCTTGGCTCAATTTGATCTAAGGTAGAGATTGTTGAAAATACAAGTGGCTCATATTGAGCCAAGTTTCCTACAATGAATTTGTCATATGGGAGGCAACGAATATTGACAGTAAAAGGGGAAATATTAATGATGTTGAAATAGAGGCTATTGTTCACACTTTAAACAAGCCTACAAGCCACTTTGTTTCTTTATAAATAGAGCAAGTATTTTCTCATTTAAGAGCATCCCAACAACATCACAACAAAAGTTGTTAAATTGAGAGAAGAGAGCAAAAAGTAGGAAGCTCATTGTGATAGCTTCAAAGTGTTGGGGTATTTGAGAGTTTATACCCACTTTGTAAACATTATTTGAATAATAAAATTTGACTGTGGATTAAGCTTTACGCTAGACTACGTAAAATTTGTATGTCCACTTTATTATTTATTTTTCTCTACCATTTAATTATCATAGTTAATTTGTACTCAATTAGGTAGTTACTATTTAAAAAAAATTTGTCTAAGAAGACGAAAATTTAAGTGGTTTCGTTGTGACCCTCTAATGTGTAAATTATAGTACTCGCAAATGTACGAATTACTTGTAGCAAGTGATAAGCAAACTTTTAAGGTTGATCTCTCAAAAATTACAGTGGTTATAAATAATATTTTTCTTAAACTCTTTAGAGTCCTAAAGCAACTAAAATACTAACTAATTAGAATTCTAGAACTACTAAAATTCTAAATAATTAGAATCCTAAGGCCAATAAAATTGTAAATGAAGTTGGATTTGAGAGCAATGTCAATGGTGGTGAACAAAAAAAGAAAACAATAATGTCAACTTGAATTAACTCAAAAAGATTTTAAGTATTGATGGAAGATATATGGACGTTTAGCTTGGTTGACCATACTTGTATCGAAATGTTATGGTGAATTAACATGAACGTTCTAATAAATAAATATTACCGATTTTCCTTTTATTTATAAAAATTCCTTTGATCAGGTAATTTCCTTTGTTGATTAATTAATTAATATCCTACGATCTGGTATATTAAATAGCAAACAAATTATGCACAAGAAAAAATATGCCACTCAAATCAATGCCATGACTAAGTCATCAATTTGAAGTTTTGATTAAGTTTGTCAAAGTGTAGTCAAGGTGGCATTCTTAAAACCAAACTCTAATATTTTTCAACTTAATCATGAATCTCAAATTGGTCTATGAAAATTCACAATTAAACATCTAAACATACTCTTAATCAAAAGGTAATTTTTATTTATCTTTAAGCAATAAAAATATTCACCATAACAATTCTAGCAAACATGGCAACACAAACTAAACATTCATAATAGATTTAGCCAATCATGTTTGAATTAATATTTATAGACAAATATTCAACATACATTCTAAAGAAGGAAGAAGAAAAGAACAAAATCCTATAACAATAAGAACCCTAGATCTAAATACCACAAATGGATTGGATAATGTTTCCTTCCCCAAAAGCTTGATCTTCGATCTTCAATGGCTTCTTATCTCCTTAGAATTAATTCTCTTGCCTTTTTGAATGCGAAAAAACTCCAAAATCTGATTAAGTCTCGTAATGATTCGCAAAATTGAGTTGTGTGTAAAAGGGAGACTTAATGGGGTATTTATATGTGTAAGAGTTACGTAAAATTTGGGTTCTTAAAAACACATGTGTGTTGCAGTACAATATTATCCCCGCCACAGCACAGACCAATTTCTAAAAATACTGTGAAACTCGAGAGGCTCTAACCACGGCACAACTTTTCCTTGCTGCGGTTGGCTTGTTATGTAAGGCTTACATAATTTGACTCCTTTTGCTCCTAAATTGTAATTCGAGTGCCGTAAGTGTTCCGTCTTTGCATGTTTGTATTATTCAACTCTTTTGACTGTAAAAATACTTGAAATACATTAAAACATACCCGTAATTCCGAATTGAAAGATTTATCTAAATAATTAAATAAATGAGTTATAACAAATCTAATTTCTTATAATTAAGCATAATAAATCATAGAATACTAGTGTTTTTCAAGCACTAATCACCCTCTAACCTTTCTTGGGAGTTTTGTTATAATAGTGGTATTCAAGTGTGTCATACACAATATTTTTATCTGGAAAGGAATTTGCAAATCTAGAAAACTACTACAAGAAGGCATATGTTATCAGATTGGGAATGGTCAAATGATAAAAGCCATTAAAAGATTTTATTCCAAGGTTGAAGACAAGTATTGGTGCCAATCATAACAACCTTAAAGTAAGTGATTTAGCACATTCATCTACCGGATGGAATTGAAATTTAATATTCAAAATATTTGAACCTAATTCCATTTATTTTATCAGTAGACTTAAATGAGTCTTTAAAAGATAAGTTCATTTGGATTTCAGACAAGTCAGAAAACTTTACTGTAAGTTATGCATATATAAACTGTTGGTATCCAAACCTAGTGATATTGGCCCACACCCAGTTTGGAAGTTACTTTGGAAACTAAGGGTTCATGAAAAATACAAAGTGTTCTTATGAAATGCTAAATTCTCTAATTGAATTATCAGTGTCAATATTTTCATGCTCTATGGTCTGCTTGGAAAGGAGGTATTGACTTAAAATGTTTCCATGTTGTCCACTTTCATACTTTTTGATACATTATTGTTAATTCTTTTGATCCACTAACTTGGCAAAAATAAGACAAGCTAGAGTTTGCAATGACCGTTATTAGTACAATGAATGTTTGTTTTATGGAGATGGAGGAACAAGATGGTTAATTATGAAAAATGAATGGCTTGACTTTAACAAGAGTAGCATTTGGTTACAAATTTCATTTCAAGGGAAACAAAATGATGTTGCATGGCAAGCAAAGAAATTTTTGGAGGATATATTCTCATTCACAAAAGAATATGGAAGTTTAAGTTTTATGGATTCCTAGACATTGTAATAGTATAGCTATATAATGATTTAGCTATACTATTACAATCCAAATCACAATGAATGAGTCTCTTAGCCAAATCACAATCCAAATATGTAAAACGTTGCCAAATATGAGTTCTAAATACATCTTATATAAATAAATTTTAGCTTATAAAAAAAATGAATGAGTGCATGTGTTCTTTTTAAATAAAGATACAAGTTCGATTTGAAATTTTAAATTAATTTAATTTAGTATATGAAATCATACAACAAATTATAAAATAATGTCAAAAAATTGCTAAACGCATGTATGTTGTATAAAATTTCAACTTAAATGACACTTCAATTGAATACATAGTTAAAATATTTGGCCTTAATTTTAACTCTAAAATTATTTAGATAAGATTGTGCTGTACTTCTTCCATACTAATTAGATTTTAAATCAAATTAAATCAAGCTGAATTGCTTTGGATTAAAATTGCATACAATTTACAAACTAGAGAAGTAATTACTCGAAAAACTATTATTCTTTATACCACACGTGAATTGAGCAAAATGACCTCTTTTGTTATTTAATTTAATTAATAGTACCTCATAACTCCATTATCAATTTTAGTTTTATTTTTAATGTCCATTCTCACGCTATATTTCCAATTATTTTATCCAATTTTTTATATAGGCAGTTTTTTTTATTAAATGTACATATATGTCTTTTAATAAAATACTTTGGAACACATGTAATTCAATCAATTGGAACATGTATTATTGTTTGGAAGTGGTCCGACTTTGATCTGACGTAATTTTTATTTTAAGTTTATATAGTATAAAATATGGTTTTAATTAAAGAGAAAAAAAAAAAAAAAAAGCAGGGTCAGAAAGTCGAGAGAGGTAAAGGAATTCGGGAGTCCAAATCTGACTTAATATTTTTGGTGTATTAATATATATATCATTGATATTTGATATATAACATAAATACGAATAGGAGTAGTTGAAATACAGAGCTAATTAGCTTAATGTTATATTAGATAAAAAAAAATGTAATAAGAATAAAAATGATAATGAGAATAAAATTTAATAAAAACATTATTATTATTATTATTATTATTATTATTATTATTATTTGAAAAGTATATGTAAAAATAATGATAAATATTGAAGTAATATTTATAAAATTATAAATAAAATAAAATTATAAAATAATTTTTATTTTATTTTTTAAATAAAATAAAATAATAATAGGGGTATTTCAACATATTTTTTTGAATGGCGTGGAGGAATGTATATTCCTGATATTATTTGAAAGTTTACATTTCATTCTAATCTAAGAGTTAAATCAAATATAAAAATAATTTAAATTATTCGTATTATTATCAACCAAATATAATTTAATTTTTTTTTTTAACATATACTGTTATTCAAAATGGGATAATTTGAGGTGTGAAGTTAAAGGAATTTTGAATTTATTTAATTGACATATTAGTTTTGTATATATTAAGATAGGTATTCTTATAATTTTAATTTTAGTTTAAGTTAGTCCAAATTTTTAAAAATGAAATTTTTTTTAAGGGTAATATTTACATTTTTATTTAAAACATAAAAATAATAAAAAAAATTTTACTATCCTTTCTTAATCAGGGTCGGAGCTATGTGAGGGGCTAGACAGGGCTGTAGCTTCGGTCAATTTTTTTTATAAAAAATTAATTACATGTATATTTTTAACGTTAAATAAATATTTTATTTGTAGTAATATATTTTGTCTAATTTTTTTATACATATTTTGGTATATATTTAACAAATATATAGATAAAAATGACCTGAATTGTAAATAAAGTAGTTAAATATATACTTTTTTTTCCCATATATTTGATAACTATTAGTAACAAAAATGAAATTATAGTTGTATACTATATAAAAATTCTTCTTAAATGTGATAATCTAAAAAAAATTAAATATTTAACTTTAGATTAAACATTATAAAAATAAAATTAAAAAAATAAGTATATGATAAGTTTTATATTAAAGCTTTTAAGTTTATGTTTATCATATTTTATTTCAACTCAAATTTTAACTTTATTTAATATTATATTTGATATTTTATTTTAATAATATTTTAGAATTTATTTGAAATTATTTTTATTATTATTAGTCATTCTTATATTGTTTATAAATATATATTTTTAAATATAGTCTCAAGCTTAAAATTCTAAATCATATTTTATTTTTTACATTTTCATATGTTTATTTTAGTTTTAGTTTTAACAACTATAAATTTTGAGGTATTTGATTGAGCTTTCAATTTACTTAAATTTTTTAGCTAATAAATTTATTTTATTCATGAATGATACTAATACTTATTAACTTGTTATATTTTTGTTTAATTTTCGTTATAAATTAATTATAATGTATTAACTCCATATTTTTTGAATGCTAACTGTATGTTTCTATTATAATATAATATGAAGAAAACTTTAGTGTTAAATTGAGTATAGTCAATTATAACTCCTACTAATTTTCTAATTTATATATAAAAAAATTAATTTTTAGCCCCCTTAAAAAAAATTTCTAGCTCCGCTCCTGTTCTTAATTAACAAGTATTTAATTGTTATTTTTTCTTCTTTCTATTCCAATCTATTTACCTGCTCGGTGATCTCTCTTTCTGCTATGAGTTTTGTAGAATTTAAGTTACTTTGTGTATATTCTAACATTTTTATTCACTTATTAAAATTTGGATAATTCTAATGAATGTTTCATATTTTGAGAAATCTTAATAAACTTTTTTTACTCTAAAAAAACTTATTTTATTCTTAATTATTGTTATTATTTTTTTGTTTTAAATAACAATGTGAAATTTTATTTTATTTTTAATAAAGGCATAATTTTTAAAAATTTGGATTAGTTTGACTCAAAATTAAAATTATAAGATTAAATAAATTTATTTTAATATTTATAGGATTAATATATAATAAAATGATATGATCAAAAATCTAAATTAAATTAGCCTGAAGGCTGAATTTACCGTATTAAGTCAAAAAAAAAAAAAAAAAAAAAAAAAAAACAAATTTGTTGGAAATTTTGGATTTGCAGAAACTTCTTTCCCTTGTTACCTACGTCTGTTTGCCCCTTTATGAGACAAAATACATTGTACATGTATATATAAAACACACATAAATAACATAAGCCATATATAGCTTCTGTTGCTCTTAAGTTTTTACCTGAAAAGACAGACAAATCTCTCAGAAACCCACACCCAAAGCTCACCCTTTCATTTCCTCAATCCTCCTCTTCCAGTTAAGTACTCAGATCGAAGTATACCTAAAAGTGAGTCCTATCACTCTCTGATTTTCTTCAGAAACCTATCACTCCTTCTTTCCTTTCAATTTTTTCCTTTTGATTCTCACTTCTTTTTTTCTTCATGTTTTCATTAATTTTTCTCGCTCATTTGCGATTGAAATAGCTTAGTGATCTTTTTCTTCCTTGATTTTCTTTTCTATGCTAACATTAAGCGTTTTGTAACTAATTTCTGCTGCATGCAAATCTTCATTTTGTTTGGTATCGTTTTGATTGAGCTAATTCTGTTGGATTTTTTCATTGCGAATGTGTGAAATGTATAATCTCTGGGTTGTACCTTTCTCTTATTGCTCTCGGTTTTTATTGGAAAATTGGTTCTCACTTTTTCAGGAACAGATAATTTAAAAGGTGGGATTTTTTTAATGGAAATTTTAATTTCTTTACTGGGTTTAGGGTTTCGAAGTATTTGGTCAAGTTGAGCTGAAGCTCTGACCTCTGCACGTGCATGCAAGAGATTGAAACTTGTATATGGTGGATTCTGAGAATCACTATTGCCTATTGCTCCATCACTGAATATGTGTTGGTAATCTGACTCATTCCTGCCTCGATTTTGCAGCGGCTATGACGGATTGATTTTTTTGGTTTGATTATATTAGTTGTGTTTTCCCCCAAATTTTCTCAATAAATTGAGAAGGTTGACGACGTTGGGTATCAGATTTGCAGATAATTATGAGGCTCTATTTGAGTTATTGCTGTCAATCTTTTTTGTTTGTTATTTTTTGTGGTGTGTGTCACTTGGATTTTAAGCTGCATTCTTTTTTGGGTCTTTTCTATATTCATTTCTTTCCTTGGATTGTGAGTTAGCATGTTTCCATGAGGTTAAGTTATAAATTTGCTCAGTGCATTCCTTGTTCCTTTTTTGTTTATATTCTGTCTTTATGCTGCCTAGTATTTTGTTGTTTCAAGGAATAAACTATTTGAATCCTTTGGAGTACTAAGGATTTTGAAAGATGCTGAGTGTGAATTTTCGATTGGACTGTCTTAGGTGGCTTATTTATTGGCCGAGTTTGAAGACTTTTTCTGGTGATTTTAATTCTGTATATATGGTTCAAGTCTTGGTGTTACAAATGGAAAATCTAAATTGTGGGTCGTGAATGGAGATTCAGACAATGGGGTCTCAAGGTGGGGGTGACACTAATGGCAAGCAATCACAGTTTGAGCCTCTGGTACGGGAGAACTCATTGTATAGTCTCACACTCGATGAGGTTGAAACACAATTGGCTGACTTGGGTAAGCCACTTAGTAGCATGAACCTCGATGAGCTTCTTAAAAACGTATGGACTGCTGAAGCTAATCAGTCTGTGGGTATGGATGCCAACACCTCCACAATGGTCAACCAAACTTCTCTCCAGTGTCAAGCTAGCATATCATTAACTAGTGCGTTAAGCAAGAAGACAGTTGATGAAGTTTGGAGAGATATTCAACATAGCAAAAATAGCGAGGAAAAAAAGTCACGAGAACGGAAGCCTACTTTGGGAGAGATGACTTTGGAGGATTTTTTGGTAAAAGCAGGAGTTGTTGCTGAGGCAACATCCGATAAAAATGTTGTTGGTCCAGTTGTTGGGCTTGATGCAAATGTAGCATCCCATTTTCCACCACAGGGACAGTGGATGCAGTATCCAACACTACAATACCAGCATCCGCAGCAGAGTATGATGGGTGTTTATATGCCAGCCCAGCTTGTACCCCAACAACTACATGTTGGGGCTGGAGCTATGATGGATGCAACATACCCCGACCATCAGATTGCACTACCCTCACCTCTAATGGGAACATTGTCAGATACACCGACAAGTGGGAGGAAAAGGGGTAACACAGAAGGCATAGTTGAGAAGAATGTCGAGAGGAGGCAGAAGAGAATGATAAAGAATCGTGAATCAGCTGCTCGCTCTCGAGCAAGGAAGCAGGTTAAGTTTCTTCATTTGTGTAAATTTCAGTTTAATGTTTCATGTCCTTTTTCCTTTAATCTGACTAGCTGAAGGGGCATTTACTTACAGGCTTACACAAATGAGCTAGAAAAGAAAGTTTCGCTCTTGGAAGAGGAAAATGAAAGGCTGAGGAAACGGAAGGTTAGTCTTCTTCCTATCCTGCTATATTGGTTTCTCTTATTTTACCTTAAAGCATTAAAAACATGGCTTTAGTAGTCTTTCAATCTAATTTTGCCAGAGAAGATGAACAATATTTTCTGGTTTTTTTTTTTTTTTTTTCTTTCAATTCTTACATTTTTCTCAACTAAATCCGTTGACCTGAACATAATGTTTTGTTCAGTAATAGATTGCAACACATTCTTGTTTAGTGGATTTATTTTACTTCGGCTTAGAGTGGGGTTCAGATTTATCCATTTGATAGAGTCCAGCACGTGGATAATTGGTTGATGAGGTTTCAAATTTTGAGTTCATATCATGTATGTCTTGTAACTATTTTGGAGTACTGCTAATTTATAACAATCAAGTCATGTTGTGGAAGTTACAAAGTCCCATTCTTGGTACTTACAGATTGTAGTTTTTAGACGTGGTCTTGAATCAGTTAGCCTTTGAAAATGAGTGACCATCTGTTTCATCAGCGGCCTATTTTTAATTAGATAAAAACCATTACTTGAGACAAGCCTGCTATCTTAATGAAAATCAGCCAGCCCCTTTATCAAATTACGAAAACTAATTTGAATTTAAGCACCATGTTCTTACCGAAAAATATTTAACCCAATGTGCTCTATCAGTTGTCATTTATTAAGAATTACATTTATGTCTTGGGGTTCTAGTTTTGATTCTTGTTTGGCATAAAGAAGCTTGTGCATGGCAATAATGGACCTTACTGTAAAGTTGTTTTTCTGTATGCATCCCATCATAAATTCTGTCTAATGGCTATTCAGGCCATGTGATTTTATTACATTGTTTGATATTTCTTTCCATTAATTATGAATGATCTCTTGCAAAATTGAATTTGTTTGTGAAATTTTCTTGGTCAGTGGTGTTCATAATGACATGGATGAGTAGTGATGAAGGATAGGGTCATCATGTGTATAAAGTAAAATTCATTATTATATTGGTAGCTAGTGCAGTGCATAATGTCACCTACTCCAAGGAAATTGGCAGTTGCTAAATGGCAGTATAGCTCCTTTTGGCAGTTGAGAGAAGAGCTAACAATCATTTTATACATTTATCATTTAGGTCTATATACCATGCAGGCCATACAATCATTTTATACATCTATCACAGTATACAAATCATCCGATGTTTAGCTTTAGTAGTGATTGTTATGTTTTGAATCTCGAAGCTGACAGAAACTATAAACATATCTATTGCATTATTGGATTTTTTTCCCTCATCCTTGTATCATCTATTTAGGTGTTGGTTGTTTATCTTTTTCGAATATTGCAGGAGCTAGAGAATATGTTGCCACATGCACCACCGCCAGAGCCCAAATATCAGCTACGCAGAACATCGTCGGCTCCATTGTAACTCTGTAAAGTATAATGTAGATATGCTGCTTTGCAGCTGCCGCCTTTTCAAGGTGGATGTGAGCGCTATCTTCCTGTTTTTTTTTAAGCAGTTAGTATTCCAGGTTTGAGTTTATTACCCTTTTCTGCTAATTTTAGTAGCATCAAAGAGTTTCACTGTACCATTGTTTCCTTTGAAGCTTGTCTAAAAAAATTCCGAAATATTATAGATTATGTTCAATACATACATCGCCTTTTTTCGCTTGACTACCTTCTTATCTTTATTTTTAGACTTAACTAGTCATTAGACAATAATATCTTTATTATAACACGCTGCTGCTATTTCTAACCTCATTTGGTTTAAAGCTTGAATGCACATTATTCATAGGCTAAGCTTGAAATATCATAATGGAAAGGTTAGTCTAATCACACCAGTTCTTTGTGCCCACTAAACCTTTTGGGTCAATTATCGGTCCACATGTTATCTAAGCTCATTTTTAAGTACTCTCTATTTTAAACGGAAATAAGTGAATATTACATGAATCACACCATCATTAGCAACCTTTTTTTTTTTTTTTTTAATCGAAATAAAAATAACAAAATAAAATTGATACAAGAATAAAAAGTTTAATTATATTACATAATTTTTTTTTATACAAGAGTTTTATTTTAAACTCTAAGATAAAAAATATATATTTATATATAGTCATTTTTCTAACCACGTAAATAAATATATATATTTTTAATTTTGTAAGAAAATAAAAATATATTTTTTTTTACTAAAAAAATTAAAATTAAAAAAATTTAAATATTTGAATTACTTATACACCAACTTCTGGCCAATAAAAATGTGGGACATATATTTTCCTATAAGCTGGCATAAAAAATCAATTCCATTTATTTCTTAACGCGAATTTTGTAGAAATAAAATTACGTTGTAAATTTATTTATAATATTATATGTTCAAAAATTATCCCTCTTTTATTCTTAAACCGTCACAAAATAATTTCACTATCGTAGTGATAGACACAAATTAAATTTTAAGAGAAGTGATAAAGTGAGACTAAGCAATAATATAAATAAGTTATAAAGTATGAGTTTATTTTTTAATTTAATGTAAAAAATTAAAAATAAAATTAATTAAATAATTAAATTATTTATACTCTAAAAAAACAAAAAAAACTCCTGGCTAATAAAAACGTGGGGCCATATATTTTCCTATAAAATGGCATAAAAAATCAATTCCATTTATTTCATAACGTGAACTTTGTATAAATTTTTCAATGTAAATTTCTTTATTATATGTTTAAAAATTATCACACTCATTTATTTTTAAACCGTCGTAAAATAATTTCAGTAATATTGTAGTTTCTACTATCTTAGTGATATAGGCACAAATTCCATTTAAAAATAAGAAAATGGGACCAATTTATCTTTTTCTTAAGATGTACTTACATTGAACATATGTATTTTTTTTTTACTAAAGATATTAAAAATATCAATTAAATAACTCAATTATTTATACATCAAAGAATAAATAAAACTCCTAGCCAATAAAAATGTGGGGGCCATGTATATAAATATTTTTAATTTTTTTTTCTCCTCACTCCATTACTGCCCTCACCAAAGAAAGAAGCTAGAGTACGATTTAATGCTCCAATCAATATCAAGTCTAAATTTTTTTGAGTACAACCTTAGAAACCTAATTCAATCTTTTTAATCAAAAAGCAACCAATGTCTAAGTATTTTAGTCCTAAAGTTTAATAATTTAAAAAGTTATGTACAAAAATAGATGCCTAAATTATTATTATTATTTTTTTTTTTGGATACTTTAGTATCTAAATTTTACCAATATAAAATTATTTAATTTTTATAATTTAGATTAAAATGTACATTTTTTTTTAAATAAAATTTAAATATACAAATTAAAAATTTAAAAAACTCAAATATTTTATAAATATAAATTTAAGAATCTTGTTATCACCGTACCAATATTTTAATATATTATGAATAGTGTATTCAAATTCCATCAAATAAATGTAAAAGAAATGTTATGGTATATAATATGCTTTTGCTTTTTAATATATAATAATTTTGTTAGAATCAACCAAAGGAAAGGACACATGGTTGTTTTGGTTTTTTATTAACAATGTGTTTTGTGTTGCACATGATTTACTGTCAATTCTCAAATGCGCTTTGTCATTCTGGGCCCTACTGCCCTCGTTACTTGTGCGGTTATAAGACCTTTTGACGAATCAGAACATTACGAGTAGTGGGTTCATAATTCATAGGCTCTATTTGGAATTATGAGGCTACTGAAGCAGACAACTTGCTGCCGACCATACACGACTAAATAAAATATAATTGATAACGGGCTAGTTTTTACCGATTAGTATTTGGTAACCCATTGAGGATTTTAAAAGCTGCTTCTATATAATATATTTATATTCACAATTCACTACCGACGCTAAATAGCTATTACCGAGACAAATATGGCTGAAGAGATTAGTACACATGAAAGGCTGCTTAAGGAAGAGTACTACGAGAATTGCCCAGGTTGTGAGGTTGAAAGATACAAAGAGTTGCAAACTGGTATGCCCATAAGAGATCTTGTTAATATTTGGGTTATTGTCATCGCCGCTGGTAAGAGATTGCTCAAAGCATATATATTTATAATACACTTAAAACTTATACAACAAATTAGTAGCCCTCATGTCCAACTCATATTTTTACTAAAAAAAACAATTATATCAATATATTCCTGACAGTTACGTTATAATTAATAAGTTAATAACGACTTAATGAAAAAAAAAAAAAAAGAGTCCATAAAAATATGAAAAAAGAAATATTTAATTCCTATGTGCATCAAACTTGTGTTGCTACGTTTTTCGGTCTTTTTTTAAATTTAATTGGAGTCTTTTTTTATTTTTTACTTTTATTCCTTCTTTTAATTTGTTGCTTTGCATTCTTGTTAACGCTAAGAGTTTATTTTATATCGAGCAAAATTTGTATTTATATTGACAAAAATACCTTTATTGTTTTAGATAAGGGCATATTTTCCTTTATATTTTATTTTAAATTTTTGAAAAAAATTTAAGTTCAATACTCATCATATCTATTTTTAATATATATGTATGCTTTGCTTAAATGTTTTTACTTAACTAAGATATTTTTGATTAATTTTTATTATATCAAATAAATTATAAAAATTAAACAAAATAAAAAAATAAAAAAAAAATTAATGTGTCTTTAATTAGTTATAACTATAGGTATATTTTACAAAATAAATAAATTGACCGGGCTTTCCAGCCCTCCATTGTAACCAATTTGTGGTTGTCAACAAGGCAAACTCCTGCATGAATTATCCACTTGAAAATAAAGATGAGATCAATAAAATAAAAAATGGGGAATGAAAAATGGGAATTTGTATTTTATAATATAAGGTGGGGCAAGGATAGAGCTTGTTTTTTCTGCTCTATATATTCCACAAAATTATATACTTTATTTTAATAAATATATAACTTTATTCATATTTTCTAATTTTTTTATAAATTTAATTTCATAGAACTCAAACTAATTATAAATAATGTTTTACATATTTTATCTTTAAGTTATATTTTTAATTATTTTATAAATATTACTTAAATTATTTACTTAAATTTAAAAAATTTAAAATTATATAATTATTTTATAATTTATTCTTATTAATTCAAACTAGTCTGTAACAAAATTCTATCAATATTATTTAGTATAAAAAGATTACGTATTTATTGTTACATATTTTTATTTTTCTTCTTATCACATAATATTATTCATTAGCTCGAAATTTTATTTTCCTTCTCATCATAAGATATTTATTATTAAATCGTTTTTTTATTAATATTTTTTAATCTTTTTCAATAAAAACAAAAAATTAGTAAAAAATTAATAATTTTAATATTACTTGGATCCCCGTTCCTTATTTTATAATTTATTCTTATTAATTCAAACTATTTTGTAACAAAATTCTATCAATATTATTTAGTATAAAAAGATTACGTATTTATTGTTACATATTTTTATTTTTCTTCTTATCACATAATATTATTCATTAGCTCGAAATTTTATTTTCCTTCTCATCATAAGATATTTATTATTGAATCGTTTTTTTATTAACATTTTTTAATCTTTTTCAATAAAAACAAAAAATTAGTAATTTTAATATTACTTGGATCCCCGTTTCTTATTGGGATCTCAGATATGTTCTCATAAGGATTTTAGGGGAGAATGAAGGACGAATTTAAAGTCGTGGATGAGGAACAGAGAGGAGATCCCCAGCTTCGCTCCGTTCGTTGACAATCCTAAATTAGTATGTGATTTCTAGTATATTATAGAGTGTCAAACGGGCCGGCATGACACAGCACGACCTATGGCCCTGGGCCAGTAACGGGCTGGACTCCATCGGCACGAGAAGTCTTATTATTTTAAAAATTAATTTAAAAAATATGAATGAATAAATAATTTTTTTTACATTTAATAAAAATTAGACATAACGTATGGATTCCTAACAATCTATCAAATAAAAGTTGGAGTTCAAGTCTCACTTTTAGCTTTTTAAAGCGTTATTAATAATTTTTAACTAAATAATTAAATAAATATATAACAAAAATAAAATAAATGGATCACAGGAGCCCAACGGGCCGAGCACGGTACGGTACAGCACGTTAAAGCCCACTGGTCAAAAATGGAAGCATCACACAACCCGTATACATGTCAAGGGTCGGCACGGCACATCTACTTAACACCTCGAGTATATTATATGCATATGCATTGTGCTGCACCAATTTTTTATTGAGACATGCTAATATCAGGGTTTTTTTTACCTATATTTGCATTTTAAGTCTTTTATTTTGTGTCAAAATTATTTTTAAAAATTTGAGAAATAATTTAAATTTATAAAAAATATTGATATGTGGTTATAATATAGTTAAAGTGGTATAAAAATATGTATAAATTTATGTGTTGTATGCTTTTAACTTTTTATATTGGACAATGTCACCACCCGTAGATCCACTGCTATTTGTCATGTGCTCTGACCTAGTTTTGTCTCCTGTGATGTCTTACCAGTTCTGCCAATATCATCTCTGTTTCCATTCCTTTATTTCATGGTGAGTATAAATTTCTTTGTAGTTGCTATTACCTTTATTGTAATATCTACAGGCAAGCACGTTATTTAAGTTAGAAAACTGCTTCTGAGTGTAATTATGGAACTCAAGTATTCAAGGTGCTTGTCAATAACGATTTTGATTCTTGATTTTTGATTCAATCAGATATGTTTAGTAACGATTTCTGATTTTAATTTTTATATTTTTAAGGAACAACTACCAAAATAAGGGGTGATTCATAAATCTTTAAAAAGAATATTTTTTAATATGATTTATGATTTTTTTTTATTTTGACCTAACATTTTTTAGGAGAGTAAATCAAGTCTTCTATTTTTGTCTGATTAAGTATTGGAAGAAAATGATTAAAAATTTAAAATTTATAAAAAATAACCAAAAAATTTCTTTATTTTTAAAGTTTCATGAAAAAAATAAAAACCATTACCGAACAATTTGGAGGTGATTTTTGATTTTTTTCTTAGAAATCACTAAATAAAAATTATTATTAAATATATTTGTGATTATTTTTATAAAAGAATAAAAAATTATAAAATTAATTATTTAATCATAAATCATAAATTAAAATCGTTATCGAACATAATTTGTTCTGCAACATTCTGATTTCTGACATCGTGCAATAATTAAGTAGATGATCTTCTTCCTTTATCGTTAATTGCTCTCTAGTCTCTATGTAGGACAAGAGGATTAAATACATACAAAGAGCTGATACTGGAACTTAATTGTATTAAACTATTTGTAATCTTTCTAGTTAGTATCACCATTACATTTCATTAATAATTTCAGAAACATTCCTTTATTTATTTATTTATTTTACGAAGGATGACATTCTTATCCAACTGTATATGTTTTAGTACCATGCTGTCTACTATAATGGCGTACCACTGCTTAAAAACAATAATAGGAAAGAAAAATGACCAATGATCGAGAGTGCTTGGGAATAGTTCCATTTGGGTATTCGTATATTAGAGGTAATATATTAAAGATGATATTATATAAGAGTTTATAACAGTTACGAGTCACTCTATAAAATTAATATGACTATTATAGCATAGTTTGGATGCGTCATTACAAAATAGGGTCTTACTGCTCACGCGCACATGTAGGAAAGCATGGTACGTCGGTTAAGTCTCGTATTTATTAATAGAAGTACACGTTTATAAGTACATGACTTAACTTACGGCTAACTATTTGGATGGATGCTCATTATAAAGAAGTTATTGGTCACCAGTGGAGTGCAATACTCTGCACTTATATATATTGGCCCAGTGAAGTCATGCTTTAATCATCTGGAAATTTGCACTGTTTGTTTGATTCTGACAATTTTTTTGGCAGCATGCTTTAGAGAAGTTTTCACTTTTGTTGAAATCTTCACTAAATTATTATATTACTCAATATCAAGTCTGTAATGTGACTCTTGTCCTGCTAATTTTGCCAGATGATTTGGTACATTATTTGTAATGAGCATAGTTACCTATATATTGAATGAAATTTTATTGTTTATGAATAAAATTTGGGAAGGAAAAGAAAACAACTAGTTTCAAAATCATGCTTGCTAATCAGACTGCTCTATTCTTGCATGTTGTTTATTAATTACTCGCAGATAAGGGATCTTCATATTGCTGAACGAGATGAAGACATTGGCTTCTATGCTGGTTATGTCGGTGAGATTTTCTTAATTTCAGTAACCAAGTTTATCTTTTTTTCTTCCATTCTTTAATGAACAGGTATTGAGTAGTTTTGAACAAAATATTTCTAACAGACTTTTGAAACTTTAAAGGTGCTTCATATATGCTTGGCAGAGCTTTGACATCTGTCTTTTGGGGATTAATGGCTGATCGATATGGTCGAAAACCTGTTATCATAATAGGGACAATCACAGTGTTAGTAACTATTGTTAATTTGTTTTTGTATGAGCTTCAAATTTCATTCCTCTAATTAAATCAATGTGGTTCATCTTTCACATTAACAAGTTCTTACACAACAATTATTCTTGACTTTCTATCTCAGGGTTATTTTCAACACTCTTTTTGGCCTTAGTGTAAATTATTGGATGGCCATTGTTACAAGATTCCTTCTTGGCTTTTTGAATGGTTTACTTGGACCAATAAAGGTACCTTTTTTTTTTGTTGGCATTTAGCAAAGATGAGTTAAACAGGAAAAATGTTATACTCTTAAATGTAAATGAGAACTACTTTAGTCCCGTAACTCTCAATCTTGGCACTTCTACACCTGCTATTTATGAAAGCTGGGAACTTAAGTGTAAAAGTTGGGTACTCTTTGTGTGATTAGAATTGAATTGCTCTTTTTTAATAATTAGGGCACTAAAAGTAGTGTGTTTTAAATATGGTCGTATTAGTAAATTTGCTCTTCAAGAATCATGATTTTAAAATGACCATACCAGGCGTATGCAAGTGAAATCTTCCATAGGGACTATCAAGCTCTAGGAATGTCAACGGTGAGTTCTATTTTGCTACCTATGAAGTAAGTTCTTCAGTACATGTTGCGTTATCAAAGTTGAGAAAATTATGAAATGGTTTCAGATTAGTACAGCTTGGGGCATAGGTTTGATTATTGGCCCAGCTTTGGGAGGCTTTTTGGCTCAGGTAATTCTATTTCTCATGTCATTTTTATTTCTTTAAAAATGTGCAGGTCTGAAATTTTGTGCTGTCAGAGTTAATAACATATAAAAATTTTACATTTTGATTTTGTGCTCTCTATTCTTCTCTGCTTTCCTCTTATTTGTTGGAAATATTATTTATTCAGCCAGCTGAGAAATATCCAAACATATTTTCTAAAGATTCATTTTTTGGAAGGTAAAATCCTTGGACTTGTTTTTCTTTCAGTATCAGCAGTTCATTCATGATTTATTTGTGATAACTTTCCATTATGATATTTATATATATTTTTTAATGCAGGTTTCCCTACTTCTTGCCTTCCTTCTCTATATCAATTTTTGCTGCAGGAGCATCTATTGCTACTTTCTGGCTTCCGGTACGTATCTTAATTAGCTCCTGGTTTTGTATATTATGCCTAGATGTCGATATGTTCTTTGCAAAATAAAAAAATAAAAACTAATTGTCTACAATTATTATAATTTTCCACATTTAACAAAAGTAGAATGCAAACCTTCCTAACTTGGCCTTTACTATGTGAATAAGTTGGTCAAATATGCATAGGAGGGTATTATCTTCTGCATTCACTTGAACTAGTTTCCAATATATGTAGTTTTGCAGGAGACATTGCATAAACATCATAGAAATAAAAAATCAAGTAGTGATTTGGAATCATCATCTTTTGTATCTGATGCAAAGGAAGGAGATCAGCAAAAGCCAGTGAAGAAAACTGCAAACAAAAGTCTTATTAAGAATTGGCCCTTGATGTCTTCAATCATTATTTTTTGTGCTTTCTCACTTCAAGAAATGGCATATTCTGAGGTGCTTTTTTACTTCCTATTATGGTTGCCAAAAGCTTCATTAATGTTTCAAAATTTGTCTTGTCTGGCAAAAAATAGCTAAAATTTTGAATGCAAACTTTTTTTTTATGGAGATTGAATGGTACTGATATTCTGTTTATGTGTTGTATTTAAATTTGCTTACTTCAAATCTGTAGATTTTCTCGTTATGGGCAGTGAGTCCTCGTAGACTTGGGGGTTTGAGTTATTCAACTGAGGCTGTTGGTGAAATTCTTGCAATCTCAGGTTTGCATTTGGTGTTTATATATATATCCTTTATACTTTTATCTCAATAGCTCTTTATCAGCTCAATTAGGCAAGTTAAGCAGTTTTGCTTTATTATATTTAATATGCCACACACGGATGACAAGTTGTTTAAATTTTTAGGGTTTTCTCTTCTTGTCTTTCAACTTACTCTATATACACATGTGGAAAAGATTTTCGGACCTATAAAGATCATTCGCATCGGAGCGGTAATTCTTGTAGCATTTGTTACCTTCTTCACATCACCTATTCCGCTTGTGGGATTACTAGTTTTTGGTTCTTCTTTGCTAATTTTGAGTATTTCACATGATCTACAGATTTTAACCATACCACTTTTCTCATGCTATCCATACATCGCCAAGTTGACAGGATTCACACTTGCCCTGGTGCTAAATATTGCATCTGTACTGAGGAATATATTGGGAGTAAGTGAATAGAAAACATCAACATCTCCTTTTTAAACAACATTACATTTATGTACATGATTAAAACCTCAACTGACATGTTCAGATTTGTCATTTAGGTTCTGTTTCGTACAAGTTTGGTTATTTGTTATGTATCTTCTTTCTTTGTCTTGATCTTATTTTCTGATTTTTGGTGTTTGTCTAGGTCTCTATTGTAACTGGCATGTTCATCCTTCAAAACAACGCTGTGGTAATTTGTATTCTGTGTGATAGATTATCACCCATTAAGTAAAGAGTTAATATATTTGAAATGTAAATTTAATTCCCTAATTTAATTAAAAAACAGGACCAATACCAAAGAGGTGCTGCTAATGGAATTGCAATGACCGGAATGTCTCTTTTTAAAGCAGTTGGTCCAGCTGGAGGTGGTGCCTTGTAAGTAGGCTACTTCTTTTATTTTCCCCTATAATTTTATTGTTACAACAGTTGGGGATAGGTTTTTTTTCTTCTTTCAATATATAGTTACTCACACATGCACTGAACCAGACTCTATCACGTGACTTCAAAGATGAACCCGAGTGGGCAATGCCACTAGGCCTTGCCTAAACCCTAAACGCTAAACGTATTCCGACTGACGTATGTATTGTTGCTAATCAGGCTTAGTTGTTAGCTCTTCTGATCTGCATTATAACTGTATTGCTGCACTCTGGAAGTATTTTTATCCGGGCATTTTCAAACGAACATAGCTGTAAATCTTAGTTTGCAACTGGTGTACCACAACTCTATAGTATCTTAGATTTTTTTTTCTCAGACAAAAATAAAAATAAAAAACTAGCTTCTCTTTTGCTATCATATATATATCAAGATATCAAATTTCATTTGCTGAATTGAAAACTTCAAATTTTAACACTGAATCTTTGTTAACAGGTTTTCTTGGGTACAAAAGCGTCTAGATGCCTCCATCCTCCCAGGTACTATACCCAACAAAAATTTTCATCCAAAATGTCATTAGAAATATGCCAAAGCAGAGAGGTTTGTTTGTTGTTGCTTGTTTATAATGATGTTTGTATAAAATAGATGAAATAACGACCGCAGAAGATAAAATAATAGATAATCAAAAAAGCTAAGTTAAGAGGAGAACTAAAAAATAAAAAATTCAAATTCTTATTCATAATAAAACTAAAATATTACATTGATATTTAAAATATAGGGATAATATGAACTAATTCTAATATGACTCTAAATAACACTCCTAAACTGATAAAAAAATATAATAAAAATAATTATCTAATATCGAATATTATAATACTAAAATTAAATATCTAATATTTTAAATTTATCATAATTGAATGACTTGAGAGGCTTCAATGGTTTTAAGCTTAACCATACATTCTAATGCAGGCATCCAGATGGTGTTTTTTATCTTAAATGTGATTATGGTCATCGTCGTGCTGATGTCGTTCAAACCATTTCTAATTCCCCGGGAATAGAGAAAATACCAGTTTCATGTTGAGGGATCAAAGAAAGAATGTTCGTCGACATGATCAATAGGGGCATGCTTTGATTGTTAGCGTGAGTCATGTAATTTAATGTATAATATATGTGTATATTTGTAATAGAACTATAGGTTGTATAGGATTCTAATTTACTCAAGACTCTTGTAATTTATTTTCTATATATACCTCTATTATGAAGCAAGAATTAATAAGAAATAATTTTCATTCTATTATATTTAACTTGGTATCAGAGTAAACGTTTAAAAAGAATTTTGTCTTTTTTCTTCGTCACCAATCAACGCCACCGTCATCACTTGTCAGAGCAGCCATCATCACTTGTCAGCAAGCCGTCGTCACCTGTCAGTGCGCCGTCGTCACCTGTCAGAGCCGCCACATGTCTGCTGTCTCTCCTGCTCAGCGCCACTTGTTCAGCCAGTTCAGTAGCGCAGTCTCTGTCCAATCCGTCTGCCTCTCAGATCTGCTCCTGGTTTCAATTCGGGCCATCTCTTCTGCGCCATGCACCTGTCTATCCATGCCGGCTCCAGATCTCCTTTCGCCGTCCGCATGTCTCAAGATCACCGTCCATGCCAGCTCCAGATCTCCGTGCGTCATCCGCCTTCCTCAGCGCCGCCACCCCACAACTGCAACCGCTGCCCCAAATCTGCCCAAACCCATATCTGCCTCCGCCTATCTCTTCAAACCCTAACCCTACCTCATAACCACAAAACCCTACATTTGCAACAAACCCAGTTTTAGCCCACAGATTCCTAACCCTAACCCTAAGCCCAATTTAAGTCCATTCTAGCCCATTCCCATTCCTCTAAATCCAACAGTAAAAGTCAACAGTCACCCCAAGCCTATTCCTATCAGCCGGTCAACGATCAGTCCAATCAACGGCTAGCTCAATCAACAGTGTCCGGTCAACTGTCCAAAAAAAAAAACTTTTATTCCGCTACATATTAATAGTCTTTTTCAATGGAAGATTCGAAAGAAAATCAAGATTTCAAGACCAATGAAATATTTAGCCTAGCTATTCAAGGAAGGTCATCAATACCAAATTTTTATGGAGTAGATGGACAATATCATTATACGACATGTGGAGGTAATCCTACAGCTTCTATAGCTGGTCGTGGTAAGATTGGTATGGTTTCAAACGTTTCTCACTCTGTTGGATCTGATACTTGGATTATTGATTCTAGTGCATCTGATCATATGACTTATGATAGATCTTATTTTACTGACTTGTCTTCCCCACCAATGTCTTATGTTACGAATGCTAATGGTGAAGCTTTTCCTGTGTTAGGGATGGAGCCAGTTCATATTACCTCAACCTTACAGCTCTAAAATGTTTTTTATGTACCGAATTTAACTCATCACTTAATATCTGTCCCACAGTTGAATACTTAGTCTAAATGTTCTGTAATCTTTTATCCTATGTATGTAATTTTTCAGGATCTTCTTCCTAGGGAAATAATTGGTCGGAGGTATCTGAGTAACAGATTATTTCATCTGGATCAGAACTATGTAGGGGAGAAACCAGGAGCACAGTCTCGCACCGCTTTGACTTCGAGCTCTGACCAGCTAAGTGAAATTTGGTTATGTCATCGTTGCTTAGGGCATCCGTCTTTTAGTTTTATGAAAAAATCTATGCCTACTCTGTTTATTGGTGTGAGTGAATCTGTTTTTCATTGTAAGACATGTGTGTTAGCCAAGAGTTATCGTACTACTTATTCTCCAAGTATTTCTAATAGAAGTACAATTCCTTTTGAATTAATTCATTCTGATGTTGGGACTGTCTAAAGAGCCTACTATATCGGGTATGAGATATTTTGTGTCGTTTATTGACGATTGTACACGATTGTCATGGGTTGCTCTTCTTAAAAACAAATATGAAGTTTTTCAAGCTTTTCAAATTTTCGTACTCGTATTCAAACATAATACAATAACACCATTAGAGTCCTACGTTCTGACAATGGGAGAGAATATGTTAATTGTATTTTTTAAGATTTTTTCCAAACACATGGAATTGTTCACCAAACTACTTACCCACAAACACTAGAACAAAATGGGGTGTTCGAAAGAAAAAATCGTCACTTACTTGATGTGGCTCGTGCGCTCCTATTTAGTGCTAATATGCCAAAATACCTTTGGGGCGATGCTGTACAAGCTTCTGCCCATCTCATCAATCGTCTCTCATCTAGTGTCCTTCACGGACAAATCTCGTTTGAGGTTCTAGCATCTCATGTATCCCTGTTATCATTTCATAATCTTCCTACCCGTGTATTTGGTTGTGTTGTTTTTTTCCATGTTCTTAAAAATCAGAGGTCTAAATTAGATGCCCGAGCAGTTAAGGGTGTGTTTGTTGGTTATGGAGGATATCAAAAAGGGTACAAGTGCTACCATTCACCTACCAGAAAGTATTATGTCACTATAGATGTCACTTTCTTTGAAGATATGAGCTACTTTTCCTCATCTGATACTGCTTTTAAGGGAAAGAATTCATATTTTGAAGAGCTGTATCATGGTGAGGGGGAGGAATTGGAAGGAACTATAGAAGTAACGCAATCAGAAGATATTTCAATGGGTCCAATTGAGGTTCTTATCCCGTTGAATTCAATAGTAGAAGAAGCAGATGCTTCAAGTATCAAAGCACCAGATCCGATCACTGAAAATCAAAATGAAGACACAACTGTTCCCTCTCCTACCCTTGATCAACACTCCCTGGTACTGAAGGTCACTCATCTGATGTATGTACACCCATTGATACTAATAACATTGAGTCTAATGTTGGACAGTATATGTTACCAAATAGGTCTACTCGGGGTCAACCAATCAAAAGGTATGAACCAAATATTCATACAAAATCAAAGTATCCAATTACCAATTACATGTCCACTAAAAGATTGTCTAAGTCATATCAATTATTTGTAAATCAAATATCTACTGTATCAATACCTAACAAAGTGTAGGACGCGTTAGGAGATCCAAAGTAGAGGAAGGCAATGGATGAAGAGATTGAGGCATTACAGAAGAATGATACTTGGCAACTTGTGCCTCCACCACAGGACAAGAAGGCAATTGGTTATCGCTGGGTGTTTACTGTGAAACATAATGCTGATGAATCTGTAAATCAATATAAAGCCTGCCTTGTAGTAAAAGGGTTCACTCAGACGTATGGTGTAGACTACGATGAGACTTTTGCTCCTGTTGCCAAAATAAATACTATCTGGGTTCTACTTTCGCTTGCTGCTAGCTTAGACTAGCAACTTCGACAGTTTGTTGTTAACAATGCGTTTCTTCATGGAGAGTTAGTCGAGGAGGTGTACATGAGTCTTCCACCTGGGTATGTAGCTGATTCTCCTGGTAATTTTGTATGCAAATTGAGGAAGTCTTTGTATGGTCTCAAGCAGTCCCCTCGTGCTTGGTTTGGAAGGTTTTCTCAGTTTATGCAGAAGGTTTGTTATAGACAGAGTAATTCAGATCATACATTGTTTCTCAAACATCAACAATGGAAGGTAACTGTTTTAATTATTTATGTTGATGATATGGTAATTACTGGCAATGATACTATTGAGATAGATAGATTACAGAGACAACTAGCCTCTGAATTCGAGATGAAAGATTTGGGTGAACTAAAATACTTCTTAGGGATTGAGGTAGCTAGGGGGAGAGAAGAAATTTTTCTGTGTCAGAGAAAGTACACTCTTGATCTGCTAACTGAGACACATATGTTAGATTGCAAACCTATTGACACTCCTATTGAGCAAAACCATTGTCTAGCAGAGTATCTAGATCAGGTACCAACTGATCGAGCTCGCTATCAGAGGTTGGTTGGGCGCTTAATTTATTTAGCGCATACTAGACCAGATGTTGCATATGCTGTAAGTGTAGTAAGTCAATTTATGCATAACTCGAGTCAGAGTCAAATGGATGCAGTTGTGAGGATTTTAAGGTACTTAAAGTCAGCTCTAGGGAGAGGAGTAATGTTCTCTAAACAAAACAACCCTCTTGAAGTTTGCAGCTTTACAGATGTAGATTGGGCAGGAAACATTACAGATAGAAGGTCAACATCAGATTATTTCACTTTCGTGGGTGGTAATTTGGTTACATGGAAAAGTAAAAAGCAGAAAGTTGTGGCACGATTCAGTGCTAAGGCTGAATATAGAGGTATGGCTCATGGGATATGTGAATTGCTGTGGATAAGAAGTTTGCTATCTGATTTGGGTTTTGAACCCAAATGTACTATGAAGTTGTATTGCAACAATCGGGCAGCCATTGATATATCACAAAATCCAGTACAACATGATCGCACTAAGCATGTAGAGGTTGATCGTCACTTTATAAAACAAAAGCTAGATGCTAAACTAATCAACTTCCCTTTTGTTCCAACTGGAAAGCAACTTACAGATGTACTCACCAAAGGAGTTTTCAAAAAGGTGTTTTATGACTTACTAAGCCAGTTGGGCATGGTCAATATGTATGCTCCAACTTGAGGAGGAGTGTTAGCGTGAGTCATGTAATTTAGTGTATAATATATGTGTTTATCTGTAATAGAACTATAGGTTGTATAGGATTCTAATTTACTCAAGACTCTTGTAATTTATTTTCTATATATACTTCTATTGTGAGGTAAGAATTAATAAGAAATAATTTTCATTCTCATTATATTTAACTTTGATCAGTATCAAATGATTATTATTTTACTTCTCTAATAAGAAGGCAGAAAAATATATAAATGTTCCTAACAATTTTGCCTTGGCGTTATAAAGAAATAGGTTTTCCTCATTTACATATGGAAGAATTGTATCCACTTGATCAATTGAGCTGCAAAGACAAAATGAAACTTGAAGTCTTCAAGCTCGTGACAAGTCTAATACTCAGCTTCTATGTTTATGTAACATCAAATTCAAGGGTTTCACGCCTATAGAAACCACTTTTGTTGTTAAAGTTGATGTTATAGACCCAAAAACTCAAACCATAAATTTCTCATCTTTTTCCTAAGAGATGCATGAGTTAGAATTTAACCTTTTAATAAAACCATCACCAATAACAGGAACATTCATATCAGATTATTAAGAATTAAAGAATATATGAAATGGTACCTAAATCTATAGCAATCAATTAATTTTGTAGCAAAGTGATTTGTGATTTTCTTCAACCAAATCACTTTAGTTCTTTAATGGACCGTCGTTTATATTCCAAATGGGAGAAAATAAACTGTGTTATGATTTAGTATATTAGGGACCATAACCAAAATGATCTTTATATATTGTTCCCATAATCCCCTAATTAGAACAAAATTGATATCTACTTAATTAGCCCATATTAATTCAGTCTATGGGCTTACCAAAATTAGACCACTTAATTTCAACCTATTAAATTAAATAGCCAATATAATTTGATAGAAAATATATGTTGTCCAATTTGGTAAGAAATGTGATTTTCCAACAATCTCCTACTTTGACTACATATTATTCCTAAAACAATTATATCACAAAATTTCTTATGCGCACATCTGTAAGCTATTTATCCTTAGATTTCTCCTTAAACAATCTAGTCCATCTTATATATTAGTAATGCAACCACCGCTGCTTTTATAATAATACAGTTGAAACTAAACCACAATGATCACCATACTAATACACTTAATGACATAGATCAAATATGGACGAGTAGTATGAAAATTACATGCAATGTGATCTCAAACATGCTTATTTTTAATTGGTCCTTCTTTTGTCTTCAATAAAGGTCAATCCAAAGTCCTTGATACAATGCGAACATTGCATATAGTAAATATAAGTAAGCTAAAAAATAGAATCATAAACCATCAATTTTATTATGCAAAAAACTAAATAATATAATGTCTAAAGCAAAAACATATAGAACAAAAATAACTCCCACTAAACCAAGGTATTATCATAAATAACACCCATGTGAGCAGTGTGCTTATGAAAGACCTTAGGGGTTAAACCCTTGGTTAATGGGTTCGCTAGCATAGAATTTGTTCCTATATGTTCTATGAAATCTACCTATCCTGAACTCTTTCCTTAACAACTAAAAACTTGATGTCAATAATCCGATGACCTCTAAACTATTTGATCTCCGGTAAGTGAGCATGTAGTCTTTTGTTCTCTTCAAGTAACGCATCACACGTTTGACTGTCTTTTAGTGCTACATTTCTAGATCACTCAAAAATCTACCCAAAACTCCCACCATAAATGCTATGTCGGGACGAGTACAAACTTGATCATACATTAGACTCCCTATCGCTGACGCATAAGGAATCTTTTGTATCTCTTTCCTTTCAATATCATTACTAGGGCACTTCTTGAGACTAAACTTGTTTTCTTTAGCCACGAGCGTGTCCCTTGGTTTACTATCTTTCATGCCTAGTCTACTAAAACCTTATTGATATAAATCTTTTGTGACAACCCAAGGATATCTCGAGAACAACCTCTTAGTATCTAAATACCTAATACAAAAGAGGCATTATCAAGATTTTTCATCTCCAATTTTGTCGTAAAAATTTCTTAGTTTCATGTAGTAAGCATATATCGCTGCTAGTGAGCAGAATGTCATTGATATATAATACTAGAAAAATATATTTAATCCCATACTGTCATCAACGACATTAGCCTCAAAACCGTACGAGGTGAGGACTTGATGGAACTTATGATACCATTAACGGGGAGCCTGTTTGAGACCATAGATAGATTTCTTCAACTTGTAGACTATAGACTTTGGATATCCTGAAACAAATTTTTCTAGTTGTACCATATAAATTGTCCCCTCAATGTCTCCATTAAGAAACGTAGTTTTGACATACATTTGTTGCAACTCTAGATCAAAATGAGCCACTAGTGTCATTCTAGTTTTAAAAGAGTCTTTCGAAGATACTAAAGAGAAAGTCTTTTTGTAGTCTATGCCTTCCTTCTGATAAAAGCCTTTGGCAACAAGACAGACCTTATATCTCTCGACATTACCCTTCAAATCTCTTTTTTTTTTTAAATATCCATTTACAACCAATGTTCAAGCAACTCAACAAGATCTCAAACATCGTTGTCTTTCATAGACTTAATCTCATCCTTCATGGAATCAATCCACTTCAGAGAGTTAGAACTACGCATGGCTTCATAGAAGTTGATCGGCCCTCTGTTAAACCAATGCCATTTTCATGTTCTTGGATAAAAACAATATAATCATATGGAATCGCAATTCTCCTCTCCCTAATGGATCTCCTTAATGGCACTTTTTGAGGTTGTTGAGTTTGTTCTATGGATGGTGCTTGAGGAAGAATCTCATTGTTGTCTTAGTTTGGAACAATGTTAGGAATAAAACTTGTAGGCTCAAGAGCGTTCAGCGTAACTAATAAAATAACAACTAATCATCCCTGAATCTAATTTTCTTTCATGTGGCTATAAGGTTGTGCCTCAGCTGGACAACCCCAAATGTGCAAGTGCTTAATGCTTAGCTTTTTGCCTATCCAAAGTTCATAGGGGGTTTTGGAAACTACTTCCAAATGTGTAAATGCTTAATGCTTAGCTTTTTGCATATCCAAAGTTCATAGGGGGTTTTGGAAACTACTTTGCTTGGTACTCTATTAAGAATATACACTGCAATCTTTAAAACTTCTCCACAAAATAACTTTGGCAAAGAGGAATGACTAATCATACTCCTTTCCATATCCTTAAGAGTTTGGTTTTGTCACTCTGCAACACCGTTCATGCTGCGTTAGCCTGACATGGTGTATTGCAAAAAAATTCCACACTTATTGAGGAAAATTGTAAAGGGTCCTAAACATTGTTCTTTTAATCCGTCATACCTCCCATAGTACTCACCACCACTATCCGATCTGATAGCGTAATTTTTTTTCTAAATTGAAGTTCAACTTGAGCTTTGAAGGATTTGAAAACGTCAAGCGATTGCAATTTTTCATGTATCAAATATAGGTAATCGAATATAGAGCAATCATCTATTAACGTAATGAAGTACTATTCACCATTCCATGAAGCCGTAGGGAATGGACCACATATATCAATATGTATAAGTTCTAAGACATCTGTAGCTCTCTCAGCGCCTAATTTTGTAATATTTTTTCATTTTTCCTTGATACACTCAATACAGACTTGAAAGTCTGTCAAATCTAGGGATTCAAGAATTCTATCTGACACAAGCCTCTGAATTCTCTATTTAGATATATGACCTAAACGCTTATGCCATAAGGTGGTAGAATTCTCACTTAATTTTCGCTTTGTATCACGTGACCTTATTTCCAGTATTTCTTTATAGGAAGTAACCTTGTTTAAAATTTTATAGAAAAGGAAGTCAAAATTTTATTGGTTTTGGTTCTTTAATTCAAAAGGTTTAGCGAAAAGGTTACTTGCCTTTAATTTTTCATTATTAGCAAAATATTGCTCACTTTTTTCAAGAAACTTCTTGGCATTCTTGCTCTAAGTAATAGAGCCCCAAAATGCTTTCAAAATGGAGCATGCCCCAAAATGCTTTCAAAATGGAGCATTTCATGATCATCATGCACATTCGGTTAGATCGATCTCACTTTTTAATTTAACCTCAACTTTTTGAAATAGCAATGGGTCAATCTGACCAAAGTACAAGATCAAAATTCATACAATTGAGGACAATGTCCATGGTTTCTTTCCAGAATTTAAAGTTTGTTCCACTCAGCATTGAGATATTGCTTACTTGGGCTAAAACATTTGTAGTAGTAGCAATAAAAACTATATAGAGAACAACAAAACAAGCATACTCACATTTAACAAGCATGTCATAGAAATAAAATAAGACATGAACAAATAATCCAAATTGAGGACCCATATCAAGATACCTAGCATAACATTAACTCCTAGTCTTTAGACATAAAAATTAATTGTAAGTGGTACTCTCAGTGTAATGATCAATACTAACAATTAGTTTTGTAAACAACAGTCTCTCTTTGGACCGACTGTTGTTTACATGAAAAAATATGTCTTTATAATCGTCAAATTTTACCATCCCAGGCACGTTCTTATTTGGCCAACTGTGTCTTCCTTTGAGCAGAGCACAATTTGTATAAATAAGTTCTCACAAATATCTATATATTTTTAGTTAAATTAATCTTCACAACAGAGCTTATTTTAGCAATATGTTATTTCAATCAATTTAATTGAAATTACTATACTAATTACATAAAATAACTCCATAAAAAAAAAATTTGACATGAAATTTCAAACAAATAGATCCAATTATGTAGTGTTTTCTTAATTAAATATTTTTTTATTATTAATAACTATAATCAGCTCTAAAATTGATTAGGTTAAAACTAATTGGGTCATAAAACTCATATCTATATATTTGACCCATTAATTCAAAATTAGACCCAAATTTTTTTTTAAGTTCATAAAATGTCTTTGTATTTTCAAAAATTAATTTTGGGCTTTAAAACTAAATTGTGCAAAAATTATCAAAATAAAGAGAAACAATTTTGATAAACTTCTACCACAACCTGATTTATAGTATTTTTTTTTTCTTTTGAGCAAATAAATGTCATTGAATTCATTTAAAACGACATTTTTTATTATCATGGTGTCTCAACAAAAAAAAAAAAAAATACTAATACTAATCCATGCCAGATAATTCCTTTCGGCTCTGAATCACAATTATAAATTATTTTGAATCTTAATCCTTACAAATTAATTCCTTTTTATGTTAATCTGATTAACTCCGATTCAAGGACAATTCACAGATGCAGAAGCATCCAAAAATTATTTTTTCAGAAATATGAATCTTCCAAAAAATAAATAAAATCTTATATATTAAAAATAAATTTAATTTTTAATAATTTAATATAAAAAACTCTAATAGTACTTGTTATAATTTAACATTTTGATAAAAATCATCACCAATAACAGATTTAAGAACATTAATATCAGATCATCAAAAATTAAAGAAAAATATACGGAAGCGTACATTAATCCATAGCAACTAATTAATTTTGTAGTAAAGTGGTTTGTGATTTTTCTCAACCAAATCGTATTAGTTCCTTAATGAGACTTTTATTTAGAGACCATAATCAAAATGATCTTTATATATTATTTAATTAGAGTTTTCATAATCCTTTAATTAGAACAAAATTGATATCTACTCAATTAGCATATATTAATTTTGAGCAGTGTGCAAATTTATCAAAATTAGATTACTTAATTTTAGCTTATTGTATTAAATAGTTAATATAATTTAACAGAAAATATATATTATCTAATTTGATAAAAAAAAAAAAAAAAAGTGATTTCTTATATTGTAAATTTCTCTAACTTAAGATAGATCGTGAGTAAAGTTCATTCTTGAACCTAAATAATGTGATTTTTTTTAAATAATATGTATGTATGTATGTATGTATGTATGTATGTATGTATATATATATATATATATATATATATATATATATATATATATTGTGTGTGTGGGTTTGTAAGTATAAATTTTATTTAAAAGTATTTTAACAGATTATTTCATGTGCTTAAAATTAATAATAATAACAACATGTGCAAAACATTTTTTTATTATAAATAATTGGACTTGAATTCTAACTACTTTCGTGAGTAACTCATTAGCGACTAACTACTGATGTTAACATTCAAAATAAACGGAAATCACCATGTAGGTCAAGTTTTAATATCGAGTTTGACTTGTGAAATTTTCTCCAACACGTGCGTAATTTAATTTTTACATACCCGTGTAAAATTTTATAATGTAGTTAAAAATCTTTTTAAAAATTTTATATGATTATGTGTTAGTTGTGTACCTTAAAATAAATCGAGAAAAAGAATATTATGTAACTATAACATATAGTAAAATAAGGATAACTTAAATAAAATTGTGGATGCTAGAATAATTTTTTTTTACACAATCGATAAACACCCATTTTGATATAACTTAAGGTAGTTGTATTGTTACAATGACTTTAATTATTAACACAATAAAATGTATAAATTTATTATTATATACTTATAATTAATTACATATTATTGTCATTTTTATTAATAAAGTTGGAATTTTAGGTCGAAATAGTCCTGTAATTTTTTTTTTATTTACAAAATTTAAAAATCTTAAAATATCTCTTAAAAAACTAGTCATGTACCAAACATATGACTGATTACGCCAAGTTCTGACAAAATTATAAAATTTAGATTAATTAAGCTATTTATTTTAATTGTTAGACTAAATCTGCTAATAAAAAAAAATTATAGAATTAATATATCACTTATTCATAATTATAATATTATTTCGACCCAAAACATTATTATTAATAAAAAATTATTCTAATAATAATAATTTTAATCATAATAATATTACCTCCTATAACTTATTCTAATTTTTTAAATTGTTAAAATAAGTTGCAGAAAATAAATGATTTATTGTTGGATATTTGGATAAAATAGTTTCAAAAAGTTATTAAAATAAAATATTTAAAACAAAAAATATACATACATAGATATGTATGACAATAAAATATTGATAATTAGGTCTTATATAGGGGTAAGTAAATAATTTGATTAATCTGACTAAATTAAGAAATTTTATCCGATCAGTCGAATTTGGATCTGATTGAATTGACAGATTATATAGTCGGATTGGATTCGAATTGTAAAGTATACAATCCGTTCGGTTTGGATTCGGATTGACAAATTTTATAATCCGCTGTAATCCGATCTGAACCGAATTACTTTTAAAATTATAAAAAAAATGTATATTTTATTTTTAATATGTTATATTTAAATATTATACATATTAAGTTTACATTAAATTACTATTTTAGCTTTAAAATAAAAATAAAAATAATGTTAAATTTTCTATAATAATTTAATAATATTCAAGAGTATGTTTTTTATTATTTTGATTCTTTTATTTATAATTATAAATAAATAAATTAAATTAATGAAGTATCAATTTAAAATTTAAATATTAATATATATTATTTTATATATAATAATAATTTAAAAATAAGTTCTAATCTCAATCCGACATATTCGATCCGAAAAATTCGATCTGTTTGGATTCAGATTGAGTATATCATCGGATCGGATTCGGATTGAATATTTTCAAATTCACTTCAGATCGGATCGAATTCAAATTGATAAAAATTTGACAATTTTAATCTGCTGCTTAAACTTGCGATCATAAAATATTTATGAAACTAATGACTCAAAATAGAAGCAAATTTAATAATACAATATTTTTTTCATAAATCGAACATTTTGTACTTTCAAATTTATTACATTGTCCTTCCTATTCTATTTCTTAATCATGCTCCAAACTATTCTAGATTCTCAAAAACATTTGTTTTCTCACTACGTTGTGACTTCTCTTTCTTGCTATTAAGTACATTGCTGGCAAATGATAATACTAGATCAGAGATAAGTGAGTATCACACTAGAGATACCTTTCAAGTTTTGTTTCTACTCATTTCCCCTTTGTTTAGTCATTTCTTTTATTTTTGTCCATCACCCTATGCTAACGTGGAAAGCTTTTGGCCATTATTAATCAGTCCTCTTATTTTTCATCAGTTTTGTTTGGCGATTCCAAGTAGTATTGTTTAATTATCTAACTATTATGGCCCTCCACTCCAAAGATGAATGAATTTTCATTTTTGGTTATCTGCAAGTTGTCTTTCTACTAGAAATTCTTGGTGCATTTGATTATTTTTTTTATTTTTGATTTTGTTTGGAAAAAAGAGAGTAGGAAGAAGATAATGACAAGGTAGAGAGAGAAGAGATTAGCTTAGTTATGATACTTAGTTTTGATTTTGTTTAATTAGGTGTTTTGTGATTTCTGCTTAATTATAAGAAGATGATAAATAAGCATGTATATAATATGAATTACATATTAAAATATAGATATGTAATAAATATTATATATTGCATATTATGTATATAATATGATTTATATATCTATAATATTAATATATAATTTATTATATATTAATATTATATATCACATAATTAAAAACACCTAACATGTTATAAACATGTATATTTTTTAAAATATATTATTTTAAATTATAGAAAAGTATTATATATAAGTTTCAAAAAATTAAAATTAAAATTTTATAGATAAAAAAAAATTATATAATATAATTAAATCTAATATTAACCGTATGACACATATGATTTAATGATAAAATGAGACCTCTTGAAATTTTATATATATATCAAAGAGTAATATTAAAGCTTTAATGATAAAATGATATAATTAATATTAACAGTACGACACGCATGCTTTAATGATAGTGACCACTGAGTACTGCCATTTGCCCTATTTTCCTTTCACTTTACTTTTATGTCGGCTAGCTCATTTCATATTTGTTAGATCAAGAAAGTTTAGTCGTACCAACCGTTGGGGTGGCCGAATAGAACTTGAATTGTTGTTAAAGACGAATGAGAACATGTCTTTCGAATGGAAGTGCGCAGTTCGATCCTTAGAATCGGCATGTTTCTTAGCACAAATTACAACGTATGTCTCAATTTTTATATTTGTAGAGGTACCCTACTCGTATAGAGTTTTTAAATGAGGCTCACTCAAGTTTCATGATTCTTATCGGTGTGTTGATGGATGGTTGTGGTCTTCTCTTTCTTAAATTTTAATGAACTTTTTTTTTTTTTTAAATAAATTTAATCTTAAAATTATCGATATATTTGATGTATGGTATCAAATAAATAAATTATAATTATATTAAATTATATTATATTATAATTAATTCATATAATATTTAATAAAAATTTATATAATATAATCAATTTAAATTAATTATATATATTTTATTAAAATAGTTTTTTATTATAAAATTTATTTAAATTAATATTTAATTTAATTTAATTTATTTTTTATTTTTATTATATTTTTAAAAATAAAAAATATTATTTTTAATTTAAAATAAAAAAATTTAAGACACATAATTTTATAATTAAAAATTCAAATAAACTAAGTTAATTATTTAATATGGTTTAGATTACAATTTTTAGTAGTACAAAACTTTTATAATATTTATAATATTTTTATACTATATGATATGATATGATTTTATAATTAAATATATAAATATATATAAATTATACAATCAATATATTAATATAATATAACAAACATATTTTACATGTTCAATTTGATGGGGTTGGTACTGGTATTCATCTTCATTTGTGGTATAAAAATAATTTTTAATAACAACTTTATACATATATTAATTTATAATTTATATATAAAATTACTTTAATAAATAATAATAAAAATTTAAAATGATCAAATAATTTATTATTTTTAATTATATGACATGCATGTGATTAATTTTTGGTTTAAAAATTTGAATATTTTTAAAATACTTCTAAAAAATTTAAATAGTATATCAAACGATGAATAAAAATATGATTAAAGTACCAGCCCCCAATTTGGCATTTACTTTCTGTGGTCTTTTTCTTCATCTTAGTCTTAGAGCATCATTTTTATGGTCACTTTCGTCATTATTGGTAGAATAATTGTATTAATTATTTATTTTATTTTTATAATTAATTACTATTTTTTAATAAATTTATTATTAATAAAAATATTTATGATAATAATATCATGTATGATATTATATTATTTTTTAATTCATACAATTTATTTTTAAAATATACATTTAATCATTAATAACAGTGAAAAGGAATTCAAACCACGAATTCTTTCAAAAAAAAAAAAAAATCATCAACAACATCCATGTTTTCACCAACCATTTATTTTTCCTTTAGTATCCTCAACCAGCTCTACTACTTAAAGCAAGAAGGCGATGGACGACGACATTGATGTCAAAATTTTGGAACCCTAGCCCCTTTTTTGGTTTTTTTTTTTATGATAGAAATGGTGGCTATTTGTTTCAAAAGAAAAAGACAAAGGATTGGGTTCTTTAATAATTAAAAATTATATTAGCAATATATATATATATATATAAAGAACTCAAAAGGTAGTACGAGATCTGCCAGCAAATTTTTTTTTTTTTTAAATTTAAATTTTTTTTTATAAAATAAAATTCAAAATTATCCATTATTATTAAAGACATGTATTATATATATGATATTTTATTGACTGAAAAATAGAATTATTCTAACATTTTGACAAAAAAGATACCAAAAAACATATTATGTACTAAAATGATACCCTCTAATACTATGAGAAATAATGAATACCAAAACTATAACATAGATACCATTAAAATACTAATTCCAAAATAAAACCTTTTTGAACCTTGCAATCAGGTTACCATATAATTTAGGTCTGATAACCACTCCAATTCTTAATTTCTTAATTTTAGAATTGAATTTCTTTTCAAATTTTTATGATAAAAAAAATTGTTTGATAAGTAATTTTAATTTCAACTTTGAATAATAGAAGTTGAAAATTGGACTTGCTTATTTGATAATAAATTATTAATTTTTAATTTTTAACATTTTAAGCTCTAAAATTCATTCTCAAATTTATTTTTGATAAATTTTTATTAAATATTGAGTCTTTAATCCTTTTCAGTAAGATCGAGTATGGTGGGGTTATAAATTTTAAGTGTCAAAAAATTAAAAAAAATTAAAAATTCAATTCCAAAATATACTTTTAATTTATTGAATTTTAAAATTCAATCAAATTTTAAAATTTGTAAAATTTAAAAATTCAAATTCATATTCAAATTAAAAATTAAAAATTAAATAATTATCAAATCAGTTGATAGTAAATTGACCCCCTTATTGTCATTCTTAATTGTGCTTTTAAATAGATATTTCAAATTGAGACAGTTATCACTTAAATTTCAAATTGAGACAATTTTAAGTATCGACAATATAATAACAAATAAGGAATACAACTTAAAAATTAGACCCATAAATACTTCATTATTATTTTTAGCACGATGGTTACAAATAGAGGTTAAAACGTGAAGACAGAAAAAAGAATAAAAGAAAATTTGGTTTAATCATATAAAATAACACTTTTTATACAATAAATTTTATTTTTAACTTTCTTTAAAAAAATAACATATATTAATTTTCTTACAATATAAAATAATATATATTTGTTACGGAAAACATATACTTTTAATGGGTACACATTTTTTTTAAGGAAAAACATATGTTATTTTACATTATAAGAAAAACAATATTTTTTTTTAAGAAAACTAAAAATAAAATTATATAAATAAGTAGTTTATCACTTAAAAAAATACAATTTCATTAAAAAATGGTCAAGCCTTCATTATTAATAACCTTGTGATTATTTTTTATATATTTAGAAATCTTTTTTTTAACATCACTAAATATTATTTAAATAATTTTATTTTAAATAATATTATACAACTCGTACATTTTAAAATGGTTAAAACAATAAAACTATTAAAGTAAGCAAAAACATTTTATACCCAATTTGTTTTATTAACAAGTGATTAACAAGTAGCATTGAAAGTCTCTTAGCAAAAGTATTACTGGCTAAAATTTTTTAGTGTTGATTAATAAGATCTGAGATCAACAGAGCTAGTTTACTATGCCCATTAGGTTGGTCATTAATGGTTCCAACCATAAAAACCAATCAGCACCTGAGATAGGTATTATTCAACCAAGCAAGAGCATTAATGGCATTGAATTTCTACAAGGATCAAGTAATATGAACACCATTGATGTCTCAACATATAACCCTAGAATTTTAAGAACAAAAAGATCTTTTGCAGAAGCATTGTCTCAATTGCCAACTATGGTCGTCTCACAACTTCCAATCCCTTGCAAAAAGGAAGGCTACGTGGCTATTCAAATTTTGAAAGACGAATACAACCTAGGAATTTGATCGGTCATATTATGTTAAATCAGGGTGACACTCAATGAAAAATAAAAGATCTTAAGAGAAAACTCTTTTTGGAATGTATCTGGAATCTGGACTCTCAAGACAATAGGTAGAGAGAACTTTGATATACATTTTCCAAGCTTGGAGGAGATGAAAAGGGTTTGTACGATTGGTTATCTAGTCCTCAAGCTGGGCTTGTTTTAATTATTGGAATGGAAGCAGAATTTCAATCCATATAATCAAACTCAAACACATTCATAATGTTGGATACGTATTTTTGGGTCTTCCTCAGGAATATTGGCAAGCAAGGACATTGTATGAAATCTTGAGAAGTGTTGAAACTCCTCTTTACATCGATGAACACACGTTGAAGAAAGATTATGGTCACTTTGCGCGAGTATTAGTAGATGTTGATTGCTCCAAATATTTGCCAAATGAACTAATGGCCAAAAGAAAAGTTTTTGCTTTCTTGGTTGGTATAACTTATGAAAAGCTTCAGGCATTCTGCACCTATTGTAACACAACAGGTCATGCATGTGCTATCCAAGTGTAACTACAAACGAGAATGGAAGACCTATAGTGCAAAAATACCAACCCAAAGTGAGCAAAAAAAGGGGAGGTGAAGTTGCGGTATTATCTCATACTGCAACTACATAACGAACTGTATTAGAAACCTATAGAGTGGTTGTCAATGTATAAGTTAGACATCAAGTTACTCAAGCATTATCAGTTTATAAGGCAAGAACAAAAGCGATTGTTGAACAAACACCAGATGAGAACCGATCATTGAGCAATGACATGAATACGACAACACAAAGGAATATGGAAAATCAAGTACATGAAACTGTCAAGGAATTAACCATATAATTAGTAGTGCATAATCAAGCAATAGTGGGAGAAATTTCTAATTGGAAGGTTGTGAGAAGAAAGAACTTCATTGATTTGGTAGTGGCTTTTGGAAAGAAGGATTGTCCAAAAGCGATTGCTACATTATCAAATAGTTTTCAAGCTTTACAAGGCAAGAATGAAGATAATCAAGTTGTAGCTGATTTAGTAGAGAGTAATGTTGAACAATATATAGATGTTGTAGAAACGTAAGTAGGCTTCGACAAGATTTAAATGCTACATCAATCAGGTGATGTTCTTGAGGAAGAGTTTGATTATAGTGTTGAAAATCAAGAGCGTATCCTTTAGGGATGGGCATTTTATCCACGGATTTGGGTAACCGTGGTTAACCGATCCGTTGGAACAATTAATATCCGCTAATTTTGGGGGCGGGGATCGGGATGGTTATTACTCAGACATAAATTATCGGAGACGGGGCGGAGACGATTATACATAAAATTGAACCCACCAGTACCCGAAATATATTTTACAAACAAAATGCTTATCGAGGGACTCAAACTTGGGATAGCAGCACCAACACCCCTTGTTATATCTACCATGCCACTTTTTATTTTGTATCTATTATAACATATAAATGTATTTATCTATTAAAATTAGTTATTAGTTAAATAAATAAAAAACATGTTAAAGTAACCATAAATCATTTTCATTTCTTTCTTACTATTCTAGTCTCCAGCTCTACACAAATATGTTTTAATTTTTTTTACATCGGATATAGGACGATTTTTTTGTTGTACCAGTCCCTGCACGATACCCGTCAGGTTATAACCGTAGCAATTTTTGGGCAGTTTCAGTCACACAGTTTGATGCTAACCTAGCAACACGATTCCTACGACCCACAAGCTACAAAGACTTGAGAACCACAAGAGAGTTCGATTCTAGACCCAACAACAAATTAGCATGAAATTTCTAAGTACAAAACCAAATTTTTGGCTACAAGATGCTTACCTTAACACATGAATATTACGCACTACCCACTAAGAAGAGAAGAAACGCCACAAAGGGTTACAAATCCTTTGATAAGTTTAGTTGAAAGGGATAAAGAGCTTTGGGCTCTCAACTTTGATTGAAAAATAAAAAATTTCATAAATGATCCAAGATATGTTCAGCTGCTACATATTGTCCTATTTATAGAATACAACAAAAACCTAAAAGTGGGAGATGATCCCAGCCCTTGGATTTGATCCAATGATCCAAAATTAAAATTACAATCTGTGCCGTAATGGGTAAAATATTTGTGTCGCAGCGAGAAGGCTCAGGAAACAAATTAAAAATAGGCGTGCTGTAGTGAATGAAAATTCATGCTACGGCAGGAACACACAAATTCAATCCGAGAAGCTTGTACAGCGGAGCCCCAAAGCAATGACGCGGCATGCACACTCGTCCACCTCTGCACGCACATCTGCCCACACTCGAGCACATGTCTACCAAGCCTTATTTCCAAAAACAGGAACCCTTGGGCCTCGCGCCCCAAATGCATGCCGCAGCGGGCATCCTTTGTAAGATGCCCAACCAAAATAGAGTGTCTTGTGTCGCAGCGCCCATAATTCATGTCGTGGTGCAGCCCCAAATTTAGATTTTCCTCCTTTTGGCTTGACACATCCATGCTTCACGTGCTTGCACATTTGCTCATTTTGTGGCATGCTTCTTTGCACTAATATTCCTCCCATTTCTTGGCCTTATCCTTGATACGTGTCGTGCCTTGTTTGCAGCGCAATTTGGTTCGTATCATTCCCTCCCTCTTCAAAAGAATTTGACCTCGAATTTGGACCTTCATTATAGGGTAAGTTTGTAATCCATCCTTGTTGTGCTTCTCATCATAAGGATCCTGGAAGAAAGAAAAGTTAAAAAATAAACATTCTTTCATTTTTTTTCTTTTCTTCCTTTTTTTTTTTTTTGGGTGTGTCCACTCTTCTTTTTGGACTCTCACTCTTTTTCATTTTTCTTTTCTTGTTCTCCCTTATTTTTGATTCTCAAATGGTCTTCAAGAACTTCCTTTAGGGTAAGGGATATAAAGGTTATGTTACTTCCATCCTTTTCAAAAGAGTACCTATTTCTATACTCGTCATAGGTCACCCTCTGATCATATTGCCAAGGTCTGCCCAATATCATATGTCCAACCTGCATTGGAACCACATCACACAATATAACATCTTGATATTTTCCTATAGCAAAGGATACTATCACTTGATGTTCTACCTTCACCTCGCCTTTATCATTCATCCATTGTAGTTTATAAGGTGTAGGATGTTTGGTTATGGGTAATCCTAACTTCTCAATTAGGGTAGTACTAGCAATATTGGTACAACAACCCCCATCGATGATTAAGCTGTAGACTTTGCCATTTATATGACATCTTGTATGGAAAATGTTTTCTCTTTGTGGATCCATGTCACATTCCTTTAAATGATCCATGGATGCTCGCCTCACCATAAGCAAGTCTCCTGTAACAGGACCTATTTTCTCCTCACTTGCTTCTTCCAATGGTTGCATCTCCTCATCTTCACTGTCATCATCAGTTGCCACCTCCCCATTAGCTTGCGTGATCACTGCTTTCTTGTTCGGACATTGGGACGCAATATGGCCCTTTTCAAGACAACGAAAAAAGTTAACATCACGGTATCGAGTAGATGTCTCAACTTTTCCTTTATCCTTTCTAGCCTCCATCTCTTTGCCCCTTGTTGGATTCAAAGTTAGGCTTGGAGCTAGTTCCCTCTTCTTTCTAACAATCTTGTAACCAAGGTGTTGGAGCAATTGGCTTTTGTGGTATATCCGTTTGCTTCTTTTCTTGAATTGCCCTTCCACTTTAATTGCCATGTGGACCATGTCTTCCAACTCCATATAATGATGAAGCTTCACAACATTGGCAATTTCTTGATTTAGCCCACTCAAAAATCGAGACATTGTGGCTTCTCTATCCTCCTCAATGCTAGCCCTAACCATGGCCACCTCCATTTCTTTGCAGTACTCATCAACCGATCTAAATCCTTGGTTAAGCCTTTGCAAATTTGATAGATCTCTCTAGAGTAGTGGCTAGGAACAAACCTCTTCTGCATGATTGCTTTCAGGTCCTCCCAACTACTTATAGGTCGTTCCCCATTCCTTCTCCGACTAACTACCAACTGATCCCATCAATTCAACGCGTAATCAGTAAACTCTATTACAACAAGCTTCTCCTTTTTCTCATCTGAGTAATTGTGGCACTCAAAGATATGCTCAACCTTCTTCTCCCATTCAAGATAAAGTTCGGGGTCGTTCTTTCCTTGAAAGGTTGGCATCTTCATCTTGATGCTATCCAAATTTCTATCAACCCCATTATAGGGTCGTTGTGGGGGTCTCCTTATTCCTCCCCAACCATGTCCACCTTTAGGACCATGTCTTCCTCCTAAGGGTATTCTTCCTTCATCCTCATTATAATTTTCTCCGAAACTATCATCCTCCAACTTCTCCTCAATAAAGGCTCTCCTATTAGGCCTTCCTACATTTAGAGCATCTTGTAGTGCCTCTCGCCGCAAGTTGGCGATAGTTGCTTCTTCTCGTTCCATCCGCTCATTCATATTTACCATGACGACATTCATCCATTCCATGAATTTTTGTAGCGCCTTCATCATAAAAGCAGTATCGGACCTTTTCTTGAAACTGTTCCTGTCAGACATGCTTAAAACAACTAACATGAACAAACAATTAGCACTTAACAAAAATTGGAATTTCACTCGTTACCTCACGTGTTTGACACTTGACTTTGATTGCCCAAGCACTCGAAGCCCTTTAGTAAACCAAACCGTCCAAGTTTTTCACACAATTATAGAGTTCTCGTCCTCAACAATTCGTAATTCGCAATATCTAATGTTAAGCACAAAGGAAACTAACTCGAAAGTATTTTGAAATTCTAACTCTATGAATTTGAAAACAAGTTCAATTTAGCAATTTCAAACTCGTAAATGTAAACAAACAAATAAACGATCTGTTAAAGCGTGAATGACACTATAACGAAAGAAATTTCGTAAATTCTTGGGAATTAAGAATTCACTCTCTTTTTTTTTTATATATATAATTTTCGAAAATATCCACTCTTTTTTATATATAAAAATATCTAGCGAGATATTTTCACGAGATATTTTTGTGAGATATTTTCTTTTTTTTTTTTAATTCAAGAGATATAGTTTTGTTCTCACTTTTCGATACGAACAAAACACGAGAGATTACAAAATACCCCTCCCTTTTATGAAAACAAATTAAAAAAAAATTAAAACGAAAACCTCCCCAAATCAATTCAGAATAAGAAGAAAACAACAACACCAATCAAATTAATCCAGAAAATACAATAAACGAGTAGAACACAGATTTTTTTAAAGAAATTTTCTTGTTTGCTATGGAATCAAAAATGACAAAAATAAAGATAGGAAACTAGAGTCACAACCTAGAGCTTTGATACCAAATGATGCGAACCTAGCAACATAATTCCTACTACCCACAAGCGATAAAGACTTGAGAACCACAAGGGAGTTCGGTTCTAGACCCAACAACAAATTAGCATGAAATTTCTAATCACAAAACTAGATTTTTGGCTGCAAGATACTCACCTCAACATATGGATATTACGCACCACACACTAAGAAGAGAAGAAAAGCCACAAAGGGTTGCAATTCCTTTGATAAGTTTGGTTGAAAGGGACAAAGAGCTTTGAGCTCTCAACTTTAATTGAAAATTCAAAAATTTCATAAATGATCCAAGATATGTTCAGCTGCTACATATTTTCCTATTTATAGAATACAACAAAAACTTAAAGGTGAGAAATGATCCCAGCCATTGGATTTGACCCAATGGTCCAAAATTAAAATTACAATCTATGCCACGGCGGGTAAAATATTTGTGCCGTGACGAGGAGGCTCGTGAAACAAATTAAAAAATAAGCGGGCTGCGGCGGATGAAAATTCATGCTGCGACAGGGAACACACAAATTCAATCTAAGAAGCTTGTACCGCGGTGCCCCAAAGCCATGCCGCGACGTGCACACTCGTCCACCTCTACGCTCACATCTTCCCACACTCGCACGCATGTCTACCCAACCTTATTGCCAAAAATAGGAACCCTTGGGCCGCGGCGCCCCACATGCATGCAGCAACGAGCATCCTTTGCAAAATGCCCAACCAAAACAGAGTGTCTTGTGCCACGGTGCCCATAATTCATGTCGCGACACAGCCCCAAATTCAAATTTTTCTCCTTTTGGCTTGACACATCCATGCTTCACATGCTTGCACGTTTGCTCGTGTTGTGTCATGCCTCTTTGCGCTCATATTCCTCCCCTTTCTTGGCTTTGTCCTTGATACGTGTCGTACCTTGTTTGCGACGCGATCTGATTCGTATCATAGTTAATGGTTCGATTTCATAGACGGATATGGCAAAAACCGTCCATGTCCGTCCCCATGCCCATCCCTAGTAAGTTTTATTAACGATCTCTTTTAAAATATTTTAGTGATAAAGAATATCAAAATTTCTTGAGAGTAGATGATATTACCACCAATTTGCCTAAAAAAAACGTCGTCTAAGAAGGCTAGATTTAATGCAACAATGGTTAGAATATAATCTATTCGAAATAATCGTCATCCAAATCGACTTAATATTTAGAGTTTAGTTGTTTTCTTTTTTATTTCTTGTACTTTTCTTTTAAATTTTTTTCAATAAATTGCGCCTTATTTAAAAAAATGATTAAAAAATTATTGTTTTACACGCTCCTAATTTAATAAAACTAAACTTGTTATACATATATGCGGTGTATATTAAATTGTATAATTTTACAATAGTTGTATAGTCCAACAACTTAGAATACATAGTTGAACACTTCTACTTGTCGTGAAAAAATTATATAACTTAAGTTGGATGTAAGTTAGAAACTCCATAAACTAATAATTGATCATGTTAGTCTAATATAATAATAAAAGAAAAGAAAAAGTAACGTATAATCCATAAATTTATGTCTTTCTAATATTTTATTTTTTAAATTTTTAAATGATATATTTTAGTCTTAAAGTTTAATAATTTAAGAAGTTATGTACAAAAATAGATCATTAAATTATTATTTTTTTGATACTTTAATCTCTAAATTTTATCAATATGAGATTATTTAATTCCTAAAATTTGTATTAAAATGTACTTTTTTTTTTTCAAAATAGAACTTAAATATACAAATTGAAAGTTTAAAAAACTCAAATATTCTAAAAATATAAATTTAAGAATCTTGGTAACACCGTACCAATATTTTAATATATTATGAATAGTATATTCAAATTCCATCAAATAAACGTAAAACAAATGTTATGGTATATAATATGTTTTTACTTCTTAATAAATAATAATTTTGTTAGAATCAACCAAAGGAAAGGACACATAGTTGCTTTGGTTTTTTATTAAAAATGTGTTTTGTGTTGCATAGAATTTACTGTCAATACTCAAATGCGCTTGTCATTCTGGGCCCTACTGCCCTCGTTACTTGTCCTGTTATAAGACCTTTTGACGAATCAGAACATTTCAAGTAGTGGGTTCATAATTCATAGGCTCTATTTGGCTGACGCATTCAATTATGTGGCTACTGAAGCAGACAACTTGCTGCCCACCATACACGACTCATAAAATATAATTGATAACGGGCTAGTTGTTACCAATTAGTATTTGGTAACCCATTGAGGATTTTAAAAGCTGCTTCTATATATTTATATTCACAAGTCACTACCCTTGGTAAGACACTAAATAGCTATTACCGAGACAAATATGGCTGAAGAGATTAGTACACATGAAAGGCTGCTTAAGGAAGAGTACTATGAGAATTGCCCAGGTTGTGAAATTGAAAGATACAAAGAGTTGCAAACTGGTATTCCCATTAGAGATCTTGTTAATATTTGGGTTATTGTCATCGCCAATGGTAAGAGATTGCTCAAAGCATATATATATTAAACTTTTTTCCTTTCCATCTCTACATTACCAGTATATTAGATATTTATTGTTAGAGGGATAAAAATGAGTTTTTTTTTTTTTTTTTTTTTTTCACTTTTAATTTCTTAAAAACATATTATTATTTTTTTATATATATCAAAAGATACAATATAATTTTGCATATATTGTATCAAAATGAGATACAATATTAATTTTTCTTATCAAAAGATGATAGAATTGTCAATTGCTTGAACTTGTAGAATACACTTGAAGGAGTAGTAATTCTTCATTCAATTTAATTTTGCAGTTGTTTAAAAGTAGAGTTCGTTTTTACGCATTGAATTCAATTAAGGAATGCTTTATTCTAATATTTCTAAAATTTCTTTATTTTTTTTTTATATATATAATATTATAAAATTTACGCACTCTAAAAATTAAACCTAATCTTACATTTATATACTTTTATTTGTTGAGCCAAAGTTTTCTCTTTTGCATATTATATGTGATTGGAATATAATTTTCTTTGGAGGAATAAAATGTAATATATAATATATTAATATTGGAAATCTAAGTATTAACAGCGAAGTACGGAGGAATGTTTTTTTTAAGGGACCGTGCCAAACAATATTTTCCATTATTTATATAAGAAAATCACACCAACTAGCATCAAATAAATATTAGAAAAATAAAAAATTATACTTAGACATTTAAAGTTCTAAATACAATCTTTTGCTTGTTATAAAATTGATGAATTTATTGTCAGGAAAAATCGTTAATTAATAATCGCAATTAGATTTATTGGAATAGAATAATATCGCAATTAGACTAAGAATAAGAATCGCAATTAGATTTATTGGAATAGAATAATAAATAAAGTAGACTAAGAATAAGAAAATAATACACAATTTTTTTTTATGAGGTTTACTTAAAATATTAATTTTTTTAAGACTAAATAATACTATTTTAAACAGTGATTAGAAATAAAAGAAAATTGAATTTTATCGTCAGAACCAATAAATTTATGGATTATTCCAGTTCATGCTATCATTATAGAGATAAATAATATAATAATATTTATCATAAAATGCTCACATCACTTTCTAAGTATACCTATAGAATAAATATCTACACTTAATGAAAAATATTTCTCTCACAATAAAATTTTGTGAAAAACAATATTTATAATACACTTAAAACTTGTACAACAAATTAATAGCCCCTATGTCCGACTCATATTTTTACTAACAAAAATTATCCAACCCATAAATTTTACGTTGAATGCTATTTTTTTTGAATATTGTTCAAGTTTAATCCTAATTAATTAAATCCATTTAATATTAAATTCAGTCTAATTTAACTTATTTAATATTATTAATGTATTATTTCATGTAAAAATAATAATAATATACAAAATATGGTGTAATTTACTTTACTCACAACTCAGAGCACAAGACTGTTAGCTCTCTCACATCTTTACAGGTGCATGTACTCTAATTGACATATTCAGAGACAACCCCAACTATAGGTTATACCGGGCTTGAGCCTGGTAGCTTTTTGAAATTTTTTTTTTTAATTTAATAAATATTATTAGTATTTTATAAAAATACAATATATTATTTATCATCAAAATTTTATAAATAAATTTAAAATAATACATTATTTTTTGGTCTTATATTGTCTGTAACTCTGCTCCTTTTTTGTTATGTAATTATGTTTTATAATCTAATGCTTGCTGCTCAATCAAGTCAAAGTTTGATTTTTTTTTTTAAATCTATTAAAATTATCTATATTATTTTTTTAAAAATATTATATACTCAAAATATTTGTACTTAAACTTACAACCAAATCAATAAATGTATGTTATATCTCTTAAAAATTGTAACTTTTAAACTTTTATCGAAAAATATCGTATAATTATTAATTTAAGTACCTATGTAAGTATAAATTTGTATATATTTAGCACTCTTCTTTCTTCATAATAGTTGACTATTATTTCTTTAGATTTGTTGAACCTGATAATTGATAAATTTTATGAAATATCGTCAAAACAACTTAAATAAATTTTTGTTTGCTTTTTAAGTTTATATATATATATATTTTTAATTTTAGTTATAAACTTTGATATTATAATTAATTTTTTAAAATTTTTTTTTTTTAATATATATTAGTCCTCTTAGGAAAAAAAAAAAAAAAAAAAGGTCCGTCCCGGACATATTGCTCGGCTTCATCCTTCTCTATTCATAGAAGGATATCATCCATTAAAACATATGGTGTACAATGTGAAAGATTTGAGCAGTTTTTCACATGTCTAAGTTTTTCCTCCTCCTTATTTAATATATAGGAGCCCACCATCAATTCTGGCCTCTTCCTTTTTTCTTTGGCAACCACAATCAATATATTCCTGACAGCTAAATTATAATTAATAAGTTAACAACGACTTAATGAAAAAAAAAAAAAAAAGTGTCCATAAAAATATGAAAAAAGAAATATTTAATTCCTATGTGCATCTAACTTGTATTGCTACGTCTTTCGGTCTTTTTTTAAATTTAATTGGAGTCTTTTTTTGTTTTTTACTTTTATTCTTTCTTTTAATTTGTTGCTTTGCATTCTTGTTAATGCCAAGAGAAAATTATTTTAGATCGAGCAAAATTTATATACCTCATTTTAATAAATATATAAATTTATTCATATTTTCTAATACAAGTAGGGGTTTCTGTACTATTCCACAAAATTATATACCTCATTTTAATAAATATATAAATTTATTCATATTTTCTAATTTTTTTTTATAAATTTAATTTCATAGAACTCAAACTAGTCATAAGTAAAGTGTTACATATTTTATCTTTAAGTTATATTTTTAATTATTTTAAAAAATTAATAATTATTTTATAAATATTACTTAAATTATTTTTATAATTTATTTTTAATCTAATTCAAACTAGTCTGTAACAAAATTATATTAATATTATTTAGTATAAAAAAATTACATATTTATTGTTACATATTTTTCTTCTTATCACATAATATTATTCATTAGCTCAAAATTTTATTTTCCTTCTCATCATAAGATATTTATTATTAAATATTTTTTTATTAATATTTTTAATCTTTTTCAATAAAAACAAAAATTAGTAAAAAATTAATAATTTTAATATTACTTGGATCCCTATTCCTTATTTGAGATCTCATTCCTTATTTGAGATCCCGTTCCTTATTGGGATCCCATTTATGTTTTCATAAGGATTTTAGGTGAGAATGAAGGACGAATTTAAAGTCGTGGATGAGGAACAGAGAGGAGATCCCCAGCTTCGCTCCATTCGTTGACAACCCTCAATCAGTATGTAATTTCTAGTATATTATACACGTGTCAAATGGGCTGGTACGGCAAATACTTGGCCTGTTGGCCCACGTGGTAGGCACGACCTGTTAGCCAAAAAGAATAGCATGGCACGGCCCATGACCCTGACCAATAACGGGCTGGACCAGGCCAACACACGAAACTTTATTGTTTTAAAATTAATTTTAAAAAAATACGAATAAATAAATAATTTTTTTAACATTTAATAAAAATTGAACATAACCTATGGATTTCTAACAATCTACCAAATAAAATTTTTAAAGCATTATTAATAATTTTTAACTAATTAATTAAATAAATATATAATAAAAATAAAATAAATGGATCACTTGAGTCCAACAGGCACGACACGTCAAAGCCCACGGGCCAAGAATGGAACAAAGCACGGCCTGTATACAAGCTAAGGGCTGGCACAACACGTTAACCCACAGTCTACGTGCCAGCACGGCACGCCTCTTTGACACTTCTAGTATATTATATGCATGTGCATTGTGCTGCACCAATTTTTTATTGAGAAATGCTAGTATTACTTCTTTTTTTTTTTTTTACCTATATTTGCATATTAAGTCTTTTATTTTGTGTCAAAAAATTTTAAAAATTTGAAAAATAATTCAATTTTATAAAAATATTGATATGTGTTATAATATGGTTAGAGTGGTATAAAAATAAGCGTGTTATTTGCTTTATACTTTTTATATTAGACAATGTCACCACCCTTAGATCCACTGCTATTTGTCATGTGCTCTGACCTAGTTCTGTCTCTTGTGATGTCTTACCAGCTCTGCCAATATCATCTCTGTTTCCATTCCTTTATTTCATGGTGAGGATAAATTTCTTTGTAGTTGCTATTAATTTTATTGTAATATCTACAGGCAAGCACGTTATTTAAGTTAGAAAACTGCTTCTGAGTGTACTTATGGAACTCAAGTATTGGGGGCTTGTTCGGTAATGATTTTGGTTCTTGATTTTTGATAATATTAAATATATTTAGTAACGATTTTTTATTTTAATTTTTATATTTTTAAGGAATCATTACTCAAAATAAGAGGTGATTCATAAATGTTTAAAAAGAAGATTTTTTAATCTAATTTATGATTTTTTTTCATTTTGATCAAACATTTTTTAGGAGAGTAAATCAAGTCTTCTAATTTTTGTATGATTAAGTATCAGAATAAAATGATTAAAAATTTAAAATTTGTAAAAAATAACCAAAAAAATTTCTTTATTTTTAAATTGTTTTGAAAAAAAAAAAAAAAACAATTACCAAATAATTTTGAGGTAAATTTTTTTTTTCTTGAAAATCACTAAATAAAAATTGTTATTAAACACATTTGTGATTATTTTTATAAAAGAATAAAAAATTATAAAATCAATTATTTCATCATAAATCATAAATTAAAATCATTATCAAACATAATTTTTATCCATTGTGTTCTGCAACATTCTGATTTCTGACATCATGCAATAATTAAGTAGATGATCTTCTTCTTTTATCGTTAATTGCTCTCTAGTCTCTATGTAGAACATGAGGATTAAATACATACAAAGAGCTGATACTGGAACTTAATTGTAGTTAGTATCACCATTACATTTCATTAATAATTTCAGAAACATTCCTTTATTTATTTATTTTACGAAGGTTGACATTCTTATCGAACTGTATATGTTTTAGCACTATGCTGTCTACTATAATGGCGTACCACTGCTTAAAAAAAAAAAATAGGAAAGAAAAATGACTAATGATCGAGAGTGCTTGGGAATAGTTACGAGTCACTCTATAAAATTAATATGAATATTATAGAATAGTTTTGATGCATCATTACAAAATAGGGTCTTACTGCTCAGAATATTATAGAATAGTTTTGATGCATCATTACAAAATAGGGTCTTACTGCTCACGCGCACACGTAGGAAACCATGGTACGTCGGTTAAGTCTCGCATTTATTAATAAAAGTACAAGTTTATAAATACATGAATTAACTGTAACCATTTGGATGAATGCTCATTATAAAGAAGTTATTGGTCACCACTTAATTCAAAGGAGTTCAATACTCTGCACTTATATATATTGGCCCAGTGAAGTCATGCTTTAATCATCTGGAAATTAGCACTGCTTGTTTGATTCTGATAATTTTTTTGGCAGCATGCTTAAGAGAAGTTTTCACTTTTGTTGAAATCTTCACTAAATTATTATATTACTCAATATCAAGTCTGTATTGTGACTCTTGTCCTGCTGATTTATAGTATCAAATATCTAATTTTGCCAGATGATTTAGTACATTATTTGTAATGAGCATAGTTACCTACATATTGAATGAAATTTTATTGTTTATGAATAAAATTTGGGAAGGAAAAGAAAACAACTAGTTTCCAAATCATGCTTGCTAATCAGACTGCTCTATTCTTACATGTTGTTTATTAATTACTTGCAGATAAGGGATTTTCATATTGCTGAACGAGATGAAGACATTGGCTTCTATGCCGGTTATGTCGGTGAGATTTTTCTTAATTTCTTTCATTTTTCATTTTTCATTTTCAGTAACCAAGTTTATCTTTTTTTCTTCCATTCTTTAATGAACAGGTATTGAGTAGTTTTAAAAAAAATATTTCTAACAGACTTTTGAAACTTTAAAGGTGCTTCGTATATGCTTGGCAGAGCTTTGACATCTGTCTTTTGGGGATTAATGGCTGATCGATATGGTCGAAAACCTATTATCATAATAGGGACAATCACAGTGTTAGTAACTATTGTTAATTTTTTTTTGTATGAGCTTCAAATTTCATTCCTCTAATTAAATCACTGTGGTTCATCTTTCACATTAACAAGTCCTTACACAACAATTATTCTTGACTTTCTATCTCAGGGTTATTTTCAACACTCTTTTTGGCCTTAGTGTAAATTATTGGATGGCCATTGTTACAAGATTCCTTCTTGGCTTTTTGAATGGTTTACTTGGACCAATAAAGGTACCTTTTTTTTTTTTGTTGGCATTTAGCAAAGTGGAGTTAAACAGGAAAAATGTCATACTTTTATATGTAAATGAGAACTACTTTAGTCCTGTAACTCTCAATCTTGGCACTTCTACACCTGCTATTTATGAAAGCTGGGCACTTAAGTGTAAAAATTGGGCACTCTTTGTGAGACTAGAATTGCTCTTAGGGGACTAAATGTAGTGTATTAAATACGGTCATATTAGTAAATTTGCTCTTTAAGAATCATGATTTAAAATGACCATACCAGGCGTATGCAAGTGAAATCTTCCATAGGGACTATCAAGCTCTAGGAATGTCAACGGTGAGTTCTATTTTGCTACCTATGAAGTAAGTTCTTCAGTACATGCTGCGTTATCAAAGTTGAGAAAATTATGAAATGGTTTCAGATTAGTACAGCTTGGGGCATAGGTTTGATTATTGGCCCAGCTTTGGGAGGCTTTTTGGCTCAGGTAATTCTATTCCTCATGTTATTTTTATTTCTTTAAAAATGTGCAGGTCTGAAATTTTGTGCTGTCAGAGTTAATAACATATAAAAATTCTACATTTTGATTTTGTGCTCTCTATTCTTTTCTGCTTTCCCTCTTATTTGTTGGAAATATTATTATTTCAGCCAGCTGAGAAATATCCAAACATATTTTCTAAAGATTCATTTCTTGGAAGGTAAAATCCTTGGACTTGTTTTTCTTTCAGTATCATCAGTTCATTCATGATTTATTTGTGATAATTTTCCATTATGATATATATATATATTTTAATGCAGGTTTCCCTACTTCTTGCCTTCCTTTTGTATATCAATTTTTGCTGCAGGAGTATCTATTGCTACTTTCTGGCTTCCGGTACGTATCTTAATTAGCCTCTGGTTTTGTATATTATGCCTAGATGTCAACATGTTCTTTGCATCCCTTTCATTACATACATAGCATATAATATAAAGATAACAAGTCATTTACTTGAACTAGTTTCCAATATATGTGGTTTTGCAGGAGACATTGCATAAACATCATAGAAATAACAAATCAAGTAGCGATTTGGAAACATCATCTTTTGTAACTGATGCAAAGGAAGGAGATCAGCAAAAGCCAGTGAAGAAAACTGCAAACAAAAGTCTTATTAAGAATTGGCCCTTGATGTCTTCAATCATTATTTATTGTGCTTTCTCACTTCAAGACATGGCATATTCTGAGGTGCTTTTTTACTTCCTATTATGGTTGCCAAAAGCACACCTTCATTAATGTTTCAAAATTTGTCTTGTCTGGCAAAAAATAGCTAAAATTTTGAATGCAAACTTTTTTTTTATGGAGATTGAATGGTACTGATATTCTGTTTATGTGTTGTATTTAAACTTGCTTACTTCAAATCTGTAGATTTTCTCGTTATGGGTAGTGAGTCCTCGTAGACTTGGGGGTTTGAGTTATTCAACTCAGGCTGTTGGTGAAATTCTTGCAATCTCAGGTTTGCATTTGGTGTTTATATATATATCCTTTATACTTTTATCTCAATAGCTCTTTATCAGCTCAATTAGGCAAGTTGAGCAGTTTTGCTTTATTATATTTAATATGCCACACACGGATGACAAGTTGTTTAAATTTTTAGGGTTTTCTCTTCTTGTCTTTCAACTTACTCTATATACACATGTGGAAAAGATTTTCGGACCTATAAAGATCATTCGCATCGGAGCGGTAATTCTTGTAGCATTTGTTACCTTCTTCACATCACCTATTCCGCTTGTGGGATTACTAGTTTTTGTTCTTCTTTGCTAATTTTGAGTATTTCACATGATCTACAGATTTTAACCATACCAATTTTCTCATGCTATCCATACATCGCCAAGTTGACAGGATTGACACTTGCCCTGGTACTAAATATTGCATCTGTACTGAAGAATATATTGGGAGTAAGTGAATAGAAAACATCAACATCTCCTTTTTAAACAACATTACATTTATGTACATGATTAGAACCTCAACTGACATGTTCAGATTTGTCATTTAGGTTCTGTTTCGTACAAGTTTGCTTATTTGTTATGTATCTTCTTTCTTTGTCTTGATCTTATTTTCTGATTTTTGGTGTTTGTCTAGGTCTCTATTGTAACTGGCATGTTCATCCTTCAAAACAACGCTGTGGTAATTTCTATTCTGTGTGATAGATTATCACCCATTACGTAAAGAGTTAATATATTTTAATTCCCTAATTTAATTAAAAAAAACAGGACCAATACCAAAGAGGTGCTGCTAATGGAATTGCAATGACTGGAATGTCTCTTTTTAAAGCAGTTGGTCCAGCTGGAGGTGGTGCCTTGTAAGTAGGCTACTCTTTTTATTTTCCCCTATGATTTTATTGTTACAACAGTTGAGGATATGTTCTTTTTTCTTCTTTCAATATATAGTTACTCACACGTGCACTGACCCGAGTGGGCAATGCCACTAGGTCTTGCCTAAACCCTAAACGCTAAACATACCCGACTGATGCATGTATTGTTACTAATCAGGCTTAGTTGCTAGCTCTTCTGATCTGCATTATAACTGTATTGCTGCACTCTGAAGTATTTTTATCCAGGCATTTTCAAACGGACATAGCTGTTAATCTTAGTTTGCAACTGGTGTGCCACAACTCTATAGTATCTTTTATATATATATATATATTTTCTCAGAAAAAAAAAAAAAAAAAACTAGCTTCTCTTTTGCTATCATATATATATCAAGATATCAAATTTCATTTGCTGAATTGAAATTTTCAAATTTTAACACTAAATCTTTTGTTAACAGGTTTTCTTGGGCACAAAAGCGCCTAGATGCCTCCATCCTCCCAGGTACTATACCCAACAAAAATTTTCATCCAAAATGTTATTAGAAATATGCCAAAGCAGAGAGGTTTGTTTGTTGTTGCTTGTTTATAATGATGTTTGTATAAAATAGATTAAATAACAACCGTAGAAGATCAAATAATAAATAATCAAAGTAGTTAGGTCGAGAGAAAAGCTAGAAAATAAAAATTTTAAATTCTCATTCATAATAAAATTAAAATATTACATTGATATTTATAGGGATAATATGAACTAATTCTAATATGATTCTAAATAACGCACCTAAACTAATAAGCAAATATAATAATAATAATAATAATCTAATATCGAATATTAAAATACTAAAATTAAATATCTAATATTTTAAATTTATCATAATTGAATGACTTGATAGGCTTGAATGGTTTTAAGCTTAACCATACATTCTAATGCAGGCATCCAGATGGTGTTCTTTATCTTAAATGTGATTGTGGTCATCGTCGTGCTGATGTCGTTCAAACCATTTCTAATTCCCCGGGAATAGAGAAAGCACATACTAGTTTCTTGTTGAGGGATCAAAGAAAGAATGTTCTTCCACATGATCATTAGGGGCATGCATTGATCAGTATCATATGATTATTATTTTACTTCTCTAATAAGAAGGCAGAAAAATATATAAATGTTCCTACCAATTTTGCCTTGGCGTTCTAAAGAAATAGGTTTTCCTCATTTACATATGGAAGAATTGTATCCACTTGATCAATTGACCTGCAGAGATAAAATGAAACTTGAAGTCTTCAAGCTCGTGACAAGTCTAATACTCAGCTTCTATCATTTATGTAACATCAAATTCAAGGGTTTCACACCTAAAGAAACCACTTTTGTTGTTAAAGTTGATGTTACAGACCCAAAAACTCAGATTAAATTTCTCATCTTTTTCCTAAGAGATGCATGTGCTAGAATTTAACCTTTTAGTAAAATCATCATCAATAATATATCTAGAAACATTCATAGCAATCAATTAACTTTGTAATAAAGTAATTTGTGATTTTCTTCAACTAAATTGCTTTAGTGGACCATGTTTCTATTCCAAGGAGAAAATAAATTATGTTATGATTTGTTATATTAGGGACCATAATTAAAATGATCTTTATATATTGTTTAATTAGGTTCTCATAATCCCCTAATTAGAACAAAATTAATATATACTTAATTAGCCCATATTAATTTTGATGAGTCCGTGTGTTTACAAAAATTAGACAACTTAATTTCAACCCATTAAATTAAATAAATAATATAATTTAATATGAAATATATGCTGCCCAATTTGGAAATAAATGTGATTTTCTAACAATCTCGTACTTTGGCTATATATTACTTCTGAAATAATTATATCACAAAATTTTTTAGACGCACATCTGTAAGTTATTTATTATTAGATTTCTCCTTAAACAATTTGGTCTATCTTATATATTAGTAATGGAACAACCGCTGCTTTTATCACAATACAGTTGTAACTAAACTACAATGATCACCATACTAATACACTCAATGACATAGATCAAATATGAATGAGCAGCATGAAAATTACATGCAATGTGATCTCAAATATGCCTATTTCCAACTAGTTATTCTTTAGTCTTTAATAAAGTCAATCGAAAGTCCTTAATACAATGCGAACACTGCACATAATAAATATAAGTAAGCTCAAAAATAGAATTATAAACCATCAATTTTATTATGTAAAAAATTAAATAATTCAATGTCTAAAGCAAAATATATAGAACAAAAATAACTCCCACTAAACCAAAATATTTTCATAAATAAAATCTTATATATTAAAAATAAATTCAATTCTTAATAATTTAATATAAAGAGGCTCTGATACTACTTATTAGAATTTAATATTTTGGTAAAAATCATCATCAATAACAGATCTAAGAATATTTATGTCAGATCATCAAAAATTAAAGAAAAATATACGGAAGTGGACATTAATCCATAACAATTAATTAATTTTGTAGTAAAGTGGTTTGTGATATTCCTCAATCAAATCGTCTTAATTCTTTAATGAGACCGTCATTTGGGGACCATAATTAAAATGATCTTTATATATTATTTAATTAGGGTTTTTATAATCTTTTAATTAGAACAAAATTGATATCTACTCAATTATCATATATTAAGTTTGAGCAGTGTGTAGACTTATTAAAATTAGATCACTTAATTTCAACTTAATAAATTAAATAATTAATATAATTTAATAAAAAATACATATTATTTGATTTGATAAAAAGAAAAAAAAGTGATTTCTTATATGGTAAATTTTTCTAACTTAAGATAGATTGTGAATAAAGCTCATTCGTGAACCTAAATAATGTGATTTTTTTTTTTAAAGTAATATATGTATTGTGTGTGTGGGTTTGTGAGTATAAATTTTATTTAAAAGTATTTTAACAGGTTATTTCATGTACTTAAAATTAATAATAATAACAACATGTGCAAAACATTTTTTTTATTATAAATAATTGCACTTTAATTGGACTTGAATTCTAACTACTTACGTGAGTAACTCATTAGCGACTAACTACTGAAATAAGTTTTAACTTATTTCATAAATGAATTTTTAACATCGAGTTTGACTTATGAAATTTTCCCCAACACGTGCGTAATTTTACATACTCGTGTAAAATTTTATAATGTGTTACAAGTCTTTTCAAAAAAATTATATGATTATTAGTTAGTTGTGTACCTTAAAATAAATTGAGAAAACGAATATTATGTAACTAAAATATACAGTAAAATAAGGATAACTTAAATAAAATTGTGAATGCTAGTATATTTTTTTTTACATAATTGATAAACACCCATTTTGGTATAACTTAAGGTAATTATATTATCACAATGACTTTTATTATTAACACAACAAAAATATATAAATTTATTTTTATATATTTATAATTAATTACACACTATTACTATTTTTGTTAATAAAATTGGAATTTTGGGTCGAAATAGTTTTATAATTTTTTTTTAAATTTTTAAAATTTAAAAATCTTAAAATGTCCCCTAGAAAATTAGTCATGTACCAAGACTGATTAAGATAAAGTTCCGAAAGAATTATAAAATTTAGATTAATTAAACTATTTATTTTAATTGTTAGATTAAATTTATTAATAAAAAAATTACAGAATTAATATATCACTTATTCATAATTATAATATTATTTCGACCTAAAATTAAAAAAATTATTATTAATAAAAAATTATTATAATAATAATAATTTTAATTGTAATAATATTATCACCTATAACTTATCCTAATTTTATGAATTGTTAAAAAACGTTGCAGAAAATAAATAAATTGATTACATGCTCATACAGATAATATAAATATATAAATTACTACAGGCAAAATAGATATCATAGGTCCTATATAGCAGTGTACGACATCTTGTTAGCAGTCAAGAACCATAGAAAATATCACTGTATGTTAAACAATGATAAAAACTAATAATAATAATTCGAACCCTTATTTTTCTTTTAAATTTGCCTTTTTTTAAAAAAAAATTATGTGGATAGAATTATTTCTATCAACTACGTTCCATCAACAAAGGTGGATGACAAAATTTTAGTTTTATTAGTGAAATTGATCTATTCATTTCAAAATAATGGGATTTTCAATCCTGTTGAGGTATTATCCGAACAATATTATTAAAAAATTTATAAAAAAAATATAAATAATTTATTCTTAACTTTTTAAAATAAAAAAAAATTATAAATTTTATAAATTTTTATATGATATTAAAATTTTAATTAATTAATGAATCAAAAAATTTAAGACTCATTTCAAAAAAGAATAAATGAATCTTAAAAAAAAAAAAAAGATAAAAAAAATATTCCTATTTTTATTTATTAAATAAATTTTTGGAGATAAGAAGGTCCATATTTCTTAGAGAGATGATAATTTTATTAGTCTTATTATTTATTCATTTACGTAACATGCAGCGAATCCAAGGGGCCTAAAACAATAGAAATCAATTTTATAAACTATTATTTATTGCCGTCAAAGTTGATGTTTTAGACAAAAATTTGGACCATATATAATCAAGAGAGGGAGGATTGAACACGTTATTTTTATTTTTATGTTTATTATTTGTGTTTTAATTAAAATGAATCCTTTAATGTGTAAATAAATCAATTATTATTACAATGATTTTACAATATGTCATTTATGCAATTATTTTATATAAAATTTTCTGGATGGATGTCATTACACCTTTATTCAAAGAACAAATTAATATTTATCATTAATTATATGTATATATTATGTAATTTTAAGTACAAATAAAGATAAAATTAACTTTTGAGGATAACCGATCCATCTTCATAATATACTCACAGTAGATAACTTAATTAGTAATATAATTTGACTATATATATATATATGAGGTCATAGGTTTAAAGGGTAAAAAAGTAATAATTGTATATAAAATTTTCTCTGACGATAATTTCAAGTGTTGTTGGTTACTGTTTTAGTACTCTTAAAACAAGGCGTTAATTCGAATTAAAAAAAAAAAATATCACATGCTCATAATATGAGTAATTATGAACAAAATAGATTATCGACCTCACACCTCAAACATAATTTGTTATTTCATGAAAACTGTCAAGATCTTGTTTTTGAGATTAAAGAATATTTAGTATAATTAAATATGTGATTTGGAATGAATTTTTTTTTATTAATTATCAGACCATTAAATAAAACACAAACATACAACATCTTATTAAGCGACAAAGAATCGTACACGGTTCATGAGATCACATATTAACCTACTTTAACAAATGATAAACAAGAAATCATACTTTGTCCTTTCGTTATAAATTTAAAAAAGAAAATTTTCCTTTTATTTTTCTTTTAGAATTGCCTTTACATTTATAATTAGGTGTTCTCAAAATGGGACCAAACTTACCTAATCCATGCAAACTAACCCATTCAAACTTATATCACATGATTTTGATAGTGTGATTGAGTGGGTTTGGATTCAAATTTTACATAATCGATCCATTATATATTTGATTGGTTCTTAAAACAAAAAAATTTACAAAAATTGATACAATCCATACATCTATTATATTATATTTTATTTTAATATAACAAGTTTATTAAATAAAAAATTAAAAAAATACATAAATTAAATTAATTATCTGACTCTCTCAAATTATTAGTTTTATTAAATTATATTTAAATTTATATAAATAGTAATCTATGAGATATTTACGTTGATACTGGTAGATTAATTAATTATTTATATATAACCTTATTATTTGTGATCGTGAGAAGCGGGGGTGTTATGAAATAAGAGAAAATTAATTATGGTAGATGACATGAGAAGCATATAAGAAAAAAGACAGGCGAAAAAGAGAACCTTTTGGCTTTGATCAGTTTCTCTTAAAAGGGTAGAGGAGAAAAAAGAAAAGAAAGGGTCAAAGTGCAATTTATTCTTAAAATTGATATAAAATTAAATAGTAAATACTTTCTTTAGTTTATATGTTATTTAAAATTTAGAATTAAACACATGGTCTTTATTTATTTATTATTTGAAAAAAAAAATTAAAATCGTTATGGGTACTAATTTTAATTAATTGTTAAAGCCTAAAATTTAATTCAATACTTATTTAGCTATTAAAAACAAATAATTTTGAAAAAATTGTGATAAAAATAAATAATTAAAAAAAAACTAAAACACAAGATCATATCCACCTAATCCAAAGGATTCAATTTGGAATGATTATATAAATTTTATTAGATTATATCAATTTTTATTTTTAAAAACTAATATTATTGATTAGATTATAATTTTAATAGAAAGAAATTAATCATATCTCATCCCTAATTACAATTATATAATTAAATAATTCACTGAATGTCCTTTCAACAATAATGATGACCAAATTTTGCTTCTATTATTGAATTCGATCTATTTCTTTTCATATTTTTTAATTTTATTTGTAACAGCTAGATTAAGTGTATACTTTAAACCTTGCTTTTACGACCTACTGTTTTCTGTCGTGTCCTTACCAAACCGCATTTTTACATTTATAACAGCCATCTAAAAATTGAAGACCAATAGAGTTACGACTTATGAGTGGATCTAAATATTCTTTTCAAAAATGTCAAAACCTACCAAATCAAAGGGCCAATAGAGATAGAGCCATCATAGGTCTTTCTCAAAACTGCAAACACGATCTAGATATACGTTTTTCAATTACTTGTGATGCTGCATGAATCACCAATAATGAGAGGCCGAAAATGTGAATAAATGAGAAAAAAAAACTTACTTAAATTATTTATTTGGTTAAATTTTTAAAAAAATATATAAATATTTAAAATTTAAAATTATATCAAAAGAGGTAATACAGTATTATTGTTAAGACAATCGAATTCACTTAACAATATCCAAAAACTATCTTACAATTGTGTTTGTGATATATAATTATGCTATTAAATTTAGAACACAGACACAAGACAAAAAGGACGAGGAATTAGGTAGGTTGTGGTCCCATCACCTCAATAAATTTAAACTTATATGTATGATTGATTGCATAATTTTTTATCAATATACGTAGGTAAATGTTTTTTTTTTTAAATAACATTTACATCTTATATATAAACGAATTTACCATAAAATAACATATAAAATATGCTTGTGTTATATGTACATAACGTATATTCATTTATGTATATATCAGTACATATGCTATATAGAAGTTATATAGAAGTTAACCTATTATTTTTTTAGTTAATTCTATAATGCAAAATATATCGGTACTATATTTAATATGTGAGCCAATTCGTCTAATAATATCATAGCTAATACTAACTAGTTTCTTGCTTCTTGTTTGTGCTAATTTTTACTTATCTAATTGTTTTTTTCTTTGTGATTTTTTTATTTTATTATGTATTGGGAATAATTACAACATTTGAGCTAAAAAAAATATTTTATTGTTTAATATATATATTCATAACACATACAATTTTATCTCTCTTGTTATTATAATTATATAGTTTTTTTTATGTTTCTGTTATTTATTTATTTATTATTTTGATAGTGTATTATTTATATATTTAATGTATAAAATGATGTTCAAATCACTTTTTAATACTGATAAAAAAAATAACTTTTTATTGAAATAATAATATTCATGAAAGAAGAAATAAATGATTGAAATTGAAAAGCCGACAATAAATAGACAGTTGGAGGAATCTTTTAGACACGTTAGCTGTAACTATACAGAAAACCAATCATTAAAAAGCCTTTTAAATTGTGAATTGTGGTGGAAAAAATACGCTAAATTTGAATAATATGGTGGGAAAAAACAAGAAAAAGAAAAAAGAAAAGTAGGAAAATATGAATTTATCACAAAGTAGTGCATTGGAACTCTTCGCAAGAAAAAAAAAAGTAGAGCATTAGAATTTACGCATTGCGGTGCCATAGTGAAAGTTTATCTTAAATGAAAGTGTATCTTTTATATTAAATTTTATAAATAATACGATTAAAAATGTCCTTTATGAGAATAAAAAGCCTATTTGCGTATAATAAAAGGGTTTTTATGATTTTTTTTCTTCCGATTTTTTTATAACTTTTTTGTTCAACTTGTTTCAAAAATAACTCTTCACCACCCATTCCACCTTTGGTCTTTTTGGATAAACGGCACATATATTTTTTTTTATCAAATGATACATATGTTCTTTTTTAGCATATGATAACTATATTTTTTTTTCTAAAATAGTACATACGATGTTACATTTTTTTTTTTTTATTTAACATATGATTTTTTTCTTGATATGATACATATGTCTTCTTTTTCTTTTAACAACTTTTACTTTTTATTAAGTATAAATGGTTGAATTATAAAAAAAAAAATACATTTATTTAATTTTAACAAAAAAATACATATATTTAATTAAAAAAAAAAATATATGTTTAATTAAATATAAAAAATATATCGTTATATACAAAAAAGAAAAAATTTGGGTTAACTCAAATCAAAGGAAAAAAAAAAAAAAGAAGACGAAGAAGCGCGGAAGAGAAGAAAAGAAGGGGAAAAAAAAAAAAAAAACAAAAAACAAGAAGCAGCAGCGCTGGCCAGGGGGTAGGGTTATATGCGAATTTGTTTAATTTCGCATAAAAAAGAAGGTCAAATTGAACTTGCTGCCCCTAAAAATATATATATATATAAGGAAGCATCTTAAACATAGTCTCATAATGCAAAGAAGTATGGTTAAATATTTATAAATCTGTTAACAGTATATGAAAAAATTTATCATTTTTAAGCTAAATAAAATTTGTTAACATAGTCTCACTTATTGGATCTATTAAATTTTAACATATAAACTTGACGTCGTGAAGTTAATTGACCTATTTTTATTAATTACAAAACCTAATAGTGACATTTGATTAGCGTAAAATAACACAAGTACAGAACCATTTCGTGAATAGGGTATAAATTATATTTCAAGAAAATAGTGATTAAATCTTTCATATATTTTAATCTTTAAAATCTTGAATTTTTGAATTATAAACCATAATAAAACTCAACATAAAGATAATAAATTTATTAAATCCTGGAAAAAAAATTTGTCAAAACATAATAAAGCATACATAACATTATCATAAATTAGATTAAATTTAAGTGAAGAAAAATCACAATAAATTTAAATTTATGTGAGAAAAAAATAAATCAGATAAAAATTTATTGTGATATTTATTCTAAACAAAATTAACAAAAAAAATTATACCAATGTCAAATCTGAACCAAACAGAACTAAAAAAGTCACCTGTACTGTAAAAGGAGATAAATGAGCCAACGAAATATCTGCTACTAAAAAGCCCCAATGATGAAGCCTAAAAGCCCCCAAAATAGATTACACATTGAAACCGTCGGAGAAGACCCAACATAGCAGACTAATCGTCGGCAAAAGAAAAAGGTGTTTGGGCAACGTAGATGGTGACTAACATTAAAAAAAATGGCTGACAGCTGGCGCTAAGCCCCTTCCACAAGCATCAATCAACTCTCAAAACTTCAATTTCTTTTTCTTCTCAAAATTGGACTCTAGCAAATTAACTTAAAAATTAAAGATTTAGACATAAGTTACGTAAAAAATACACAAAGATATTTTGAGAAAACTAAAAAATAGCTCCTATTTTAATTAAAAACATTTTTTTTTGACATACGTAAGCTTCAAAATTTGACCCTAAATTATAACCATATGAATTATATTGTATGAAATAATAATAATAATAATAGCATTTTTAAAACTTGTAAGTTGTAAAAATAAAAATAACATATCTTATATACAACTCAAGTATTTTTACTATTTAAAGAATTAGCTCATTATTTCACAGCAGTGAACGTTTTTAATTTAACGTCATTTAAGTTAAATTTTGGTCATTTAAACTTATTTAATATTGAAGTCCGTTCAATTAAATCTCGTTTGATATTATTTTTATTGCTATAAATTTTAAATATTATTTTTTTTTTAAATTTTCAAAAGAAACTTCTAACAAACAAAGAAATGCAAGACATTAGAAGAAGGTAACATCATGGTCCTTTACGTGGAGACCAATTTCAGTACAGCCACTTATATATTATTTGAGAGAGAGATGTCATAGAAGTGGATTGATGGATGATAAAAAAAAATGTAAAAAAAAAAACTTGAAAATATAGATCAATAAGAAAAAAAAGGGAAAATAACAAAACTAACACCCCCAAAAATTATAATAACAAAACTAGCACCCCTGTGTTCAATTAAAATTGAACGACAATAATTTGGACTTGTTCAATATTGAACGTTCAATATTATCCGTTCAATTAGAATTGAATGACGATAATTAGACTTATTTAATATTGAACGTTCAATATTTTACGTTCAAATTGAATATTGAACGTTCAATATTAAACGTTCAATTCTAATTGAACACAAGGGGGTGCTAGTTTTGTTATTATAATTTTTAGGGGTGCTATTTTTGGTAATTTCCCAAAAAATTAAGTATATCTTTAATAAACATACTCTGCTCGTACAACTGCAGTTTACCGGAAAATTTCCTCTACGTGAAACTTTTTTAAATGTAAAAAGTATTATTTATTATAAATTTATAATTATTATAAATAATATGACAAAATTTTATTAATTAAAACATAATTTATGTAAATTACATACTAAATTAATCATTAATTTTATCACACTATATTAATAATAATATTATAAATTTTATAATACCTAACTATATTTTTTAGAGAAATTACCAAAAATAACACCCCTTAAAAATTATAATAACAAAACTAGCACCCCTGTGTTCAATTAAAATTGAACGTTTAATATTGAACGTTCAATATTCAATTTGAACGTAAAATATTGAACGTTCAATATTAAATAGGTCTAATTGTCGTCATTCAATTCTAATTGAACGGATAATATTGAACGTTCAATATTGAACGAGTCTAAATTATCGTCGTTCAATTTTAATTGAACACAAGAGTGCTAGTTTTGTTATTATAATTTTTAGGGGGTGTTAGTTTTATTATTTTTCTTATTTTTTAAATATAAAGGAGCGATGAGAAATTATTGCAACGGGCCTGAGTAATAACTTAAGAGGACCTTATCTGTTTAACTGGGATCCTTACGGGACCAGATTTCTACAACGTGCTAGTGTCAGAGTATGAACGATAAAGTAGCATTTTTTTTTTATATATTTTTTTTGGTTATGACTTATTCTTATGCGGATAAGTAGCATAATGCTACTTTTTGTTTTGTTGCCGTCAGAATTGCAACTGTTTCTTTTTTTAGGTTGTTGACTGTGAAGAAAACAAGCAATTATTACTGCACAAAGCTGACACTTTTGTTTTTATCCTTTTTAGTTAATTCTTACAGGTCATTTCTGTTAGCGATGTTCTGGCTGTCTTCATCACCACCACTATTGGTTGAGTAAAAAACAAATCATATTACTATTATAACAGTGGTGGGAAAAACAATATCTTAAAAATAAAAAATAAAGTTAATTCATATTTTACATATTACTATTATTATTATTTTTTTATAGACATATTATTATTATTATATTGGTCGGAAAAACAAAAACTTAGGGCTAGTTTTTTAACATTAGTTTTAGATCAATGCAAATGAGTCAAATTTTTTGATAAATATATAATTGTATTGATAATCAAGTAATGATTAATATTGCTATAAAAATATAATTTTAAAAAATATAATTTTTTATTAAGTGACATTTGACATAAAGAAGTGAAAAACTGATGTTACAATTTATAGAAATATATGAAGAAGTATTCCTATAACAATAAGTTAATACATTTGTTACCAAGGTCGGAGCCAGAAAAAAATTTTAGGGGGGGCTAAAATATAATTTTTTATACAAAGTAGAAAATTAATAGGAGTTACAGTAAATTATACTCAATTTAATATTAAATTTTTTATGTCATATTATAATAGAGATATAGAGTTAATACATTATAATTAACTTATAAGAAAAATTAAGTAAAAATATAACAAGTTAATAAGTATTAGTATCATTTATGAATAAAATAAATTTATTGACAAAAAAATCTAAGCAAATACATGAAAAAGTATTAAATTTAACTATTTTATTTACAATTCATGTCATTTTTATCTAAAAATTTGTTAAATATTGTTAATATATATCAAAATATGTATATAAAAATCAGACACAATATATTACTATAAATAAAATATTTATTTAATACTAAAAATATACATGTAATTAATTTTTTGTAAAAAAGTTGACCGGGGCTGCAGCCCCGTCCACCATACACATAGATCCGCCCCTGTTTGTTACTTTAATGAAAAATAAATTTATAATTATTATTATTTTAGAAATTATTTTTTACTATAACTTGATACATGTATAAGTATACATTACTTAATATAATTTATTTATGTTAATAAGTGGTCTCATAATTACTTTAACACCTCATCTTCCAAATTTAACATCTAATCCAAACACTAATAGATTAATTAATACTTATAACAACTTAATATAGATAAAATTACTCAATTATTTTATAAAAAGTAGATGTGACGATCTTACATTACATTTTGATAAGCATTTTTTTACATAAAAATATTATATATTAGTTTTTTAATTGATATGAGTCATGAGACACAAAATTGATTCAAATATGAATCGCTCATAAATAAACTATTAGGCTTGATTTGCTCAATAAATAATAAGTATTAATCATTTGAATTGTCACCTAAGATAATTATAAAAGGTTAATGATGTAAAGTTATTATACAGTAAAATTAACAAACAATTGTTCCTACGAAGTGTATCTATTAAATAATCATTTTGATTGTTTTCATAAAATTATTGTATATTAGTTGACTTCTTTAAGACATAAAAAAAAAAAAAGTAACTAGTTTGAGACAAATAAGATCTAATCATAAATAAATTGTTGAACCCAATCCGCTCACACATAAATTGATTGAATCTGATTTGCTCATTAAATGATAAATATGAATCATTTGAATTGTCACCTAAAATAATTATTAAAGGATAATAATATAAAGTTATTATACAGTAAAATTATCAAAATAATTATTCATACAAAATGTATTTATTATAGGGTCATTTTAATTGTGTACATCAAAAAACAGCTACTAAAAAGAAGAAAATGCATATTGGTAATTTTAGGGTGCATGAAGAATCACCAAACAAGTCTTCTTTTATATGTATGTTTGTATATATTATTATAAAAACAATAATGTGCATATCATGGTATGTGATATACTAATTTAAAGATTAATTATAAATTATAGATAAATAAAATTATTGTTCATAAAGACATAAATATATAAAAAAATATTGTTGATCTTACTAGTTTAAATTTTTGAAATAGTTAATTTTTCAATAATTTTTAACATAATATTATAATTAAAAGTCATATATTCAAGAGCTAATAATCTAAATAGTTGAATTTCAATTGTTTATTTGCATAGTATCGTAATTGTTGAATTTTAAACATTTGTTTGCATGGTGCATAAAGTTAATATTTTATGAAGAGTTAAAAATAATAAAAATATTTTGACTCTATTTTTATTAACTTAAATTTTTTTATAAGTCAATATCTAAATAACTTTTAATTTGTGAGAAAATATGTGGAATAAAAACCACCTAATTGTTTAAATTAAAACGTACAGGAGATGATTATATCAAATTAATTTTCAAGATTGGAGACTTAATTGACTCAATCAAAGCTCCAACTATAAAGTAAATCAGCCATATTTTAAAAAAAAAAATAGAAATTAAATTTATCAATTTAAAAAATTAAGGATTAAATTTATCTAATTATAAAAGGTATGGACCAATTGCTTTTTCAGCCACTTGGAAATTTTTAATAATAAATTAGAATATATATATATATATATATATATATATATATATATATATATATATATATATATATATATAGTTCCATTGCTTACATTTATCCTTTTAAAATAAAGGCAATGTACTAATTAAATTCCAATTTTCTCTCTCATTTTTCTATTATATTATTTGGCTAAAAATTTAAAATTTAAAAATCACAAGCACCATTTACTAAAATGACGAGGTGTCACAAAATTTCTTTAAATTAAAAATATTGTCATTTAATTTTTTAACTTTGTAAAAAAAAAAAAAAAAATCAATTAAAAACAAACTATATTATTTTAATAATTTTTTTATTAAAATATTATTATTTTTTTATTAAGTGTTTAAAACACGATTAAAATATAAGTTTTTAACAAAGATAAAAGTGAAATTTAATATGAACTTGTTTAAAAAAATATCAACAATAATAATATTCAAATAAAAAGTTATTTAAATATATATTTTAATTTTTAATAAAAATTAAAAAAATCAATAAAACATTAAATAAAATAGTGGCAATTAACAAATATTCAAAAAGAATATTTTGTGAAATTTTTTTATATTAATTGTGACTTTACCATTGTTAAAGACTCATGTTTTAATCGCGTTTAACTACTTGATAGAAAAGTAATAATATTTTAATAGAAAAATCATTAAAATAATATAATTTATTTTTAATTGACTTTTTTTACAAAACTAAATAACTAAATTATACTTTTTATAATCTAAGGGACTAAATAATACAAATAACCTAATTTAAAATACTTCTGTGATATTTTTCTCTTACTAAAATAAATGAATCTAGGTAGCCACTAAACTATTATTAGTGTCGAGTAGCAGTTGAAACCTCATGTTTTTTAGTAAAGAGAATCTGATCAGATATGAATTGAATTTGAAAATATTTAATCGAAAATCAATTCGAAGATTTAATAAATTCAAATCAATATGAATCCAAGCATAACATAATTTAATAGAAACAAATATAAATAATGTTAAATATCATAATATTTTTGATAATTTAATAGAAACAAATATAAATAATATTAAATATCATAATATTTTTGATATTATAAATGATATAGCGTGATAAAATTGAGTATTAATTTAACAAGGGCTCATATAGGTTTTGTTTAAGTAATACTACATATTATAAATTGTAGTAATAATTTTTCATTGAATACAGTGTAGTTACTAATAATATTGTGAAAAATTATTTGTGATTTATCCCAAACTTGAAATAAATATCATTTTTTCTTTTATTTTAGCTAATAAAATTTTTCTAACTTATTTGTAATGATCATAAATTTATAATTGATAGTATTTTTCTTAAAATATTGACTAAATTTTGAACACTTGACAATAGCTACTTCTTGAAAAAAAAGATTTTCAAAGTTCCATAATTTTTATCAAATAATTCATATTAATATTTTAAAATAAGTACTTTTATTACAATAAAATTATTAAAATTGAAAATTTATAGTGCATGATTTTTATAAATAAAAAAATTATAAATGCCTAACTTAAAAATTATAAAAATAAAGTATTTATTTATACATAATAATAATAATATATAATAATAATAATAATAATAATTGTATGATATTTTTTAAGAATTATAAAATTTTAATATTTAATATAATAATTATAATTAATATTTATATAATATTATAAATTAAATAATTAAATAAATAATTACGAGAATATTAGCATCCAATATATCCTGCTACCTCGTGGTAAAAGGTGCAAGTGACTCTGATTCTCTAAGTTATGAATGAAATTTGTCCCTATCTACGTCTGAACAAATCTCTCTTGCAGCGGGCGATTTGATCAAAATCAAAATTTCTTTTTCAGTAGTATTTGTCTAATCACAGAAATGATGGCACAAATCGTCAACGGAATCTATTAATAATATTTTTATTAATTGATTTCATTTTCAAATAATTTCTATTTAAAAAAAAAAAAAAAACATTACAAAACTCAATTATGAACCCCCTCACCTTTAAAGATGAATTTATTAATTTATGAAAAAAATAATTTAAAATCAAAATAAAAATGAGTTGAAATGAAGATTTCATATATCTATTAAAAATTATACTTAACCAGAAATAAAATATTAATTTACTTAAATTTTTTTAATAATAATTTTGAAAAATAAAACATTAAATATTAAAAATATAGATAATTTTAGAATTATAAATTATGAACTTGACAAAGATAAATAATGCTAAAGGAAGGTGTGGGGGATCTGATTCATTCCAAAATTTGTGGAATTTTTACCTTATTTTCTTCATTTTTTTTTTTTTTGGAAAATAAACAAAGAAATGTGATAACTCTCTTTCCATTCATTCATTCATTTTTCTTATTAATAAACACACCTTAGATTATGTACCTCATAATAAAATTTTCTTGCAACTACGTTAAATTATTTTATTAAAAATATGGATCTACCAGAAGCTTTTCTAGATGTGCGAAGACCTTCCCTCTTATCGTTTAATATTTGCTCCTTTCAAAAAATAAAATAAATAATAATAATAATAATAAATAAATCAATCAAGATCTTTTAAGATGTGCTAATAATTTATCGTGTACTTTGAGTAATAATTCTCTCCTTATTTTTTTTTTCCTTATCTGACCGAATGGTATATATATAATCTTAAAGTGTTAGATAATTTAAATAATATTTTAAAAATATAATATATATTGACAATCACAAGCTTACTAAGTATATTGAATGTAAAATATAAAATTGAGATAAAAAGTCAAGGAAAAACAAGGACGAAAAACTGAAGAAAAATTACCAAAAATAACACCTTTAAAATTTATAATAATAAAATTAATACCTTAATAATATTAAATATTTAATGTTAAACGGATCTAAATTGCTGTCATTCAATTTCAATTAAATGGTTATTTAAAGAAAAATGATATATTAATCATTTTTTTAATTGTGAAAATATAAATTTGAATACAATAGGTGCTATTTTTATTATTACAAGTTTTAAGGGGTGTTATTTCTATTGTTTTCTCCAAAAAAAAAAAAAAAAAAAGAGAGAGAGAAGAGAAGAGAGAATCTTATAACATGCATATAACTTGAATTAGCCCAAGGTTTTTCCATTAGCAATCTAATTTGTGTTGCATACGAATTAATTATACACCAACCATCCCATAATCATGAACAAAATCTCGATATCATGGAAATATCAAGATTTCACTTTTAATGAAAATATTGAAAATATTATCGAGATTGTTGATAGATATATAAAAAAAATTACGAAAATTTTGAAAATTGTTGTAAATTTTTTGAAATATTTTATAAAATTTCAATAAATATTAAAATAAATAACAATACACTAATTTTGCTAATTTTTTTCATTAAAATAACATATTTATGGCATATATAACACACATAATTGACATATAATAATAACGAAACATAAGTTCAATCTTTAACATAATTCTAAATAGATTAAGTTATATGCAATACAAATATACATAAATACTTAATTAATTAAAATAACTTTATCTAGTTGGTTCAAATCTTAGAGCTGTAAAAACATCATCACCAATAAAAACACAATAATCATACCATGATATTAAATAATAATAATTTTATATTTAATTATTAATGTGCCATGTATAGGTTAGTTGATTCCTCTCAATGGTATCTCCATATAAAAGAAAATTTTGATTAATCTAATTCATATAAAACTAAAAATATTCAAAGTCATGTTTATGTAGATGTAGATATTGTTTATGTTGAAAGTCATCATAATTAGATTATTCATAATTATATTATTGCAAAAATTTTAATTACAAACAAACAAAATTTTGCTTTCAAATTATAAGTTGGTGCAATTATTTTTTAAAACAATTTTACTGATATTTATCGATATTTTTATTGATATTATCAAAGATTTTTTTTTTTATCACATTTCAAAAAATAATAAACAAACAAAAAAAATGCCAAAATCGATATTGATATTTTCAAATTTTTTCATTCAATGCCCATAATCAATTGTGTGCTGACAGAATTGCAAAATTCTGGAAGTAAGGAAAATATATAGAGTGAGGATTATTGATTGTAATTTTTTTTAAAAAAAAAAAATATTACGCAATTAATATACTATATATGGATCAAACCCCTAATCTTGAATTTGTGCACCTTATAAAAGAGTTTATACTATTACAATACAACAACGTGAGTAACTAATTCAACGTTAATAGGGAGAACAATTATGAAAAATTATCTCAAATAATACACTTAAAATTTACTATAATAAAAATATTTTAATAACATTTAATGGATTATAGCTAGTTTGAGTTTATCATTAAATGAATCTAATTATTTGAATTTTACCTTGAATGTTGTTCAACTTGTTGATATTTAATGTGAAACTTTTGTGTTATTTTTCTATTTATAGTAAAAATTTATATACGGTAAATAATAGTATTATTTTTGTAATTATTATTTTAATAATTGTTATATATATATTTTTTATAAAAATCATTGTTCGGTCCTAAATCAAATTCATGCACGTGAGCATGTGATAATTTAGTCTGAACAAAGAAAATAAATTAATAAGAAGTACAGAAGGTAGAGAAACGTGTATCATTTTGCCTTTTATTATCTCTTATAATGTGTTGGGCGGAAAAAAAGGGAAATCGACGGACAAGTTTACGATGCTTTTTGTGCAAAAGTATGATTGTGGTGGACTATCAAAAAAATAAAAAAAAAAAAACTATATTTGTGGTGTTTATTTGAAATGACGTAGGCTGTAGAGAACGTGGATATAATACATACACATTTGCCACGCTATATTAAAAAAGTAATTACTTGAGAAAATTATTTGTGAAAAAGGCATGGGTTGTTCTTGATTGACTACTAATGCTCTGATATATATAGGTGGTGTGAGACAGTGAGGCAAACATACAACATTTAATATCTACCCATACACTAGTGACTAGGCACGTATGACTGGACTGGGTTGTCGCTGACGTGTTCTTAATTAATAAACCCATGTGATAGGACTTGTATATTTATAATTGATCAATCTCTTCTCTTCTCTTCTCTGCTCTGCTCTGCTCTGCTCAGATCAGATCAGCACTAGCTATTGGTAAGATCCAACGACCATCAAAACCAATATGGCTCAACAAGAGTACTGCAATAGAGAGAAACTTCTTAAGGAAGAGTACTACGAGAATTGCCCAGGCTGTGAGGTTGAAAGATACAAGGAGTTGCAAGAGGGTATACCCTTCAGAGATCTTCTTAATATTTGGATTGTCGTCATCACTAATGGTAAGAGATTTTACTTAGTTTGTCTGCAGCTTGCGAATTCAACCTTCTTTTTTTTTTTTATATGAATAACTGAGTTCTTGAGCTCCTATTGTAACAAATTATACATTTTTCTTTCTTAATTATATATAAAACTCTTACTAATTTGTATTTGTATTTTTCTTATTTTTATATTATCAATTTTAATACTATTTTGTTAAGAAGTATATATAGTAATGAATTTCCAATTGAACGAAAAATAAAAAACATATATAATTAATACTAAATTTTAAAACTTGTGTTTAAATGATAAAAAAAAATATTAAGCTGGCCTGTAAATGCAATGTGAATAGAAAGAAAAATAAAATATTAAAATGTAAGATACATAGTATTAGAAATCTATCCTATGCATGTCCCACGCCATTTATATAAAAGAAGACATTGATATTAAATTAACTAGATTCTTCTATATTGTTATGTGATCCGATCTAACTTTGTTTCTTTTTATATATTTCTTTTAGCCCTACCAACGTCTTCTCTGTATCCATTCCTTTATTTCATGGTGAGTTTCTCTGTGTTGATGTTACCTTGCTTGTAATTCTCATAAGTATATATATATATAGCTGAGCGAGACTTGACTTATGGATAGTGCTTGACACTAATTTTCCAGAAAGTATTCTACCATATTTGCTATTTTTTCTTTTTTCTTTTTTATTAAGAGTAAGATGTAATTCAAAACAACTATACGAACAATAGAGTTTATATGAATTAGATGAGCCTGCTTTTGTCTGTAAATTGCATAACAAAATTCAAATTCCCTTATGTTTCTGACTAGTGACGAAGCTGAATAGAGACCAAAAGGGGCCATGGCCACCCCCAAGTTTTGATAAAATTCTTATAATAATACTCAAATTATTAAAAAAAATATGATAGTTTATGAATAAAAATCAATAAAATTGTGTTTTGGCCCCCCCACAAAATTCTCATCTTTTACCGTATATCTTTTATAATTAGTAATAAAATATTAATTAATTATAATCATTCTTAATAAAATTTAATAGATACTTAATATATTAATTATAAAAAATTTAAGATTTCTTTGCTACTAAGTTTATTAACCATGAGAATAAGTGTATATACCCATTTTAACAACAACAATAGAAAAATAATCACTCTTATAAAAAAAAAAATTAGTTTAAAGCTCGGCGTTATCAAAATTTTAATCCAAGCTTTGTCTCTGTTTCTGAGTATTTTTGTTGTTGCAGATTAGGGATCTTCATATTGCTAAACGAGAGGAAGATATTAGCTACTATGCTGGTTATGTCGGTGAGCTTTTTCCTATAATTATATTAATAAGAGTATTTTAAGTAGTTGAATAACATGTATAAATTCCTAACATAAATTATTTTCAAACTTTAAATTAGGTGCTTCATATATGCTTGGCAGAGCCTTGACCTCTGTCTTTTGGGGAATAATAGCTGATCGCTATGGTCGAAAACCTGTTATTTTGATCGGGACTATCTCAATGTTAGTATTAATTAATTAATTAATTGAATTTGTCACCTCAAATTAAAGTCCATATGGCTTTCTCTTTCATTCCTAACACAATCATCTTTTATTTATTTCAGGATTATTTTCAACACTCTATTCGGACTTAGTACAAATTATTGGATGGCCATAGTTACAAGATTCCTTCTGGGCTTTTTCAATGGGTTGCTTGGCCCAATAAAGGTAACGTACCATATTGTTTTGAAAATTTTGTTATTAGATACACTCACGTAATAACTATATTCCACACATCATTTAAATTATATTACAAATTTATCATATTACTTCCCTTCTTTTGCTTTTCTCTCTTAAATAATTAAAATTTACCATGACCTTATTAGGCATATACAAGTGAAATATTACATCAGGACTATCAAGCTCTAGGAATGTCCACAGTGAGTTCTATTTTTTTACATATGGAGTAACTTTTTAATTATTAAATGATGCTTTTTCAAAGTTGAGTTTTAATTCTGATATTGTTTCAGATTAGCACAGCTTGGGGAATGGGTATGGTCATTGGCCCAGCTTTGGGAGGCTTTTTGGCTCAGGTACTTTTATTTCTTTAATTATGTTCTTTTATGTGTGAAAAAATGTGGATGTATGAAGAAAATTCACTATTTTGGGTTTATAATATTGTTCTTTTGTGGACTTTTTAAGATTCCAAATAAGTAAAAAGAGATCCAACATTTTATAACTGAGATGGCATCGGGTAAATCATGTATTTATTTGTTTACATGTGGGCTAAGCTCTGAAAATTTATTCATATATAGAAGCTCTTTAGAAAAGCGCTTTCAAGAATAATTAAGCACATGTAATGAACTTCTCTTGGGAAGCACAAAATGTACCTTTTGAGTTCTAAAAAAACATTTGATAATTCTTTTCTTATTTAGTCACGAAACACTTTTAGATGATCTTAGAAGCGTAAACAACACCCTTAATCGTTATTCTCGTCTTTTGATAATCAATTCTTTTGTACGTGCAATTTTATTTTATTGTGTTATTGCAACTTACTAATTTAACGTTTCTTGTAAATATTTTATTTCAGCCAGCTGAGAAGTATCCAAAAATATTTCCCAAAAACTCATTTCTTGGGAGGTAGAACCCTGAACTTCATTTTCTTTTAGCATGATGCATTTTATCTTATATTTTAGCAGTCTATATATCCATTATTCATTTAATTTTTAATTTATGCAGATTTCCCTACTTCTTGCCTTGCTTCTTTATATCACTTTTTGCTGTAGGAGTCACTATTATTATTTTCTGGCTTCCGGTACATATCTTAATCAACTCTTTTTATTATTATTATTATTATTATTAATTATGACCTCTAAATAAATGTCAAAATGACTTGAAATTGCTATATTTGTCGATATATTAAATATCGTGATAAGGTTAACCTATTATGAGAAATAATCGATTTTTATTATATAGTTTGTGTTTTTGTGCAAACCATCCTAACATGGCAAGTACTATTTTTCCTTATCTCATATAGACAATTAGGGAACCTATTGTTTGAAACTTGTATCCAAATTTTCATAAAATGACTTGTATGCCTAAAGCAGCTTCTATGCATATTAAGCCTGACATAATTAACTCATCTTTGTATAAAAGAAATTTCATTATGAAATATTAATTGTCTTCTATAGTGAATTCCACCTTTAATATATTAGTTTAAGTCGTGGTTTTCAACTACTCCATGAGAGTAAGAAACACACATTCACTTCATCAGTATGTAGCATATATTTACTACATGCATTGAAATTTCCACAATTTAAAATGTCATGTAATGTGGTCACTCCTCCGTTTCAAGTCACAACTCACAAGTTTGAATCATAGCAGTAACGTTTGGCCTAAAAAACACATGCTATGTACTGAAACTAGCTTTCCACTATATCCGTTTCGCAGGAAACTTTGCACAAAAATCATAGAAACAACAAAACAAACAGTGATTTGGAAACCGAATCACAACATTTGGAAAGTTCTGATGCAAAGGAAGGAGAACAAAAGCTTGAAACAAGAAAAAATTCAAACAAAAGTCTTGTTAAGAATTGGCCTTTGATGTCTTCAATTATCATTTATTGTGTTGTCTCACTTCTAGACACGGCATATTCAGAGGTACTTTCAGATGGAAATCATATTATTGGCTTGTGTGAGCTAAACTTTTGTATTATTTTTAAAAAGAATGAATGGTAGGTACTAATAATTAGTAAATTAAGTAACAATCAAATCGTTGTTGTCTAGATTTTCTCGTTATGGGCAGTGAGTCCTCGTAGACTAGGTGGCTTAAGTTATACAACTGAGGATGTTGGTGAAGTTCTTTCAATCACAGGTAACTAAAATAATATGTCATGGTTTTACTTTTCATCCCTTACAAAAAAAAAAAACATATACCTTGTAAAGAAAAATATAAAGAGATTATGTTATGCAATTAAACCACAATATTATGCGAGGCAAAGTATACATGTAACTTGATATGTCACAAACTTATTTAAATTTATAGGTTTTTCTCTTCTTGTCTTTCAATTTACTCTATACCCGCTCGTGGCAAGGATTTTTGAGCCCACAAAGATCATTCGCTTCGGAGCGGTAATTTACTTTCAGTTTACTACCTCAACCTATTTAATTAAAGTAATTTTTGTTATTGTTTGCTAATTTAGAATAATTGACATGATCTACAGATTTTAACTGTACCAATTTTGGCAAGTTATCCATACATTGCTAAGTTGGAGGGATTGGTACTTAAAGTTGTGCTAAATATTGCATCCGCGTTGAAGAATACTTTTACAGTAAGTCAACACACAAGACACAATCTAAATGTCTGGTTTTAAATGTTGAACTACATTACAACTCTATGTACATGATATAAAAATAAAAAATAAAAAAATTGGTAGCAGTTTAAAATGTAGACTATTGTTATTTTTTGTTAATTTATTATCTTGTTTTCTTTGTGATAAACTTTTGTGTGGCTAGGTCTTCATACTAACTGGCACAATCATCCTGCAAAACAACGCTGTTGTAAGTTTAAATTATGTGCGATTGTCATCTCTCAAGTAAAGAGTGTATTTGAAATAAACTTAATAAAGTAATTTAAAAACAGGATCAATACCACAGAGGTGCTGCTAATGGAATTGCAATGACTGGAATGTCTCTTTTTAATGCTGCTGGTCCTGCTGGAGCTGGAGCCTTGTAAGTTGTCATTAGGTTCTTTTTTTTTAATGTTTTAATTACATGACATAATCTCCCTTCATACTTGAAGTTTTATTTTTAACTTCTTAAGAAAATAAATATATGTTCATTTTTCTTTAAACGTAAAAAAAAACATATGTTTTTTTTTACTGTCGTAAGAAAATGAACATATTATTTTTACTAAACGATTAAAAGTAAAATTAGTTGAATAACACAATCATTTATGTACAAAAGTATTTTTTTTATTTTATAATTATACAGTAGTGACTTGTCCTCTAGGTAAATGAAACAGTCTTTTTAGGCCCTTGATTGAATAGGTTATAAAACCTATTATATTTTTAAAAATAAATAATTTTATTTTAAATTATTTCTACAAATTCTAAAAAATAATTATTAAAATTAATTTAAAAAAATATTAATTTAAAAAATAGATATTGTATTTAATTTTATATTATTCGGATGAATATATTAAAACACATTTTTTATTGCTACAAAATAATATATGAGTTCTTTATTTTGTACTTATAAATTGTTATTTTTTAGCTATATTATTATTATATAAATTTATCATTAATGAATAATATATATTTTATTAATTAATAAAAAAAAATGAATAATTCTTCACTCTTAATTTTATCATGTAAAGAACAAATAAATGTATTCTTAATAAATTTTATTTTTTTCTCAATTATTTAAGATTATGCAAAACAAGAACAAATAAGCATAATAAAAATGTTGTTGTCTTCTCTCTCTCTCTCTCTTTTTTTTTTTTTTACGTTTTTTTATGGACATGTTTTCTTCTATTTCTTATGTGTCTCTTCTTATTCTTAAAGTTCAAAACTTATATTATTTATATGTTTATTTTATACAAATTTTACATATAAATATTTAGTTTTATAGACAATTTTAAACTTTTTAATTTATTCCAAAGTTTTTAAACCTTGAACTTTATTCTATTAGAATATTACTTGTCAATGAATACACAGCAAAATTAACTTTTATATACATATTTATTAATTTAATTTTTATAATTCATTAATAATATTTTTATACAAAACATATTTTAATATTATTAACTAATTCTTGAACGAAAATTTAATTGATAAAAAATATTTAAAATTTTATTTTTATATTTTATCTTAGGCCAAAAAATTTCTTAAGCCATCCCCAATAATTACACTATTAAAAATGAATACTTAGGAGTCGCACAACTTTGACGAAGAGTAAAATTCATTTTCTTTAAAAATGTATACTTAACTGCAATTCCTGAAAAAAATACTCAGGTGCACCATTTATGTAATTTGTGCGACTCATGTGCAAATGTTTAATTTTTTTTTTATTTTTTAACTCTGCACTATTTTATTGCAATGAAAAATATTGCATCAAATCTGGCAAAATACTGTTCATTACACTAATTTTTTCCTCCTTTTTTAACAATTATTAATAAACAATATAAAATCTCTAAAATATCGTTTTAATTTATATTTTATCATAATTATGTACTTTTTATTAAATTTTGTTCCAATAATAATGTGATACTTTTAATATGATATTTAGTGTAGTCAGGAGGGCGGATTATAATGTGGACTTGGGTTCAAATTTTGAACAAAGTTTTTAATACTATACATTAATATACTATTTTTAAACTAATTAAAAATTATACATATCAATCTAGTCATTATTTAAAATAATAACTTAAAAATATTAAATTAAAATGCTAAAATAAATTATAGAAAATAAGAATAAAATTTTTCTTTTTCCATTGCTGTCTTTTACGTTTCTTTTTCTTCTTTATTTTATTGACTTTTTTTTTTTTTTTTTTGTGTCTATTTAAGTGAAAATAAATTACACTCATCTTGTTTTGGTACTATTTTTTCTCCACTTTTCTTAGCTCTTACTAGTATGTGAGCTCTTCATAGTCATGATTGGTTTGAATATAACTTTGTAATAAGTACTCTATCATAATAGATGGATTTTCTGTTTTAAAACATCGTATATATAAACCACTTTGGTAGCATTTTATTGTACTTGAATTTTCTTTATAATTTAATACAACATATTTTATAATAAGAATTATAATATCTTTGAATTATTTGATGTCCAATTTTTAATATTGCTATTAATTAAAAAAATTATTTTGCCCAATGGAACATTTTTGTAAAAATGATATGTCAACCTACCTAATAATTAAGTTATAACTCCGCTATTGAGTATAGTTGGGTTGAATACGAAAAAAAAAAAAAAAAAAAGTGAAAATTGTACTATTTAATTCAAAAATTACCCCAAAATAAAATTTTGGGTTGGAGACTTGGATTGTCCTAAGCATGTGTAGTTTCTAACCTAACTAGCCTTAAGTACAACTTAAATTTGGCATCTGAGTTTGTTCATACAAATTAGCTTTTCTCATTTGCGTTCTATCTAAATTCTAACTCATTGTTGGCTCTCTGAAGCATTTCCAAACTATTATCTGTTTATCCTACTATACAACATTTAGATCCTCTTTTTCTCCACACACAAAAAAAAAAACTTAGATTCTGTTTTGCTAATCATATTGATACTGAGAAGTGAAAGTTGACACATGATCTTTGTTGACAGGTTTTCTTGGGCTCAGAAGCGTATGGATGCCTCTATCCTCCCAGGTACTTCTATCCCACAAATATTTTGACCTTTCATCCAATATGTTGTTATGAATATTTCTCTTCACGCATAAAACTTATTTTTTATACCCTCTGATCATAAATTATATTTAACTGGTTTCACTTTTAATCATTTTTAATATAAAAAAAATATATGTTCATTTTCTTACTATGTTAAAAAACATATGTTCATTTATGTTAAAAGAAAAATAAAGAAATGTTTTTTTTTATAAAGAAGATTAAAAATAAAACTTTCATGTATGAAAAAAAGTTATATCATGCGATTAAACTTTTTTTATATCAACTATCTCATCACGTGGGATAAAAATTCACCAGTAAAGGTTTCAACTAAGTGTTCTTATTATCTCCACAAAATATAACTAATGCATATTTCACTCTATTTCTTCTTGTTGTGAAATAACCGGTTACACACTTACACAAACATGTACACGTCCATTGTACATTTTCTAATGCAAAATACAGGAATTGTGCTGTTGGTAGTTTGTCATATACTTAACTGGTTTTAAGTTGAAACAAATCTGTTTTAATGCAGGCACTCAAATGGTCTTCTTTATCTTAAATGCGATTATGGTGATCGTTGTGCTTATGTCTTTCAAACCATTTCTGATTCGCCCGGAATAGATAAAGTTTCAAGTTCAAAGAAATGAAGTTCTTCAGCAATATCATCAGGGGCAGTATCATGTGATTAATTTACTTCTTTGATTTTTTTTTTTTAAAAGTAATAACAAGTTTTGTACCAATTATTTTGCCTTGCGTACCAAAAGAATAAGTTTGTCCCATTACATATGGAAGATTTGTATCAAGTATCATTGATCGATCCATCGAGCTGCAGAGTCAATGTGAAACATCAAGCCTTTGGCAAGTCAATTACTCTGCTTCTATCATTCATGTAATATCAAATTCAAGGTATTCAAAATCTAAACAAACCAATTTTGTAAGCTATTCATGATTGTTATTTATGTGAAATTTGACGTTGTAGATTGTAAATTTTTTTTTTTAATGAATTTTATATCTATCAAAGATATTTATTATACTGAAAGATAGTATTGAATCATTCGGATAGTAAATCTCTCACCTTGAGAATTTCTAGCAATACTCTCAATTATCCTCTTATTTTGTTTGTATTATTCTTCAAATATTACGTTTATATTTTACTTTGTTGGTATATATTTTTCACATCTTATAAAAAAAAATTAATATGTAAAAGAAAATAAAATTTATAGTGTTATCGCTCGTATCTCACCCTTTGTTTTATTTGCAAAGAGCTCGTACTTGATAAGGAATATACATGCTCCTAATAATCACATGTGCCCAAGTAAAATTTAATGAGCAAGTAAAAAGTCTTGGTTGTCTACAATGTAGCTTTTCTTAGCTATTTATAAGACAAAAATACTTGTTCACTAAGTCTTATTATTTCCTTGTTCATCAAGACTTGATTACTTGCTCAACTTTTCCTTGCTCATTAAGTTTATTTGAGCACATGGGTTTTCCTTGCTCACCAAGACTTGTGCACATGTGTTTTCCTTACTCGCCAAGACTTTTTACTTGCTCATTAAGTTTATTTGAGCACATGGGTTTTCCTTGCTCACCAAGACTTGAGCACATGTATTTTCCTTGCTTGTCAAGACTTTTTACTTGCTCATTAAATTTTACTTGGACACATGTGATTATTAGGAGCATGTATATTCCTTATCAGTACTTACCTTTTTCCTAAGAGGCGTGACAATTTACAGATTTGAAAAGGTTTGTGGCGCATGAGTCATAACTCGTAAGTGTGATCGACTTTCTAGGCATAAGATGAGAAAATACAGCAAGTTTTTATATAATTAGTTATTAAGGATCGAGAAATTGTTTTGAGGGGGCTAAAATATAATTTTTTTTTATTAAAAAAATAAAAATTATATCATAATCTATAATTATAATTAATAGGAGCCTCTTTAATTCAATACTGAATTTTTCATTTTATATTAAAATAGAAACATAGATCTAGCAATAAAAATATAATGTTAATACATTATAATTAACCAAAAAAAATTTAAAAATATATAATAAGTTAATAAGTATTAATATCATACATTTATAAAATAAATTTATTAACTAAAAAATCTAAGTAATTAAAAGCTCAATCAAACACATCAAAATTTATAAGTGTTAAAACTAAAACTAAAAGAAAAAATAAAAATGTAAAAAATAAGATATAATTTAGAATTTTAAACTTGAGACTATGTTTTAAAATATATGTTAATAAATAATATAAGACTGACCAATAAAAATAAAATGAATGAAAAATTCAAGTAAAAAAAATTACAATTTTTATATAAATAAAACTTTAAATAAATGCAAAAATTATTATAATAATATATCAAATAATATAATATTAGATAAAGTTAAAATTTGAATTGAAATAAAATATGAGAAATTTTAAAGATGTGAATTATACAAACTTAAAAGCTTTAGTTTGATGCTTATAATATGCTTCTTTTTCTAATTTTTAGTTTTTATAGTATTGAGCTTTAATTTTTTTTGGATTATTACATTTAAGAAGAATTTTTTATAATATACAGCTACAATTTTATTTGTGTCACTAATAATTACCAAATATATGAAAAAAAAAATATATTTATATATTTAATTACTTTATTCATAATTTATGTCATTTTTATCTATATATTTGTAAAATATTATTAATATATATCAAAATATGTGCACAAAAACTAGACATAATGTACTATTATAAATAAAATATATACATATAATTAATTTTTTGTAAAAAAGTTAGCTGGAGTTATAGCACGTGCAAGCCTTAAAATGCTCCGCATGTGGGTGTATATAGGACACAATTTATTACTTAGTTTTTTAGACTATTATGTATTATTGATAGTTGAGATTTAAAAATAATATGAGGAAAAAAAAATGAAAGAAATTTATTATTCTAAATCTCAAAGCTTGAAAATTTGTGGTATAAACTTACATAATAAATTATGTCTTTTAATTCTATCACACATATACACATATATATTTTAGAAATAATCAAACATAACATATTCTTATCTCATTTATAATTTTTATATATATGAGAGCATTTTAAAATAAAAATAAATTAAGTTAGCCTGTTTTTCTTATTTTGTTTTAGTAACGTGAAAGTTCATATTATCTAAAGGTTTTTCCATCCTAAATGGTTAGGCCGGACACTATCATAATTCTTGTAAAATTTACTCCTGCGTTGTATTTAATAAATGTGTAACGTTATTTATAATATCCCTTCAAAATATGAATTTTTATTTTTTATAAATATTATTATTTTATATTTTTAATATATTTTATTATATTAATTAAAAATATGTGTGATGTACATGAATACTTGTTTTAATGTTTCTTTTTGATTACTTTCTACAACATATTTGAAATATATATATAATTAATATTCTTATGCTTCTAAATTAATTGTAAAAGTAATAAAATATTTAGAGTTCTTATTGAATGTAATTATTATTATATAATTAAAGTGTTTATTAGATATAATCTTTATTTCATTATCATATTTAAAGTTATTATTTAATGCGTTAATAAATTCTAAAATGAAAACTAATGTCATCAGTTAAAAATATAAGTATAATTTTTTCTAAAAAAATATTAGGCGTAATTCAGAGTTTTATATATAGTATAAATATAAATTTTTGGTATCTTGTCGTTTTTTATTTATTTTGCAATGTTCATTTAATTTTTTTGTGAGAGAAACCCAAGATTTTTGGCGCAATCGATTGAAACTATGATACTTAAAGTTCATTAAAATCATAAACTTTTCAATCTCAAAAAGTTAATTTAATAAGTAAAGTCACTAATAATTCTTATAAAATTCATCATAATATTATACTTAACTAATGTGAAACATGGCCTCTAATAAATTAAATAACATATATTTTTCAAATATGTAAAATTTATGTTTAGTTCTCCAAATGGATATATTGTTTATTATCATGTGGCTAACAAGCGGACATATGATAATTTTTAAAAATTACATACTACACCTAATTTATAACAATAAAAATAGCACTTAGTAATATTAAACAAAGTCTAATTGAACGAATGAAAGGTTCTAAATTATTATAGTTTGATTTGAATAACGTCCAATTGAAAGAAGTTCAATGTGAAGCAATGAGCTTATTTTTTTTAATATTAAAAATATTTAGAATTGGGCATAATGAGTGATATTTTTATTATTGTAAGTTTTAATGGTGATATTTTTATTGTTAGAAGTTTTAAGAGTGTTAACTATATTATTTTTTCATAAGTTTTGGTTAAACATAATAATGACAACATTGTTTGTCGGTGCTCTAGCATTCTTAATGCTTTTGAATAAATATATAGAATGAAAATATTGTTGAACATGTGTTCAAAAATAATTAGGTGTCAAATATAAGGGAAATTATTAAATACAACATATTTTGTACCAACTATTAATAATTGTTATGTCGTCTACATATCAAACACTTTTTTTTAAAATAAAAATAAAGGGTTATGATGAACTCTTTTCGCCACCGGTCAATGCCCTCGTTGTATACAAGTGTAACACCCCAAAAATTTTATTGCGTAAATAAGCAAAAAAGGAGTCATTGTGAAAAAAAAAATCTATATAGCTGATGAACACATTTTTGACCTATATTTTGTTATGTTTTTAAGCATTCATTTTATCTTTTATTTTATTATTTTCGTGTTTTGGAAGGTATTTTTTGTGTTTTGTAGGTTTGGGAAGAAATGTGAAAAAAGAGAGCAAAAGTGAAGCAAAGTGCTTAAAAATGTAAGCCTTACATTGGATGTCATTTATTATGTAAGGGGGACAAACAAAGGCTTAGCAACGTAAGCCTTGCATCGAGAATCAACATACTATGTAAGGGCATTTACAGCGCAAGAAAACAAGGCGCGCCGCGGCGGGCAAAAACTATGCCGCGGCGAGAGGCTCTCTGGTTGATCCTGGAAAATCATGAAAACATGGCGCGCCGCGGCATGATTATTGTGCGCCGCGGCGGGGATGTTTCTGTTTTGAACCAACGAGCCAAAATTCAACACGCGCCGCGGCGGGAAAAACCTGTGCCGCGGCGGGAGGTGCCAAAATTGCCCAGAAACCCTAAAACGCGTATTCCACTTCCTTCCCCCTATAAATACAACATTATACCTCTCCCAAACACAAGTTTTTGCAGCCAATTTCTCTCCCACCTCTGCTGCTACTGCAGCAAGGGTTTTCCACCCAAAAACCAACCCAAAATTAAGGATTTGAGAAAGAGGATCAATCAAGTTCAAGGATTTGGAACTAGAAGATTCATTTGGGGTATTTTTATTGTAATATCTTTCTCTTCTCTGATTTTGTGGTTTGCCTCCATGACTAAATTGATTGACACCAATTTAGTTATGGTTGGCTAATTTATGTATATTGGGATGTTAGTATTGCTTCCAATGATTGGAGGAACAATTTTGTAATTTAATTATATATGATTGGATTTATTTCTTGTTCATGTTCTTATTATTTTCTGATTGTGAATTAATGGTGGACCAAACCTTAGTTTGTAGTTAGAAAGAATATTTTAGAATTAGGCATTAGAAACGCCATCTTTGCTTAATTGTGCATTATGAACAAGAGCCTAAATTGATTGCATTGATTTGTGTTAGTTTAGGTGGTTAGAATTATTTCCTTGAACTAATTCCGATTGATTAGTTAATGATCCGGACCAAAGACGTTAATTAGTTGATCGTAGTGAAAATTGCCATTGATTTGGGATTTTCTAGGTTTAGCGGAAAAATCATTAAATCTAACTTTTAATTGAATGCTTAATTTGTTTTTGCCATGAATGGATAGCGAACTAATATTCCCAATTACATCCATCATCCTCCCCTTGGTTGTGATCACTTTTATTTTCATTTTATTTTAGTTTTCAATTTAATTCCGAATTTACGATCTGTTCTTCAATTGACAACTGTTAGAATGTTTAGAATTGTTTGTTCGACTAAATAAGAAAATAAATAACGTTTTAGAACCACCGCAATTCCTTGAGAGACGATCTTGGGAGTATACTTGTCGCTTACTATAAGTGATTCGTGCACTTGCGAGCTTTATATAAAATACAAAATTTGACTATCAAGTTTTTGTGCATCAAGTTTTTGGCGCCGTTGCCGGGGAATTGGCGTTTTAAAGTGTTTATTTATTTTTTTTTGTTTAGTTTGTTTTTCGTATTTCTTTATTTTTGAGATTTCTTTTTATTTTTTGTGATTTTGTTAATTTTTGTGTTTTGTTTTGTTATTTTTAGTTTGTTAGTTATTTTTATTTGTTTGAGTCATTTGTTTTAGTTGTTTGTTTTATTTTATTTCTTTTGTTATTTATTTTCTTTTTTCTGGATATATATTGTGGTGCTTTGATTTCTTTGTTGTTTTTGTTAGTATATGAAAGGTACCGTTCATAGACTACATCAACATATTCAAAAGAGCACATAATCAGGCTGGATACTGATATCCAAGAGCTAGCAAATATGGAGGTATGTGGTATTTGTGGTTTACATGGACATGATGCTAATGTTTGCGCTTTTGCAGATGATTTCTATACCTCTACCAACCGAGATATTGATCTTAATGAGGGATGTCACCCATCTTGGAATGATCACCCACCTTGGAGTGATTCCTATACTTATATTCCCGAGTTGAAAAATCACCAAAATTTTTATTGGGAAGCAAACAATAACACACCCTATGCCTCATACCCATATTTCAATCCTTATGACCTACCCATTCACCCTAAGAAACCAACCTTGGAGGAGACCTTGAATACTTTTATTCAAGTTAGCATAGAAAACCAAGAGAAACGTAATCAAAGGATGGATTCCTTAGAGGACTCTATGATAAGGATTGAAATGCAAATTGGGCAACTAGCAGAACAACTTCTACCACAAGAAGAGTTGCCCAATCAAGATGAGCAAGTAAAGGATGACATAATCCTTCAAAGTGGTAACGTTTTTAATGATATTTATTTTCCTGAAATTATTGATGATTTATCACTTTGTGTAGAAAATTCAAATGGGGAGCAAGCAATTCTCCAAGAAGGACAAGTTGAGGAGCATCACATTCTACACCCTTCCAAGGAGAACAAGGAGGAATAATCTTTACCTCCTTTATCTAAGACTTGTACGTCCCCAAATCTTTATCCACACCACCTCAAGAAAGTGTGTACTGTGCTTCATGGGAAACAACTACCGAGATGGAAGGATAGGCTAAATGACATACTAGCTCGGAAAATCAATATCACACACTTCAAGATTTTTGATGACGGTGGATAGGAATGGATCTTTGCGTCTTGCTAAGACGTTAAAGAAGGCGCTTGGTGGGAGGCAACCCACTATTTTAGGTAATATTTTTCTTTTTCTTTTAGTTTAGTTAATTTTCTATTTGTTCCTTTTAAATGCTTTTCTGAACATGTGTGTAGTTGAAAACCTTGAGGACAATGTTTAGTTTAGGTTTGGGGGTGCATTTTGCATTTTTGGTTGGTAACAACATTTTCATGCTTTTGGTCAATTTTTGATGAATAATCGAGTTTTATGCATTGTTTATCTGATTTTTGAAATGTTTAAGGTTCGTTATAAGGATCAGTTTTAATTTGCAATCTGTGTTTCATGCTTTTGATGTTGGAACTGAGATGAACCCGAATCTTGTGTTTAGGAATTGAATAGTGGAAACTACCTGTGAGTATATTATTGAGCCCTTAACGTTTTATTCTGAGAGATAAATATTCTTCTACTCTTTTAAACACCTTTCATATCATTTCAAATTGTTAGATGATCTCTATAGGTTTTTGCATTGAATGATAGGATTTTAAACATATAATGAAGGATCATGTGCTTAATTGAATTGCTTAGATTAAATGATTTGAGTAAAATTTGGAGTGTTTGCCTATCTCATCCATGTTTGACTTTAAAAGATATGAGGGAAAAACTATATCCATTCACAAAATACATATGTATTTGGGTCTTTGTATTTAAAAAAAAAAAAAAAAAAGTTTCTTATGACCCTAAGTTCTTCAAGTATGAATGGTTAATACATAAAAAAAAAAAAAGAAATAAGTTCCCTTAAAGTCAAAGCATTTTCATTCTAGGGCACACTTGAAATTTTTGCTTGAGGATTTTAATTACTGCATGAGATTAGTAATGTGATTTCTTCATAAATCCTATCATTTGATTCCTTTCATGAGATCGATGTTATGCACTTTTGAGCCTTTCTTGTTTAATCATATGCGAACATATTAGCTCGTTTCTTTACATAACTTCTATTCGCATATACTTTGATGAGTGCTTGAACCCATAGGATCGGTGTGATTTAGAGAGTAAATCTGGTGAGGATTAGAGTTGAAACGAATTCACATTCTTGACACTAGGTTTGGGGGAGTCAATGTTGATACGCTTTTAGTATTGAGATTTAGATTTGTGAAGCAAGATTGATCTAAATGGTGAACCTTGATGTGTTAAAATGTTGGATAAATTTGTGTATAAAGTTTTGGTTGTGAATTGGAAAGAAACTAAAGCATGACAAGTTTTGTTAACTTCAATTTTAGTTTTGTTATTTGTCATTTTAGTTTTTCTTTTAGTTAGATGTTTGTGGGAATCATCACTGAAAACCCTCACGAGACTTTAACTCGTCCACTAGGGCAACCTAGGGGTTTAAAGGCTTGTTGCATATGCTAAATGCAACCGTGACAATCTACGGAAGTGATTTAGGTTAGTATAGTTTAATTTTAGTTTTGCTAGAGGACTAGCAAAATGTAGGTTTGGGGGTATTTGATGAACACATTTTTGACCTATATTTTGTTATGTTTTTAAGCATTCATTTTATCTTTTATTTTATTATTTTCGTGTTTTGGAAGGTATTTTTTGTGTTTTGTAGGTTTGGGAAGAAATGTGGAAAAAGAGAGCAAAAGTGAAGCAAAGTGCTTAAAAATGTAAGCCTTACATTGGATGTCATTTATTATGTAAGGGGGACAAACAAAGGCTTAGCAACGTAAGCCTTGCATCGAGAATCAACATACTATGTAAGGGCATTTATAGCGCAAGAAAACAAGGCGCGCCGCGGCGGGCAAAAACTATGCCGCGGCGAGAGGCTCTCGGGTTGATCCTGAAAAATCATGAAAACATGGCGCGCCGCGGCATGATTATTGTGCGCCGCGGCGGGGATGTTTCTGTTTTGAACCAACGAGCCAAAATTCAACACGCGCCACGGCGGGAAAAACCTGTACCGCGGCGGGAGGTGCCAAAATTGCCCAGAAACCCTAAAACGCGTATTCCACTTCCTTCCCCCTACAAATACAACATTATACCTCTCCCAAACACAAGTTTTTGCAGCCAATTTCTCTCCCACCTCTGCTGCTACTGCAGCAAGGGTTTTTCACCCAAAAACCAACCCAAAATCAAGAGGAGACCCTCCATTGTTGAAGCTACTCCAAGGATTTGAGAAAGAGGATCAATCAAGTTCAAGGATTTGGAACTAGAAGATTCATTTGGGGTATTTTTATTGTAATATCTTTCTCTTCTCTGATTTTGTGGTTTGCCTCCATGACTAAATTGATTGACACCAATTTAGTTATGGTTGGCTAATTTATGTATATTGGGATGTTAGTATTGCTTCCAATGATTGGAGGAACAATTTTGTAATTTAATTATATATGATTGGATTTATTTCTTGTTCATGTTCTTATTATTTTCTGATTGTGAATTAATGGTGGACCAAACCTTAGTTTGTAGTTAGAAAGAATATTTTAGAATTAGGCATTAGAAACGCCATCTTTGCTTAATTGTGCATTATGAACAAGAGCCTAAATTGATTGCATTGATTTGTGTTAGTTTAGGTGGTTAGAATTATTTCCTTGAGCTAATTCCGATTGATTAGTTAATGATCCGGACCAAAGACGTTAATTAGTTGATCGTAGTGAAAATTGCCATTGATTTGGGATTTTCTAGGTTTAGCGGAAAAATCATTAAATCTAACTTTTAATTGAATGCTTAATTTGTTTTTGCCATGAATGGATAGCGAACTAATATTCCCAATTACATCCATCATCCTCCCCTTGGTTGTGATCACTTTTATTTTCATTTTATTTTAGTTTTCAATTTAATTCCGAATTTACGATCTGTTCTTCAATTGACAACTGTTAGAATGTTTAGGATTGTTTGTTCGACTAAATAAGAAAATAAATAACGTTTTAGAACCACCGCAATTCCTTGAGAGACGATCTTGGGAGTATACTTGTCGCTTACTATAAGTGATTCGTGCACTTGCGAGCTTTATATAAAATACAAAATTTGACTATCAAGTTTTTGTGATGAACTCTTTTCGCCACCGGTCAATGCCCTCGTTGTATACAAGTGTAACACCCCAAAAATTTTATTGCGTAAATAAGCAAAAAAGGAGTCATTGTGAAAAAAAAAATCTATATAGCCATGTAATTTAAATAATCATCAACTAATATATTAAAAACATCAATACCCATAATATTTTTTTTCTCGTTGAAAGTCAAATTGCATTTCATTTCAATATAAAATAAAGTACATGGTATAATAAATTACATTTTCAAGAGTTAAAGGCATACAACATTTTAACCAAATGTTAACAAATTAAAATAGCATATTAAGACAATAAAATAACACACAAATGGCATAACAGATCATAAACAAAATGAATATAAATGACTTCAAAATGGAACTAAACATATAAGATTTATCGTTAAATCCTTTTGAGGGAATTCATAGAAGTAATGGCCATCTCTTACAAATGTTTCTAAGCGAACTGAGAAACCTTGAATATATTTATTACCAAACGAAACAAGAATGCACAATGGCACACAAACAAACGCACTAGGGTGCAAAGCACATCGGTACACTCCAAATGCTAGAAGACACACCAACACAACTTGATGATAGTCTTAAAATCAACTGGAGAAAATATTATATAAAACCAAAGAAGGTAGAGCACCAACACGAATGGCACACATAGAACGATAGATGGAAAACCACCACACTACCAGACTAGTAGAATTGATCAGGCGACGTAGCCACTAGAACAGTGTCAAACGAAGGATGACTCTAAAACCACAAGCTAATGCAAGACACAAGCAATGCATGGCACTAGGTGACAAGCAACACACGACATTAAGTGAGAAGAATCAGAAGCTAACAACGACGACTAGAACCAACAACTAGAACAAGCACGGCACCAAATTATGTCACCAATGACGTGCACCAAACGAGCAACAACCAAAAAATGAGACACTAGAAGAGCAGCAACCAAACAGTGTGATACCAAATGAGCAATAATGAAGAACCAACCACCGCCATTATGCATGGGAAGCAACGCTAGATGGAATGGACAACCAAATGGCACAGCAACCATCGGTCAGACTCTTGCAGCCAACCAGAGGTTCAAAATTCTCCAAATACCCTAGGAAAAAAAATATGAGTGATTGCCTCATAGAGAGAAACAATATTGATGATATTAAGTAATACCCATAATATATAATCAAATGTTTTTATGTCTAATATTTTAAACCAATATTTTTTCCTCTAGGTCCAACGAACCCTTACTGATATTTTTTCCTTTTGGAGATAAAATTGATGAATGCAGGTTAGTTCGAAAAGTCTTATGCTCACTACCATAACGCTTTCAAGCAAAGGTCACCGCCATAAAAGAAAACAAAGATATTAACACCATCAAGATTGAAGAATTCGTTGGTTCAATTCAAACATTTGAAATGAACCTTCGAACACCCAAAAGGAACACAAATGTTTCTTTCAAAACCACCAACACTAATGATGGTGATAGTGATAATGTCAAAGAAGATGAAGATCTACTCATCCTAGCTAGAAAACTCAAGAAAATGTTCAACAGAAAGGATCTACAAAGTAAAGAAAAATCAAGCCTTACAAGAGATGGTAAGGGAAGAGAATTCATGCTAACGAGTTCAGAAGCTAAAGTGTGTCAAAAAGAAGAAGAAAGTAGGAAAAGCTTTCAATGCTACCCTTAATGACTTAGAAAGTGATCAAGACTAAGCTAGTGGTTCAAATGATGGTAACACTAACTACTTAGCTTTTACTATAATTGTTAATGGATACTCCAATGAATCTGACCTTGACTCAGATGATAAGGGAAGTAAATATATTCTTGCTAAATTTAATGTGAACAGTTTTGAGGAACTCTTTATAAACTTAATTGGTTGTAAAAAAGAAAAAGATAGGGTACTCATGATTGTAACCAAGCTAAATGATCAGATCAAGGCAAATGAGACTAATTTTTCCATTCTAAAAAAAGAAAAACTTGAGTTGTCTGAACATATTAATATGTTGAAATCTAGTACTGCAGGAATTGAACAGGAAAATGAGAAGCTTGTGCAGGAACTTGACAAATCAAAGGAGAGAGTCAAGAGATTAACTATTGGAGCTGAACGACTAGACAAAATGTTGAGCATTGGTAAGTCATATGGTAATACACGTGGTCTTGGATTCTTAGATGAAAGTTGTACACCTTCGACCTCAAAAACTACATTTGTAAGGTCTTCTAACTTTACTCCTACATATACTAATTGTGCACAAACACCCACTACAACTATAGTAGCTAAAACTATTAAGTTTGTGCCTGTTTGTCATCATTGTGGTAGAAAATGTCATATTCGACCTAAGTGTAGATTTCTAATGAATATTCTTCAATCTAATAATTATTTTCATGCTTATAGTAATATATCTCATAATTATCATTCTACCGTGGATGTGACATCTTCATTTAGGATGAATTTGAATAGGAAAGCTAAGTCCAAGAATATGCCTACAAAGCCTAAGACAATTGAATCTCAACCCAAAAACATAGAGAAGTCAAAATTCATGAAAATTTGGGTTAAAAAAGATTGCATGTTTTCTGTCACCTGATCATTATTATTTGTCCACCTAGGTACTTTTGTTTGAGTCCTTAAATGACCTTAGGTGAGTAATTTCTTAGGTTTCTTTTCTTTCTGTTACTAGAATTTTGTTGTTGCTAAGATTGTTTTAAAAAAGAAAGAAAATTAACTTACAAGATAATAGATTCAGTTAATACTTACATATATACAACTTTGTTTTTAGTAGCTTATCTTATTTTGATTCTCATTGTATAGATGACGCTACAATTCAAAATTCTACAAACATTTACATCATTCACATGTGATGATACTATTGATTGAATTTATTCACACACTCAATGAACACACATGTAAGTCATGCTTAAAATTTATGATTAATTTTGAAAGACTCTTAGATTTGAGCTAGTCTTGATTGCAAAATTGTATTGAGTTCTATTTCTTGCCTTTTAAAATATTCCACCTTAGGGAGACAATTAGTATTGAGAGGATTACCTACTATGATGTGTGCAGCTACCGTAATGAGCAGAGAGAGTTATCTCATAACTAGTGTGAAAATTATCATATTAGGTTTATGACTCGTGCATGTTACAAAAAGAAAAAAGGAAATTTAATAAAAATAATTAAAAAAAATTTATTAAGCATGCACAAAAAGAAAGAGTAAAAAGAGTTAAAAAATAATTAATTAAAAATTTTCATTTAGTAGACATATTTTATTTTATAAGATTAAAGACTTAATTATAATTTAGCATGATAGATGACATTATTTTCTTTTAGGTCTCTTATGATTGGTCATAAATGAATTAATTAAAATACTAGTGGAGTTCCAACTGTATATCATTCTAAGTGTTAATATGCCGTTATATGTGTTTGTGTGGCTTATTTACTTTACTTGCTAATACAATGAATGAACAGAATTTAAGCAAAAATGATTTTTCAATTGGTTGTATGCTTATTCATTTTAAATGGGTTTATTGCTTTGTGTGGTTATAAAATGATTATTTTCTTTTATTACTACTTCTTGTTATTTAGATTGTATTAAATTTATTTTATGTTTAGAAAGTCATAGAACTTAGGGGAGTCATTGTATACATATTTCATTATTATTCTTTTTGACTTATGCAATTTTTCCTACATGCTTTGGACATATACATGTGTGATCATATGCATTTTTAGCCTACTTCGATAATTGTTGAACCTTGGGGGAGAGTAATCATGTCATTTTCGCTATTTCATGATTTGTCATTTTCATATGTCAAAAAGAGAGAGAGTGATCCATGTCTCATATGTCAAAAAGAGAGAGTGATCTATGTCACATCATTCTCACTATTCATGTTGCTATGTATTTAAGGGGAGAGATTGGATTCATTAATTGTGTGCATGCATTACATTTCATTCGCACTTCTATCGACAGTGAACTAATAAACAATGAGCTTCCAAGCCAAATTGGTGTGCTATTTATTAATCTTTCTTTTCAGTGCAGAGTGTATCAAGTATCAAGTGAAGATGGTTCCACAAGATCATAGATAGTTTCACTATTGAAAGTGTGTAATTGATGTAATCATTATTTACCTATAAGCGTTATGTAGTGAAAGAGTGGTTTTGCCACACGAAAATGTCAAAGGAGGAGCTGGTAAGATTTATGAGTATTGACAATTTTCGTAGACAAAACAATTGATTGTAATTTAGCATCTAGCCTCACTTTTCAATCAAAAGTTAAATGTTGATGAAGTGGCCAAGTCTGCACTGCGTATATGACACGTAAAATGTTTGCCCAAGTATACATCCTCACACAACTGAGTGCGCACACTTAGTACGACCTAAATGGAAAATTGTGCACATCTCGATCGATCTAAGAGTTAGGTCAATTGATCAAGACATAGATTAATCGAGTTCAATCTAGAAGCTCTTAGGTTGATTTTTGTGCTAATTAGATCGATTTAAGATTTGCCTGTTCGATCGAGGTTATCGTTGATTAATCGATCGAATATAGATCGAACATCGATCAAGTCCTTTTGGGTTGGATTTTTGGTGTGCTCCACGCAGGTAGATCGATCGAGTAAACGTTCTCAATTGATCGACTATTGTTAGATCGATCGAGGTGTTTTGATAATTTGTTCCACTTTTTTTACTTACCAATTTAACCTCATTTAATGTTAAAAGCAGAATCCTTGTATGAGTAGAATTGTTGTTAAAAGCAGAATCCTTGTATGAGTAGAATTGTTATGAAAATAGAATCATTGTATGAGTAGAATTATTATAAAAGCAAAATTCTTATATGAGTTAAATTGTCTTTCATTATTAATTCTCTTTTAGGTCAAAATGGACTCTATTTAAACAACTTTTGTTGGAGAAAAAGATACAACAGTCAATATAATATTTTCTACATATGATTGAGCTTTTAAAAGAAAATTCTTCTTATCTTCATCTATTAATCTTAAGCACTTTCTTGATTTATTTGTTTAAACATATTGTGTGGTTATGTTTGAATAATTCATATGCCTAATTGTTCTTCATGATATTGAGCTTTACATGATCTTTTTAGAGTTTGTTAGTTGATTTAGTTTTTACAATATATGCTCTTAAATCTGCTAGTTAAGGTTTTTCATTATTAAATCTGCTCTATGACACACTTTGCACTTGTGTTATTTGCGCTAATATTTCAAGTACGAAATGTGACGTGTTCGATATTTCGTGTGACTCGAATTTACCGAAGTTGATGAATTTGATTAATCTCGTGGGACTCGAGTAAATCGGAATGTTGGTCCAGATCTAAACACCTAACTTATGGAGGCTGTAAAAGGAGTGACGGCTTGTAAGTAAATTATATAAGGGGGATTTATCTGTAAAGGGTAGTCTTAGACCTGAGTTTGTAATTGAATATTGATTTTTATAGTAGATAATTAAGTGATCTAGTGGACCGATGGTTTTCCTAATAAGTTATTGTTATGGCCTAGGTTATTTCTACCTAAAAATCTTATGTATTATTCTTTAATTCACATTTTATTTTTACATGCGATTGTATGTCTGGCCGTTGTATTTAGGTTACATAATTAAAATCTGTCAAAATTGAAAATAATATATTCACTTCATCTCTTGGTATGTTTGGTCTATAACTAAAAATTTCTATATGGGATTTCAGGATTTTTCTTTTACAAATATATATTTTTTTAATTATTCTTTTTTCCTCGAATGAATTTTTAATTTTATTATTAAAAATATATAGTAAAAGTCTCTAAATTTATGTCTACGAATTTAAGTTATTAAAGTAATATTATACTTGAAAGCTAGGAGATTATATCACTTATTTATTAAAAATTATGAAAATTTTAGCATTTTTCGTTATATTAAAAAATGTTTAATTATTGTAGAAATTATTTTGTTTATATCATATGAATATTTTGATTATAAAATTTATATACGGTATATACAAGTTATTCAAGACATTTTAATTATATAAATTTAAAATTATGTAGCTAAAATCATTTTTTTTATAGTAAAATTGAAACATTTTAATTACATATATATAATTTTAAAATTATATGATTAAAAAATTTTATATATATTATGCACAAATCATATAAACAAATTAAATAAAATGAATTAAGAAATTTGTCACCCGTTAAAATTTAAGAGATACAAGCTGGAGACGACTGCTTGTAGCTTTTTTTTTTTTTATGACATGTCACATCAAATATTAAAATTAAAAAATAATTGTGATAAAAGATATCATTATATATTATAAATTTATAATAATTATAAAATATATTATTTTAATATTATTTTGTAAGCTAAGTTTATTTAGCTAATAATTTTACATCATGATATTAATTAAATATTATTTTTAAATTTACAATAAATATTAATTTTTTAAAATAAAAGTAAAAGATCGGTTAGTATTTAAAGAAAGCAAGGGTAGCCCTATCGACAAAAAATTGAATGGCTTTTTACATTCGGGTTATATTCATTATTTTTAAAATATATTTTTATTAATTTTAGTAATTATTTTTTATTAAATATTAAATATTTGCATGTTTTAAAAAAAAATTATATTTATTAATATTATACTTTATTAATTTAAAATATTATATCTGCGGTAAATTCTTTACTTTGTGTAATGATTTATGAATATGACAGTGATAGTGTGATACTTGTCGCTCGCTTACAAGTTACACAGGAACCCTTCCAGCAGCTGTTGCTTAAAAAAAATCAATTCTTTTCTTTCCTATTTCATTATAATAATTAAAAAAAAAAAAAATTGGTTTGAATTGTCAAAAAGAATGTATATTATTCCTATTTCATTATAATAATTAAAATAAGTTGGTTTGAATCGTCAAAAGAACGTATATTATTAATTTTTTATAATATTTACTCAATTCTTAATAATTTATATTTAAAATAAAGACCTATTAGAATCTTTTCTGTACGCAGGACTGGCTTTTGTCCTTTATCGGGTGCAATAAATTATATTACAAGAGGTGCTAATAATTTATCACTCTAAAAATATTAAAAAATATATATAAATTTATATATATTTTTATATTATAATAAAAACATCTTAAAATATAAAGAGAAAGGCAATTTTTCCACGTTACTTTATATGACTACTGTGAGTCTATTAACATATGTGTAAATTTGTGAGAAAACTCTATATTTTAATTAAATTATATCTGCGGTGTATCTTTATTAAAAATATACTACATATTTTATAAATAATTGTAATTCAAAACTTTTATAAAACGTATAATATAATTTGTAATTATTTTTGTGGTCGTTCATCAACATTTATGTTTTTTAATGTATTTTAAAATATATTTATAAATGTATATTTAAAAGTAATTAAGTGTTAAAAACAAAGTACCCTTTCAAGAGGTCATATCAGTCAACATTCTCAATGAGAGCAAGTATAGAGCCATGATATTTGTTTGAGAGGGGAGCTATGTAAATTAATGAGAATGAGAAAAAAAAAAAAAAAATGTAGTTAACTAATATAAAATTTATGAAGAAATTTGTGAAATATAGAATAATTTATGCAGCCTAAAGGCATTTTTTTTAATTGGAGAGTTGTAATAAGTGTAAATTTGGGCTTTAAATTCATAAATGTGAAAATATTGTCAAAGAATTATTTATAGATAGAATTTAAGAAATATAGGATTAAAATTATAAATATTTGATACACTACAGCAAAGTATTATTTTACAATTAGATTTTGTATTAAATATTCTCTATTAGTCACAAAATTGAATGAAAATAAAAATTAGAGGAAGAATAAATCAAAAGTGTCACTTTATTGTTAACAAGTTTTGTTTTGAAATTTTTTTTTATCAAAAAACAATTTGAGGTGAGGATTAGAATCAAAATTTAATGCAAAAATATAATTTTCTTAAAAATAAAATTAAAAAAAAATAAAATAAAATAAAAGCATGTAAAATATGATATATAAAAGAAACATTTTAATATAAACGTTCATAAATTTTTTCAAAACTAAAAAAAAAAAAAAAAAAAAAAACATTTTTAAAAATATTAATTTTTCATATACGCATCAATCAAATTATAAACAAATGTTAATATAAAAAAATATTTACAAAAGATGAAAGGAACACATGGCTATTCTGGAATAAACGTGTCTCCGCCGATTGATTTAAAAAATGAGCCTCGATTTGTGATTTACAATTGTAATTATGTAATTAATATTACTTACTTTGAAAAATTATTTAAATAAATATAGTTTATAACTAATTCATATATATATATATATATATATATATATATTTAAAAGTTACTTAATTAACATTTTAATCGCTATTTAAGAAAATTATTCGACATTACCACGATATATGTAACATGATTGAATTTAATAAAAAAAAAATTATAAGCTATATTTTTTACCTAAAAAAATATATATTAATTGTATATTTTTTAATTAATATGATATATAATACACAAAAATTATTAATTTTAGATAAATATTATCTGCTCATAAATAAATTAATCATACTCTATTCATTCATTAAATAAATTACCGAATTTGTTACCTTAATGTATTTGAAATAATTATTCAATTGCAATAAAGTAAGGTTAATATACCATAAAATTACTAAAATAATTATTCTAAAAAAATATATTTATTCAAAAGATATTTTGATATTTATTTCCATAAAACAATTACTCATAGTTAATAATATAATGTCATCACACAATAAATATATTAAAATTATTTATAAAAAATGTATTTATTATAAATATATTTTGATATTTATTTGTGTACCAAAAAATAAACAAAAACTATATATTTATAAATAAAAAAAAAAAGTAATTTAGAGGATAACCAAAATAATTACAACTATTCATAATAAATGTATTTCTTATATAGTTTTTTAACATTTATTGATGTAAAATAACTATACATAGATAATAATATAAATTTAATGCATAATAAAACTAATAAATAATTATTTATAATAATTATATTTATTGTAGAAGTATTTTCATATTTATTGATGTTATTAAGCAATACCAAGAAAACAAAAATTGGAAAAAAAAAAAAAAAAAAAAAAAAAAAAAAAAGGGGAAAGAAAGTTGAGAATAACCTAACGGTATATAATAAATTCAATTATTTATAAAAATGTATTTATTGTAAAGTTATTTTGGTGTAAAATTATTAGTAATAATATAAAGTAAAAAAAATTACTCATAAGTTATTGGAGCATTTTGGTATATAGACAATAATATAAAGTTAATATATAATAAAATCTAAAAAATAATTATTCATATAAAAAATTATTATTAAAGTGATATTTTGATATTTATTATTGTATTAAAAAATTAACAAAAATTAAAATAGTATATAATAAAACTAATAAAATAATAATTATTAAAAGGAGTATTTATTATATATGCATTTTAATATTTATTAGTGTACAATAAAAATTAACAAAAAAGTAAAATAATACTAATAATAGTTATTCAATGGTAATAATGTAAAATTAATAAATAATAAAATTACTAAAGTAACTATTTATAAAAATAAAATAAAAAAACTATTTACAAGAGCATTTTGATATTTATTGTTATACTAAAAATTTAACAAAATTAAAATGGTACACAATAAAATTGACTAGATAATTATTTATAAATATCATATTTATTAGAGGAGAATATAATAAAATTAGCAAAGTAACTAATTATAAAAAAATATTTAATTATTATAAAAATATTTTAATATTTATTATTGTATTGAAAACTAACAAAAATTAAAATAATATATAATAAAATTGATAAAATAATTATTTATAAAAAATATATTTATTATAGAATATTTTGGTATTTATTAATATAATAAAAACTAAAAAAAGGAAAAGAACAAAATCGAAGAATGACCAAAAGCAGCCACAGATTGCTTTTGCATATCGAAGATATTGAGTTGAAAATTTAGACTATAACTCAAAACACAAATTCAGTAGAATACTGCATAAATAATTTTTTAAAGATAATTAACTGTTAATTTTTTGTGGTTGAAAATGTATTAAATTTTTCTACCAATATAAATAAATTAATAATAATTTATTTATTTTTATAATATTAAAAAAAAATATTAAATTGGATTGAAAAATATGAACACGAATACACATGATACAAAAAAGACAGTCTATACACATAATCCCAACGAATTGTTACCCTAGTTTATATCAATTAGGTTATACACGTACACACCAGCAATAATAATTAAAAGAATGATATCATGCTTATTGAGTTAATTACATTTTAAGTTCCTATTCTTTTAATAATGAAATAATTTAGGCATTATTCTTTTAAATAAATTAATTTAGTCCATCTTGTTTATAATAAGACAATTTAATCCCAATATTTTCTTTTTAAAAAATTTGCAATAATTTAGTTAATATTATTTTAAATTTACAGCAATAAAAAACAATATATTACATAATTTAGGGAAATAATAATTCTTTGATAACAAGAAAAATATCATTCATGTGCAAGTTTTTTTTTTTATAGTAAAAAAACCTCACATAGATGGAGTATAGGACAGAAGTCATATATCATCACACATCAGAATCATTAGTCATTTGTTGTTTTTTACCAATCATAAGCTAGCCAAAGACACTGGAAAATTGGAGCATGACTAGCAAAGCGATGTGTTCAAAAAGCGAGGAAATTACACCCATGTTCAAAGGACAAACAACGCATTCCTCAAGCTTTGAATCCGTCCTTGTCGTGTAAGAACAGAAATTCGATTCTTAGTTACAAGAGTCCAATCACTAGACTACTCCATGATTGGTCATTCAAAATAATACGAATTAAAATAAAAATGAAATTAAAAGCTTGCACATAAAAAGTTAAATATTTTATTTGATTATTGCAACTTTAAAATAATACAAATTAAAATAAAAATTAATTTAAATTGTTAAATGACTAAAAAAAATAGAGACACAATTATTTTATTTAAAAGAATAAAGACTAAATTCTTTTATGAGAAGAAAGTAAGGCTATAATTATCTCAAATTTAAAAACTAATAATTTTTTTATTTAGGTATCAATGAAATTATTAAAAATATTTTTAAATATAATTTTATACAAAAGATGAAAGGAAAGAGTAATATTATGTATTATAAATTTATTTTAATTGATATAGTAATTTTTTATTAGATATAATTTTAAAAATTTAACTATATTTATTAATAATATTATGATATGTTGTTTGTGATTTATGATAAATAGCATTTTTCGTAAGGAAAACATGCCTCCTCTGGAATAAAACGTGTTTCTGACCAGCAAAGTATGTTTGATTTAATTATTTTTAAAAATAGCTAGTTTACTTTTCCAAAGTGCACGTACATGCAATAATTATTAAAAGAATCCTATTATATCCGTGATATTGTTATGTAGTGACAACTGGACTAATGCGTCGATGAAAAGGTACAGAAGGCAAGTTATTTTTGGCTGACTCATGTACCGATGATCCAGCATGCGATGACAGCGAAAAAAGAAACAAACAAACAATTAATATGTGATTATGTGTCCAAAACTCTAAATAGACACTCTGTCAATGCCACAATGGTAATATGACTGAGTAGTTTGCTTTCCATTCAATACTTGGGAGGAAGAGTCGTTCAAATATCTTTATCAAAGATATATATATCTATATCTTTATTATATCTTTATTAAAGATATTATATATTAACTATATATATATAATAATTAATAATAATAATAATAATAATAATAATAATAATATTTCTTAATCTTTATAATAATAAAAATAATATTTATTAAATTAAAATTTTATATTTTTATGATTATTTTTTTAATCTTCTATTTAATTAAATACTGTTTAAATTAAATTTTGATAATTTAAATTAATTTAATATTAAATATTTAATGTTATTAAAGTGTTAATTTTGTTATTATAAATTATAAAGATTTTATTTTTGATAATTTTTAAAAAAAAGAGAAAAAAATAACTTTTATTTTTTAATTTTTTTATAAATAGTAAACTTATACAGTTATAATAGGGACACAATATATTATATATTAAAATTCCTCTTATTAATTGAGAAAATTTTGTATATAATTATTGTACATGTTATGTGATAAAATAGATAAATTTTAACTATCAATTTTTATAAACTAAACAATACTTATAGTCTCATAATTTTTACTCATTTTACACTTTGATTCCCTAACTCTTAACATTTAGTTTTATAATTTTTTAAATTTGATAATATTAATTTAAATATTAATTTTTTGTAAAATTTAACGTATAATTTTTTTTTCCTTCCTCTTTTAAAGAAGAAAGAGGTTTGGATTAGTTCGATAATTTTAAATTTTTTTTTTTAAATATTTATTCGTTAAAAAAAATAAATAAAATAAGATATTAAATTTCACAAAAAATTAATAGTTGGATTAATATTGTCAAATTTAAAAAATTAAAGGACTAAATATTAAAGAAAAAATAATTAGAGAACCAAAGTATAAATTAAATAAAAATTAAGAAACCATAAATATTATTTATCTATTTTTATAAAATAAGAATTAATATTAAACATACAGAAAATAATAACGACTCAAATTTATAAAGAACATATAATATATTATATACAAAACTTTCTTTAAATTAATAAAATATTTATATACAACTATTATATATATAACATAATAAAATAAATAAATTTCGAACATAAATTTTTATAAAATAAAAATTAATATTAAATACATAAATAATACCAACGATATTAATATGTAAAAACCATCTTATATAATAATTCCTCAACTTAATAAATACGAACGTGCCCGCTACCCTTTTTCGTAATATTTATCTGCAAGACATTTAACTCATGTGAGTACTTACTCTCTTCTATTTATGCTTTTCTTCTCTGCTTAGAACTCAAAATAGAACCAACACCATTATGGCTGAAGAATGTAGTACTAGACGGAGACTGCTCAAGGAAGAGTACCACGAGAATTGCCCAGGCTGTGAAGTTGAAAAATACAAGGAATGTCAAAAGGGTATACCCTTTAAGGATCTTCTTAATATTTGGATTGTCGTCATCACCAATGGTAAGAGATTTCCGATTTACAGTTGTTTCAAAGTTTTACTTTGTTTCTCTGCAGCTAATTCAATTCAAGAATTCTTTTCTTTATATTTTTCTTGTGTATCTGAACTCAGTTCTGGAGTTTTCTATGGCTGTTTGGTAACAAATTCTTTGTTAAAGTTGTTTTTTTTTTTTTTTTCCTTTTTCTTTTCTTTTTAAATTAGTTTTTATTGTTTAATTTGTTTGCTATAAAACAATATACTTTGTAAACCGAACACTTTAAAATCCTTTGATAAAAAATTTAGTTCATTTTTTGTCTATTTATATTTACAGATACCCATGTTTGCTTTTTATATTCTACTTTTTTTTTTAAAAAGCTAGGATAAAATAGAGGTGAAATCTTGGTTCAAAACATAATTAATTACCAAAATTTACGTATGCGTATAAAGTATCACAGGCTTTAGAATAAAGAGAAAAACAATTATTAATTGTGAAGTGCTGTCTAGAAATCTAGTATGTTCGTGTCCCACAGCATTTATATGTATTAGACAATGACATTAATTAAATTAAAAAGTGTCTTCAGTACTATGATCTAACTTTGTCAATCCCTTGTGATATGTACCCAGCGTTGCCAACATCATCTCTCTATCCATTCCTTTATTTTATGGTAAGCGTAAATTTCTTTATGCTTCTTGTTAGCTTTCTTTGTAATTCTCAATAGTATATCTAAGATATTTTGATTGAATTATGCTTAATTGCATATGTATGCTACTAATGCCACTAATTATCGTGAACAGAGGATTTAATTTCTATCACATTCAAAATTTATGTAGACTAAATATGTGCGTATTTCTTATATTTAAATATGTGATTGTGCATGAGAACATGTGGTCCAATTGGTTTTACTCCATGCCTATCAACGGCAAGATCCCCGTACTCAATTTCAGATGGTCCAATTTGGTGAATGTGATGGTACTTTACACTATTTTAAAAACAAGGGTTTCCATTTCTAGCTTGGAAGCTTTTGGGAAGTGTACTTTAGAACTAGCTAACTTATTATCTATATGGAGGAAGATATATGGACACAATTACCGAATTAGCAATCAAGTTTTTAGTAAATTGTAGAAATTGTTCAATCTAGTATAATTTTATAATATTAATATTACTTTTAGATAAAATTAAACTTCATTAATAAAATATAAACTCATCCGTTTAAATACATAATAATCAAATTTGATAAACCAAAATTAATGACATTTGTTGGCACATGGAAAAAAACCCTGAGCTTTCATCATTTGCTCATTTGCTCTGTTGTTTTTGTGAAGTTTATAAGAACCATGAGTACTCTAATATCAAAAGGTTAACCCAATGAGTAGAGATACTCATCTTTCTAATAAACTCTTTTATAGTATTATTTTTTATCAATGTGGGACAATTCCTCTAACATTTTCCCTCAAAGTGTGGGTTTTTGTTTCTTGCAAAACTTATCACTTTGATCGACTGAAGTTCTGATACCATGTGAAGTTTATAAGAACTATGAGTACTCTAATATCAAAAGGTTAACCCAATGAGTAGAGATACTCAACTTTCTTATAAACTCTTTCATAGTATTATCTTTTATCAATGGGGGACAATTTTTCTAACATAGTTCTCGAACCAATTATTTGATTATTTCAATTCTTATATCAGATGTTCTTCAGAAACAATTGAATCTTGATGCCATTTTGTAACCTTTAAGATTTTGAACACAACACATCTAGATAAAAATCTAGACAACAAAATACAAACAAAACAAGCATAAACATACATAAATCATCCTAGTTTAATATCTAGATAAAATTTTTTTACTCTAAAACAATATCTAGGCAAAAAAAACACGAATGTGTATTTTTATTTAAATTATTGAAAATGAAGAGATTGGAAAATATAGAAGTGGGGAAAAAGAAGTACAATGCTTTGGAGATTTTGAATGATAGAAGAGATAGCAGGACTAAGGTTTTCTCAATCGTCATTAACAATGATGGTCAAATCTTCTAAACAAAACATAATATTAATATTAAAATAAACATAATAGATCATTGGTATTAAGGGTAATATTGTTAAGTAGTTAATGGACTCAGTTGACAAATTCTAGGAATTAGCAGACTTATATTTATCTAAACAAACAATTAACTGGATTAAAGTGCTAAACCACAATTATGGTAAAACAATATATGTTTTGTATATTAAAAAAAACATGTCTTTTATAAAAAGCAACATATGTTGTTTTACCTTATAAGAAAAAAAAAAAAAAAATTCTTTACTAAGGGTGAACTCCATCTCTATGCATGAAGGAGATTATATCATATAATTAAACTCTTGTTTCTTTTGTGTTCCATTTGTTTATCTACACTATTCTAGTTTCTATTCTTTCAAAGGATGGCTATTTTCTTGCAGATTAGGGATCTTCATATTTCTAAACGAGAGGAAGATATTAGCTACTATGCTGGTTTTGTCGGTGAGCTTTTTCCTTTAATTATTCAATAAGAATGTTTTAAGTAGTTGAATAACATGTATAAATTCCTAACATAAATTATTTTGAAACTTTAAATTAGGTGCTTCATATATGCTTGGCAGAGCCTTGACCTCTGTCTTTTGGGGAATAATAGCTGATCGATATGGTCGAAAACCTGTTATTTTAATTGGGACTATCTCAATGTTAGTAATTTTTATTATTTTTGTGTGTATAAGTTGGATATTTTAGGACCTTCACTTAAGTCCATATGGTTTATCTTCCACATTAACATGTTCCTTACACAATCATTTTGGCCTTAGTGTAAATTATTGGGTGGTCATCATTACAAGATTCCTTCTTGGCTTATACAGAGTCATTATTTTAATTATTTTCAGGGTTATTTTCAACACTCTTTTTGGCCTTAGTGTAAACTATTGGATGGCCATCACTACAAGATTCCTTCTTGGCTCTTTCAATGGATTACTTGGACCAATAAAGGTACTATATTGTTTTGCTAAGCAGTTAACAAGACATGTTAAAAGAGTATTTATAGTAGAATGTGTCGTATCTACTTGTCTTTGGCATAATATTTTGTGGACTCTACATGTCATTAAAAATTATAAATACATGCAACTATTGGATTCTAAATTTTTCCTTTTCAATATAACAATTACTTTTGTTTATCCCTCTTAAATAATTAAAATTTACCATGACCATACTAGGCATATGCAACTGAGATCTTACCTCAGGACCATCAAGCTCTAGGAATGTCAACGGTGAGTTCTATTTTCATACGTATTCAGTAAGGGTATGCAAAAATTACCCCTATCAATTTAAATTAATCAATCTATTCAATTTTTATCGGTTTTAAATGATTATTGGTTTAGCTTGCTTTTACTTTTTGAGAAACCGATTAACTATGAGTTGGTTTGATTTTCAAATTTCAAGAACAAATCAAATCCGAACTAACCCATATATAATTTAATTTTCTCCTTTTAATGAATATTTTTTATCGTTATTCATCATTTTTTTAAATGTTTAGTACTAATATAAAATTTTAGTCATATAAATATGAAAATTAGTATGTGTTTTTCACCCCTTAAGCTACATGAAAAGCTTAAAATTCTAGTATTTAAACAATGTCAATTATGATATCATATATGTGATACAGATTGTAGACCTTAAAATTTGTATAAGCAAATTTATTTTAAAGGAACATAAAAATATATGCTCAATCTGAAAAACAAAATTTTTAGAACCGATTCATCCAATTCAAACTAACCCAAATTTTATGTTCAATTTGGATTGGATTTACACATAATTGATTCTGTTTGGTTTTTTTTTTTTTTTTTTCTTTCAATAACTGATCAAATTAGCTTGGAATTCTACTTTAAAACTTGGACCAACCTAATTTTGCACACCCCTAACATAGACAAAGTTGTTAAGTAAATGCTGCTTTATCAAAGTTGAGAATTATGATATTGTTTCAGATTAGTACAGCTTGGGGCATGGGTATGGTCATTGGCCCAGCTTTGGGAGGCTTCTTGGCTCAGGTACTTTTATTTCTTTATGTTATTCTAGGTATGGAAAGATATGGAGGTAAGAACAAAATTCCCTATTCTGAGTTTAAATTTGTCACTGAACTGTTTGTTAAATTGTCATCCTTAGTCAAACTGCCATCCTTAGTTCTTGGTGGGCTTATTTTAGATCGCAGACAAGTAAATGAGAAGAAAAAAATTGTGGATCAACACAACATTTTATAATTGAGAATGCATTGTAGTTACACACATGAAACCAATAGCAAATCGCGATTTAAACTATGTATTTATTTGTTTACCTGTGGGCTAAGCTCTGAGCATCTATTCATATGCTTCTTAGTGTCTGCATGTTTGTACTTCTAATAAAAATGGTTATAGGTACAAGCGGTTTTAGAAGAAAGCACTTTAGAAAATAAGCACATATTCTATTCGTATACTTCTTTTCTTTCTTATTAATTTGAAGTCTCTTGGAAATATTTTATTTCAGCCAGCTGAGAAGTATCCAAACATAATTTCCAAAAACTCATTTCTTGGGAGGTAAAACCCTTGGACTTATTTTTCTTTCAGGATGATGATGCATTTTATGATATATCTTAGCAGTCTATGAATGATTTATTTATGATGATTTGGCATTATGGAAATTTTATGCAGATTTCCCTACTTCTTGCCTTGCTTTTGTATATCACTTTTTGCTGTTGGGGTTGCTATTGCTACTTTCTGGCTCCCGGTACACATCTTAATTAGCTCTTTTTTTTGTTTTTCCTATTGTGCCTCTAGTAAGTGTTAACATGACTTTTGCAATTAATAATCGTCCACAATTATCGTTGAAAGGTTAAGTGAATTCTAGTTTTAGTTATGATTCTCAAGTACCTCCCATGAGAATAAGAAATCAACGAGGAACACATAAAAAACTTAACACACATCCACTTCATCACTTTGTAGCACATATTTACTACATTAACTTTTTCACAATTTACATGCCATGTACTGTGATTCGCCTTGTGATCTAGCATCCTCCTCCTACCCGTTTGAAATTACAAATTCGAATCACAGTATTGTTTGGCCTAAAAAAACATGCATATACTAAAACTAGATTTCCACTATATCTGGTTTTGCAGGAAACATTGCACAAACATCATAAGAATAACAAAAGAAACAGTGATTTGGAAACTGCATCTTGTGACTCTGAGGCAAAGGAAGGAGCAGAAAAGTTTGAAAGAGGAAACACTTCAAAGGAAAGTCTCATTAAGAATTGGCCTTTGATGTCTTCAATCATCATTTATTGTGTTGTCTCACTTCAAGACACGGCATATATAGAGGTACTTTTGGCTTCCAAATAAATGGTTGAGAAAACTTAGCTTTTATCCAATTTTTAAATTAAAAAAATTAATGCTTATCTTCTCTTTTTTCCCCTTTAATGTTGTTGCTACCATCCATCTATTCTAGCATGTTGCAATAAAATCATATTATGCAGGAAGGTATTAGGTATGCACTTTTCATTAAGGGTATGTTTGTTTGTGCTTCTGTTGATTGTGGTTTTAGTCAAAAGCAGTTTGAAGAGAATTGTATTTAGACAGAAGCAAGAAATTTCTGCTTTTACTAGGAAGCAAAAAATATGCTTTTTGAGTCCATAGAGCACTTCGGCCAAAAAATTATGTTTTGATATTGACAAAGACATGGTGGTGGTAATACTGTTTCTATTCTGTACCTTAGTTGTGTATGTAACGATGCTTGTTGTAATTTTTCGCAAGTATACGGTAAGTGCAAAAGTAGTAAAGTGTGCACGAGTCAAACCTCAGAGACTTGAGATAATTTTGTATATTAAGACTAGCTATCAAGTTTTTATGCTTTCTTGCTCTATTAAAATGATCGAGTCTTTGAATGTATAATTTAAATGTAAAATTAAACAAAAATAATTTTTAATAAAATTTAAAGGAAATCTAGGGATTCAAATTCCCCCATTCTACTTCAAATTATTTCACTTCTCAATAATAGTAACTAAAATGTATGGATTATTAATCAACTCAAATAATTATCACCCACGTGTCTATGGTCATGTTAATCCTAATCCGTATAAATTTAACCTACATGTCTATGGCCATCTAAGCATACATGGGCCATTAAGCACTTAGAGTTTAAAAAAGATTATATACAAAATAATAAAAATTTCTTCCTCATTACACATATGCTAATTTAATGCATATTCACAATTTTATATCAATTTTTCAATTGCACACAAAATTAACAAATCACCTAATTAAATGGACAATTTAATTAAGAGCATTAAGCACATTAAATTAGATAATCCAAACACTTTAATAATATTAAATAAACATTAAACAATCATGTTTATAGAATGAGTTTTATTAAAATTCCTAGAACAAAAATCTCTACTCCATACTAACTATTTTTAAAATAATAAAAACAAGAGAAAAAGTTATAAGAAATATAAATATTACACTTGAAGGAGTTGAATAGTGAAGTTATTGTGTAGAATCTCTCCAAAAATGCTACAAAAATTTTAAAGCCTTGCTTCTTGCTCAAAAATGGTGAAAAATACTAAAAAATTGTTCTAAAACTCCTCTTTTGTGTTCTGCCCAAAATTGGTGTTGTGTTGAGACTAAACTCTTCAAAAAATATCTCAGATGAAATCTGGATTGTCCGTTCAGTTTTTAAATCAACGGTTTGATGAAAATTATTAAAAAAAATAGGCGTTGTCCAATAAGGAGACAACATTTGGCAAGAAAAATAGGTAGAGCAAACCATATGGTGACATGTGGCGCGGACGAAAAATGGTAACAGTGAGTGCGCGACACGTGGCGCATTTTGGGAGGGCAACGCGGACATTCTGCTGAGCTGGCACCACACGATGCTCCGCGATTCGCTGGCGTAGCTTGCGTGGTATGACACGTGGATCGTTTGGTGATTTCCGAAATGAACAATGTGCTGACACGTGGCACATTGAAGAGGTTGACGCAAACCGTTGCTGAGCAGGCGCCACACGGCACTTCGTGATTCGTTGCCGTTGCTTGCGTGGCGCCCAACTGGCTTACATGTGTGTGGATTTTTCTAAGTGCATCATGGATACTTCTATACGCATCTACTTGCATTAAAAAATTAATAAAAAATTCCTAAATATTTCAGAAAATTTTCAAAAATTATATTTTCATCCATTTTTACCATTTGACCTAAAATTTATCTTATTTTAATATTTTAACCCCAAAAACATTATCATTCAATTAGACAAATTAATATTAAGCATAAAAATGTCTCACATGTGCCACAAGATATCAATCAGATGGAGATCATATTATTGACTTGTGCAAGCTGAACTATATATATATAGTTCAGTTCGCACAAGCCAATAATATGGAGACTGGCTGGTATTAATAAGCAATTTATCTGCCCTTCTTTCTAATCATCTTTCTTTACGAGGTTAATATACTTTAAGTGACATCAATCCTTGTTTTGTAGATTTTCTCATTATGGGCAGTGAGTTCTCATAGACTTGGTGGCTTGAGTTATACAACTAAGGATGTTGGTGAAGTTCTTTCAATCTCAGGCAAGTAAAATAATATATAAGAGACATAGTATATATGTACCATAATATGACACATATAGATGACAAGTTTAAATTTTTAGGTTTTTCTCTTCTTGTCTTTCAATTTACTCTATACCCATTCATGGCAAAGATCTTTGGGCCAAGAATGATCATTCGCATAGGAGCGGTAATTCACGTAACCTTTTTAATTTCCCTGTGAGAGTAGTTGTTTTTTGTTATTGTTTGCTAACTTTAGAGCAAATGACATGAAGTACAGATTTTAACAATACCAGTTTTGGCAAGTTATCCATTCATTTCCAAGTTGGAGGGATTGGCACTTACACTCGTGCTAAATATTGCATCTGTGCTGAAGAATGTTTTTACAGTAAGTGAATAGACAACCTCAACATCTTACAATGTTGAACACCATTTTCTACAAGTTTGTTAATTTATTATCTTCTTTCTTTGTGTTAAATTTTTGTGTGGATAGGTGTCGATACTAACTGGCACAATCATCCTTCAAAACAACGCAGTGGTAATCCAAAATTATGTGTGATTTTCATCCCTTAAGTAAAGAATTAATGTATTTGAAGTGGATTTCATTCATAAAATAATTTTAAAACAGGACCAATACCACAGAGGTGCTGCTAATGGAATTGCAATGACTGGAATGTCTCTTTTTAATGCTGCTGGTCCAGCTGGAGCTGGCACCTTGTAAGTAGGCAGTAGGCTACTCCTTTTTTTACCTTTGGTTTCACTAGTTAAAAACATGTGCCTTGCATGTGAATTGTTTTATTTATTTTAAAATTTTCTTTACTTAATTTACAACATATTTAAAATAAATATGAAATTAATTTGCTTAATTGTGAAAATAAAATAATATTTAGAATTCTTATTGGATGCCATAATTATCATATAGTTATAGTTCTTATTGAATATGAGATTTATTTCATTATTATGTTTAGAGTCCTTATTTAATGATAATAGATCCTGATGCGTACCCCGCAACACGATTCCTATCGACCCAACTAGCTACGAGGTTAGAGAACCAAGAGAAGACGGTTTAAGACCCAACAACAAATTGATAGGGATTCTAAGCACAAAATCACAGATTTTGGTAGCAAGAAATTCACCTCAACACATGGATATTACGCACCACACACGGAGAAGAGGGCGAACGCCACAAAGGGATGCAAATCCTTTGATAAGTTCTTGGTTTGCATTGAAGCAAAGAGCATCTTGGGCTCTCAATTTGTTTTCAAACAAATTTCTCATAAAATGATCAAAGATTACATTTGGGCTGCACATATGGTCCTATTTATAGAGTACATCAAAGCCCTAAAGTTAAAATGAATCCTAGCCATTGGTTTTTAATCTAATGGTGCAAAATTACAATTTTACAAACTGTGCCGCGGTGGGGATTTATCTATGCCGCGGCGAGGAGGCTCGGGCAGAAAATTAAAAGTAGGCGGGCCGCGGCGGAGTAAATTCTATGCCGCGGCGAGGAACCAAAGCATCCAACCCGAGAGGTTTGTGCCGCGGCGCCCAAAAGCCATGCCGCGGCGCGCACGTCCTTGATCCTCTGCACGCACATCTGACCATTGCTGCGCGCACATCTGCCGAGCCCTCTTGTTCAAACAGAAACACTCGCGCCGCGGTGCACATATTTCATGCCGCGGCGGGCACCTCTGGCCAAAAATCCTTACGAAAACAGAAAGTTGTTCGCCGCGGCGGAGGAATGTCATGCCGCGGCGCAGCTCAAAATTTCAGAAACTCCACAATTAGCTTGGCACTCCCATGTCTCACATGTTGGTACCCTTGCTCGTGTTGTGGTGTGCCTTTCTGCGCACATATTTCACCCCTTCTTCGGCCGGGTCCATGATACGTGTCGGGCCTTGTTGGTGGCGCGATCTGGTTCGTATCATTCCCTCCCTCTTCAAGAGAATTCAACCTCGAATTCGGACCTTCATCATGGGGTAAGTTTTGTAGTCCATCCTCATTGTTCCCCTCATCATAAGGATCCTGCAAGAAAGAAAAGTTAGAAAATAGACATTCCTTTGTTTTTTTCTTTTCTTCCTTTTTTTTGGTTTGCCCCTTTTTTTCCTTAGGCATTTCATCTTTTTTTTTTCCCTTTCCCTTTCCCTTTTCTTGTTTTCCCTCGTTCTTGATCTTCAATTGATCTTCAATTACTTCTTTCGGGGTAAGAGGGACAAGGGTTTTCTTACTTCCATCCTTCTCGAACGAGTACTTATTTTTATACCCGTCATAAGTCACTCGTCGATCATATTGCCAAAGCCTGCCCAATATCATATGCCCAACCTGCATCGGTACCACATCACATAATACATCTTGATAATTTCCCATAGCAAAGGATACCAAGACTTGATGTTCCACCTTCACCTCACCTTGATCATTCAACCATTATAGTTTATAAGGTGTGGGATGTTTGGTTGTGGGTAACCCTAACTTCTCAATTAGGGTGGTACTACCAATATTGGTACAACCCCCATCAATGATTAGACTGCAGACTTTGCCATTCACGTGACATCTTGTATGAAAAATGTTTCCTCTTTGCGAATCCATGTCACCTTCCTTTAAGTGATCCTTGGGCACTTGCCCAACCATAAGCAAGTCTCATTTGACAGGAACTATCTCTTCCTGACTTGCTTCTTCCAATGGTGGCATCTCCTCACCATTACTCTCTTCATCAGTCGCCACCTCCCCATTGGCTTGCATGATCATTGCTTTCTTGTTCAGACATTGGGATGCATAATGACCCTTTCCAAGACAGCGAAAACTACTAACATCTCGATTTCGGGGAAAGGTTTCAACTTTTCCTTTTCCTTTTCCTTTATCCTTACTAGCCTCCATCTCTTTGCCCTTGTTGACTTCAAAGCGGGGCTTGGAGCTAGTTCCTTCTTCTCTCTTAGAATCTTGTACCCAAGGTGTCGGAGTAATTGGCCTTTGTGGTTGCATTCGGTTGCTTCTTCTCTTGAATTGCCCTTCCACTTTGATTGCCATGTGGACCATGTCTTCCAACTCCACATAATGATGAAGCTCCACAACATTGACAATTTTCGAATTTAGCCCACTCAAAAATCGAGCCATAGTGGCTTCTCTATCCTCCTCAATGTTAGCCCTAACCATGGTTACCTCTATTTCCTTGTAATACTCATCAACCGATCGAAAGCCTTGATTGAGCCATTGCAATCTCTGATAAAGCTCTCGGTAGTAGTGGCTCGGAACAAACCTCTTCCGCATGATTGCTTTCATATCCTCCCAACTACTTATCGGCCTTTTTCCATTCCTCCTCTTACCAACTACCAATTGATCCCACCAGTTCAAAGCATAGTCAGTAAACTCTATCACCGCCAATTTAACCTTTTTGTCATCGGAGTAGTTGTGGCATTCAAATATATGCTCCACCTTTTTCTCCCACTCTAAATATAGTTCCGAGTCATTCTTTCCTTGGAATGCCGGCATTTTCATCTTAATGTTTCCTAAGCTCCGATCAACTCCATCAAAAGGTTTGTGTGGGGGTCTCTTCATTCCTCCCCTCCTATGGCCACCTCTAGGCCCATATCTTCCTCCGAAGGGCATCCTCCCTTCATCATCATTATAATTCTCTCCAAAACTATCTTCATCTAACTCCTCCACAAAATGAGCTCTCCTATTAGGTCTTTCTACATCAGGAGCGACTTGTGGTGCCTCTTGCCCTAAGTTGGCGATAGTTGCTTCATTTCGTTCCATTCGCTCGTTCATATCAACCATGACGGCATTCATCCGTTCCATGGATTGTTGTAATGCCCTCATCATAAAAGCGGTGTCGGGCCTTTCCTCTAAGCTGTTCCTGTCAGACATACTCAACAACTAATACAAACAAACGATTAACAATTTAGCAAATTGGAACTTTCACTCGTTTACCTCAGGTGTTTACACTTGAATTTAATTGCCGTAGCGCTCGAAGTCCTATGACAAACCAAACCGTTCAAGATTTCCACACAATTGTAAAGTTCTCGTTCTCAACAATTCGTTTGCAATATCCAATGTTGAACACAAAGGAAACTAACTCGAAGTGTTTTGAAACTCTAACTCTATTAGTTTGGAAACAAGTTCAATTTAGTAAATTCAAACTCGTAAAATGCAAACAAACAAAGAAACGATCCGTCAAAGCATGAACGACGCTAAAACGAAAGAAATTTCGTAAATTCTCGGGAAATCAAGAATTTACTCTTTTCTCTTTTTTTTTTTTTTTATAAAAATATCTAGCGAGATATTTTTGGGAGATATTTTCACGAGATATTTTCGTGAGATATTATCACGAGATATTTTCGGAAGATTTTTTTTTTTTTTAAATAAAGAGAAAAATGTTTGGCTCACTTTTCAAGACGAAAAACACATGTGAGATTACCAAAATATCCTTCTTCCACAAAAACGATTTTTTGGGAAAATTTTCAACATGAAAATTCTTCCAAATTCAATCAAGATAAGAAGGAAACAACAACATCAATCAGGTTAATCCAGGAAATGCAATAAACACATAGAAACAATGAAGAACACAGAATTTTTTTTGAAGGAATTTTCTTGTTGCTATGAAACAAAAAATGACAGAAATTTAAGATAGGAATCTAGAGTCTCAACCTAGAGCTCTGATACCAAATGATGCGAACCCTGCAACACGATTCCTATCGACCCAACTAGCTACGAGGCTAGAGAACCAAGAGAAGACGGTTCAAGACCCAACAACAAATTGATAGGGATTCTAAGCACAAAACCACAGATTTTGGTAGCAAGAAACTCACCTCAACACATGGATATTACGCACCACGCACGGAGAAGAGGGCGAACGCCACAAAGGGATGCAAATCCTTTGATAAGTTCTTGGTTTGCATTGAAGCAAAGAGCATCTTGGGCTCTCAATTTGTTTTCAAACAAATTTCTCATAAAATGATCAAAGATTACATTTGGGCTGCACATATGGTCCTATTTATAGAGTACATCAAAGCCCTAAAGTTAAAATGAATCCTAGCCATTGGTTTTTAATCCAATGGTGCAAAATTACAATTTTACAAACTGTGCCGCGGTGGGGATTTATGTATGCCGCGGCGAGGAGGCTCGGGCAGAAAATTAAAAGTAGGCGGGCCGCGGCGGAGTAAATTCTATGCCGCGGCGAGGAACCAAAGCATCCAACCCGAGAGGTTTGTGCCGTGGCGCCCAAAAGCTATGCCGCGGCGCGCACGTCCTTGATCCTCTGCGCGCACATCTGCCCATTGCTGCGCGCGCGTTTGCTCATCCTGCGCGCACATCTGTCGAGCCCTCTTGTTCAAACAGAAACACTCGCGCCGCGGCGCACATATTTCATGCCGCGGCGGGCACCTCTGGCCAAAAATCCTTACGAAAACAGAAAGTTGTTCGCCACGGCGGGGGAATGTCATGCCGCGGCGCAGCTCAAAATTTCAGAAACTCCACAATTAGCTTGGCACTCCCATGTCTCACATGTTGGTACCCTTGCTCGTGTTGTGGTGTGCTTTTCTGCGCCCATATTTCACCCCTTCTTCGGCCGGGTCCATGATACGTGTCGGGCCTTGTTGGTGGCGCGATCTGGTTCGTATCAGATCCTAAAAAGGCAATTAATGTCAATAATTTAAAATATTAAAATAATTTTGTCTCGTGATTCAGATTTTTATATATAGTATAAATAGATAAACTATTAGAGATAACTACATTAGGAGTCCATAACTTTCAGAAATGCACTTGGTACTTCTTCTGTAAAAATGTTCGCTCAAGTCTAGTAAGTTATATAAGAGGTACACTGCCAGTTCTAAAAAAAGATTTTAGGTGCATCGTTTAGATAACTTATGAAACTAAAGTGCAATTTTATTTAATTTTAAAGGCAAAAAAAAGACTTTAGTACACTTTTGGACTATTCAGGTACTGCACGCTCATTATTGAAGGTTTCTTTGAGCTGGTTCAAACTGATGAGCTCTTCTTATCTGCCTTCTAGATTCTAGCTTATTGTTGGTACTCTGAAGCATTTTCAAACTAATCATGTTTTTTTTTACCCTAGTATACAGCATCTTAGGTTCTATTTTTCTCAGATTTATGAGGGAAAAAAAGCACTTAGGTTCTCTTTTGCTATCATATTCATACTATGAAGTCAAAACTTTATACATTATCTTTGTTAACAGGTTTTCTTGGGCACAAAAGCGTATGAATGCCTCTATCCTCCCAGGTACTATATTCGACGAATATTTTCAATTTTTCATCCAATATGTTATTAATCGTGACAAATATTTCCCTTCTTGCGGAGGATCCACATACAACTTATTTTTAATACCATCTCATCACTTGGTGGATAAATTCACCTATAAAGGTTCAACAGTGTTCTTATCTCTCCACAAAATACAACTAATGCATGTTTCACACTCTTTCTAATGTTGAAATAAACAATTATACATTCTCACAAGCATGCACACACATATATTGACAGGACTCCCACATAAATATGTTGTCAAGGTTCTGATGCAGGAGTTTACTGTTTGTTTATGTTTATTTTCAAGTATTGTCGTTTTCTTTTATTTGTTGTAGTCTGAATGTGTGTTGTCGTTATTGTGCTTTATTATTGTAGTTTTCCTTTTCCTAAATATTAGTTACACAAAGCTATGCATTTTGTAAAAACTAATATTAGTAGTACTATAATTAGAAAGAGGTCAGAGGAGCAGAGGCACTTTTTTGGGTGTGAATTGTAAGCTTTGATATTTCTTTCATCAATAAAATCCTACAGAGATTGAGCCATAGTAACTCTCTTCTCAATCAGAGAGTTTCTCTGATTTCCTTCTAAATCTGTGCTCCTATGCCATTTGGTATCATTTGGTATCAGAGTTTCAGGATTGCCTTCCCTGAAATCTTGATGACTAAATCGACTAAGGTTGGACAGTGTGGTGCTAATGAAGATCCCACCATGAAATTGCTACTCGATTACCTCCAGGAACAAGATAAGAAATTTGAGACTCGATTTCAAGTCATACTCTAGGAATTTCACAATTCCATGTCACAAATGAGAGACGATATTGTTTCTGAAATGAAACATCATCTTCATTCAACCCCAGCTCAAAACCCAAACCAAATCTACCCCACTGTTAAAACCCATTGAGAAGACTCGTACCCATCATGAACAACTAGCCTTTTCCTCCAACCCAAATCCCAACGACCACCTAGAAGCATTCACTACTCCATTTCGACACCCAACTCCCACGTGCCAACAAAATACCCACACCCGAACACTTAAACCAGATTATACTAGAATTAACCCATAGTATAATCTCAATAGGAGTATGGAGTTTCAAAAATTTTGTACTAAAAATGAAATACCTCATTATGGAGGTCAAATGAATATCACAAATTTCTTGGATTGGGTCAAAGTTGTAGACAACTTCTTTGACTATATGAACGTTTCACTAGAAAAATAAGTTAAGATCCAAACCACCAGAAAACATCATGGTGAGCTTCCTATAACATCCTGGGAGTGGATGAGAAAATTGATGTATGATCAATTCTTGCCAATTGATTACCAGCAAATTCTATTTAAGCAATACCATTATTGTCAACGGTCAAAGGAGTGTTGTAGAGTATATGGATGAATTTCAAAGTTGAGGGCCAGAAATGACCTCAATGAGATAGAATCCCAGGAGATTTTAAGGTTCATAATAGGTTTGCGTGAACCATTGAGGAGTAAGGTGGATGTTTGAAATGTGATGGATTTTCCTGAGGCTGTTTCGTTAGCCACTAAATATGAGCACTAGCTAGTGAAATCTAATAAGACCCCTTTCATTCGTAGAGGTATTTCAAAGAGTTATTTTGAAAGAAATCCACCCTATTCACCTCAAATTCCCAACCCAACTTTTAGTAACCACAAAGGCCCCCCCTGAACAAATTGTCTATCCTGGAAATCCAAGCAAACAACCTATCAATCCCGAAAAAACAAGCCAAACTACTACTGCCACAAACTAGTACCCCAAACCAAGCATTCTAAAATGTTTTAAATGTAACGAACTTGGACATAGGTTTAGTGAATGCCCACTTAGGAAAGCAGTTAATATGCTGGAAGGAATTTATGAGTTGAGGAAGTTTTTGAAGATGATGGAAATGTGGTTTTGGAAGAAGTGGAGTTTCTTGAGGCTGATGAAGGGGACATATTCAATGGAATAGTGCAAAGAATTCTCCTAGCACCTAAGGAGAGTACTTCCACTCAAAGGCATGTGATCTTCAAAACTAGATGCACCATCCAAAAGAAAGTTTGTGAAGTAATTATAAACAGCGGAAGTTTTGAGAATGTAGTTGCCAAAACACTGGTCAAAGCCATGGGATTAACTACTTCAAAACATGCAAAACCCTACAAAGTAGGTTGGATTAAAAAGGGCTTAAAGTCCAACATGACTAAGATATGTCAAGTTCCTTTGTCTATTGGAAAGTTTTATCAAAAAGTTGTAGAATGTGATGTGTTGGATATGGATGCTTGCCATGTTCTACTTGGAAGGCCCTGGCAGTTTGATAGGGACACCACCCATAGGGGTCAAGCGAACATTTACTCATTTGTGTGGCAAGGAAAAACCATAGTACTAGTTCCCCAAGTTGAGAAGAACCACTTAAAGCCCACTACTCCACCCAATGTCCCACTTATGTCAACTATTGGAGGGTCTCAGCTAATCAAGGAGGTAAAGAACCAGTCAATAGTTGTAATCTTGTTTCTAAAGAAGATCAAGTGTGGTGAGTCTAATTTTTCTGAAGCTCTCGTTGTTTTACTTGATGAGTTTCAAGATTTGAGTCTTGAAGAATTACCTAATGAGCTACCACCCTTAAGGAATATTCAACACAAAATAGACTTAATCCCTGGCTCTAGGTTACCTAACCAACCACATCACAGGATAAGCCTCAAAGAACATGAAGCTTTACAGCAAATTGTGGAATGATTGCTCACTAAGAGACATGTCCAAGAGAGCATTTCTCCGTGTGCTGTGCTAGCAATTCTAGTTCCTAAAAAAGATGGGAGTCATAGGATATGTGTAGATAGCAAGGCCATAAACAAGATAACTATCAAGTACTATTTCCCTATTCCAAGACTAGAGGATATGCTAGATAAGTTGGAAGGTTCTAATGTGTTTTCCAAACTGGATTTAAGGAGTGGTTATCACCAAATTCGAATTGACCCAAGTGATGAGTGGAAGACAGCCTTTAAAACACGAGGTCTTTATGAGTGGAAGGTGATACTCTTTGGATTATGCAATGTCTTAAGCACTTTCATGAGGCTTATGAATCAGGTACTTTAAAAGTTTTAATGGCCAGTTCGTAGTAGTATACTTCAATGACATCCTAATTTTTATTCAATCAGAGGAGGAACATTTTAAATACCTAAGATGTGTGTTGGAAGCCTTAAAGGTCTAATAGACTTTATCTCAATCTCAAGAAATGTGAATTCCTTCTTCTTGGGATTTGTCATCAGTTCTAGACGTATTTTAGTGGATGAAAGGAAGGTAGCAGTGCAAGAGTGGCCAAAACCTAAAGTGTGCAAGAAGTTAGAAGTTTTCAACCTTTTATAGAAAGTTTATTCGGAGGTTTAGTACACTCATGGCTGCTTGAAGAAAGGGAAATTTCAGTGGGGAATAGAACAACAAAATTGTTTCAATTTAATAAAAAAAAGTTGACTAGTGCTCCAGTCCTCGCACTTCCCAATTTTGACATGACATTTGAGGTGGAGATTGATGCCTCAGATGTAGGCATTGTTGCAGTTTTGATGGAAGGGGAAGGGTGATTGAATACTTTAGTGAGAAATTGAACAAAGCTAGACAAAAGTGGTCGACATATGATCAGGAATTCTATGCTTTGGTTTGAGCCCTAAAACATTGAGAGCACTATTTGATCCAGAAAGAATTTATTCTCCACAGTGACCATCATTCCCTGCAATTCATCAATTCACAAAAGCATTTAAACAGGATGCATGCCAGGTGGGCAATGTTTTTGCAAAAAATTTGTTTTGTTTTCATAGAAATGGCAAATTAAATGTTGCAGCTGATGCACTTAGTAGACGAGATCACATCTTGACCATCATCCAAAATGAGATCACTTGCTATGACACCCTCAAGGATTAATACCTAACTGATGAAGATTTTGCTGAAATTCGATCAGAGTGCGTCCAGAGAGAATATCTAGCCCATTATTTCTTGCAGGAGGGTCTCTTATTTAGGGATAACAAACTTTGTATCCCTAAAACTTCACTAAGGGCTAAGGGAACTTTTACTCAAAGAGTATCATGTGGGGGGACTTATTGCACATCTGGGCAGAGATAAGACCATTTCTAATCTAGAAGAAAAGTTTTATTGGACTAAACTGCCAAGAGATGTCACCAGGTTCATCCAACACTGCCCAATTTCTCAAACAGCCAAGGGTGGCTCCCAAAACACTAGCTTATACTCCCCACTACATATTCCAAAGAGTATTTGGGAATATCTTAGTGTGGACTTCCAAAGACTCAACGACATGTTGATTCTGTCATGGTTGTGGTGGATAGATTCTCAAAGATGGCACACTTTGTCGCTTGCAAAAAGACTTCAGATGCAAGACATGTAGCACAGAAGGTTGCATGGTGTACCCAAATCCATTATATCTGACAGAGATGTGAAATTCATCAACTATTTTTGGCGTGAACTTTGGAGGAGTTTTGACACCAATTTTAAATTTAACACCACCTGTCATTCTCAGACTGATAGTCAGACAAAAGTAGCAAATAGAACACTCGGTAACATGATCAGGTGCATTTCTGGTTCCGGGCCCAAACTGTGGGATTTGGGTCTAGCTCAAGTTGAATTTGCCTATAATGGAATGGTTAATAGGTCTACTCAGAAAAGTTCTTTTCAATTGGTGTATACTAAGATGCCTAGTTTCACTACTGATCTCACTACCCTTACAATTTTTAAGAGTCAAATGGCTACCAAAACTGCATCAAACATTCAACAAATGCTGGAAGAAGTCAAAACCAATATGGAAGTAGCTAATCAAGCTTGTAAGCTCAAAGCTGACAAGAAAAGAAGGAAGAAGGAAGAAGGAAGAAGAAATTTGATGAGGGAGATATGGTGATGGTTCACCTTGGTAAAGGAAGGTCCTCTACAAGAACTTGCAACAAACTCCAAGACAGGAAACTCGGGCCATTCCGAGTCAACCACAAGATTAACCCCAATGCTTATGTGTTGGACTTGCCAGAAGAACGTAGTATCTCCAACACTTTCAATATAGCTGACATGTTTGAGTATTTCCCCCAAGATGAGGGTTTTCCGTCAATTGTCAACTCAGGAGAGTCATTCTTAACAGGGAGGCAACTGATGCAGGAGTTTACTGTTTGTTTATGTTTATTTTCAAGTGTTGTTGTTTTCTTTCATTTGTTGTAGTCTGAATATGTGTGGTGTCGTTATTGTGCTTTATTATTGTAGTTTTCCTTTTCCTGAATATTAGTTGCACAAAGCTATGCGTTTTGTAAAAACTAATATTAGTAGTACTATAATGAGAAAGAGGTCAGGGGAGCAGAGGCACTCTTTTTAGTGTGAATTGTGAGCTTTAATATTTCTTTCATCAATGAAATCCTACAGAGACTGAGCCATAGTAGCTCTCTTCTCAATCAGAGTTTCTCTGATTTCCTTCTAAATCTGTGCTCCAACGCCAGGTTCCAACCCATTCTGCTACAGTGCTCGCAAATAATATATATCACTGCACACAATCAGCATATTCACTTACAGTTGCTTGTTTACTTTTGCATTGTACATTTTGTAACTTGAATGCGGGAATTTTGCCGTTGGTAGTTTGCCATACTTGAATGGCTTGGGAGGTTCGACTGGTTTTAAGTTTAACCATATTGCTTTAATGCAGGCACCCAGATGGTCTTTTTTATCTTAAATATGATTATGTTCATCGTTGTATTGATGTCCTTCAAACCATTTCTGATTCGCCCAGAATAGATAAAGTTTCAAGTTGAAGAAAGGATGTTCTTCAACTTTATCATCTAAGGGCAGTATCATATTATTATTTTCGTCCTTCGACAGAAATTTTTCTAAAAAATTCGGACCAATTTTGCCTTGCTTGCCGAAGAATAAGTTTTGTCTCATTTCATGTGGAAGACTCGTATCAACCATCTTTGATCAAATGAGCTGAGGACACAAAGCGAAACATCAAGCACGTGACAGTCAACTAATCTGCTACGATCATTTATGTAATGTCAAATTTAAAGTATTCGAAACCAATTTTGTAAGTTATACATTATTGCTATTTCTAACAAATTTGACGTTTGAGATTTCTTTTTACCAACCTAGTTGTTATTTTCACAATATCGAGACAATTTTATTTAATAATAGTGATAATAAGATGTAATTAATTGAGTTGTGACTTTATCAAAACTTAGCAAATAATTATTGGAGTTTGTGCTATATTTATTGTTTGAAGTATGTAGTAATATTATTACTTTTCTTCGAAAGTTCCGTTGATAAAAGACATTTGGGATAATATTTATAAATACTCTTTAAAACTTATAACTATAATCTCTCTATTTAATTTATATATTTTTAATACAAAAAAAATCAGCCATAAAGTTTCACATTGAATCTCGGCCAAATATCATTGAAGTTGAATTGTGTCAATTAGATATTGATTATTATTTTCATCGTTATAAATATACTTGTTATTTTTATTGTTTTAAAATTTAGAAATATTATTTTCTGTAATTTTCAAATATTCTTACACTGTAAAGACATACTGAAACAGTCAAACAGTTAGAAAAATTCCAGAAATAACCTTCAAGTGTAAGGTGAAAACTGCAGACCTTAGAAGTATTGTGTTGTGGAATTAGACTTTAGTTTTCCCTCCTAATTGAAAGCCTTTATATTTAGAGCATCAATTTTTGGAGCAATTTGTTGCGATCAACTTGGTCCTCCCTTTTGCTAATTTAAAGCCTTTATAGCCTCCTTTTTGTTAGATAGGAGTATTTTGGCCTGTTGCATACGAGTGACCTACTCCTGTGGGTATTTAAACCAGAGTTACGTGAAAAACTGAAATCTCAAAATTCTGATAATGTAAACTCTTTATGATTAACTTTCCAACATTACAAGATTCACTTTCCCTTTCCACCTTGCCAATTTCTGAAAATGAATTTGCTTGTCACTAAAAAGTTTTTCTTTTCACCTACCCAATGAATTTTCCTCCTCCTATCAGTGCTCGGTAGGTCTAACATGTGAAAGCATAGTTTACTGGAAATAGTCATCAACTCCAAACGGGGCGAGCTCTTGAGAAGATGTCCACTCAAATATGATGTCCTTGTTGCTGAGGTCACTCAATTTGTCATTGAGAAACCTTCCTCTGTTATGCACCCAACGACACTGGGGCAACATCTTTGGATTGACATGAGCCGACATCAACAATTTACTATCACCTGAAAATGTTCATAGAGTATTTAAAAGACCATTAATCCATTTCCATTGCCTGTTCCTCCTCCCCGCTGCTTTTGCTGGACCAAAGTTTGATGGTCCTATCAAATGATACCGTGGCTATATACTGTCCATCTGCAATTTAGATAAATGCTTATAAGCATACGGTAAGCTCCAAAATAAACATAAACAATTATATAACAGTAGTTTTCTCAACTTAAAAACTACGCCCAAGTATAAAATATAAAGTTTTAAGTGCATGGCTCGCACTTGTATGCCATAGACTCATTTCAAGTTCCTAATAAGAATATGTATCTTTCGAATCAAGAGCAATGTGTTCTTTACAAATATAATGAAGTGATAGAAAGACAAAAAATCCAAAAACAAATGATGAAAACCAATGCCTTATATGGTCAAGAATTTCATTATGCCCTTAGGTCACACTTTTGTCCAGAAGTGCACATTTGTAGAGTTTGAGTCGTAAATAGCATTTACAGTATGTACATAATTAAATTGATTCCAAAATAGCATGTTAGTTATATATAACATATGTACATTTACATAACCTACATAACCCACATTTGTGCATCATGGCTCATGTAACTTTGCACATGTATCCCTCTCTAAAAGAAAAATTGGATTGCATATTGGTTTCAATACATTCCGAAGAGGGATCAATACTTGGGTAAGATGCATAAATATAAGAAATGAAGCAAAGAGACAATATCTTTTCAAGGATGAGTTATTTGATTTAGAGCCAATAATAGCATGTTAACTTGTACAAAGTTGAATTGGTCTCAAAATAGCATGTTAGCTTTGTACATAGAGTATATATTAGTTTATGTACATTTTATAAATTATTTAGCATATACATATGTTCTATGTACATGTTATATATATAAATATATATATGTTATATACAACTGACATAATATTTTGAGATCAATTCAATTATGTAGATATGTACATGCCATTTAAGGCTTATGCTCAAGTTATTCATTAGTCCTATACTTGCTAATATCCTCTATGCCAAAGAAATACTATGTCAATATGTATAAATAAATTCTGTACTTTCATCCTAAAAAGTCAAAAAAGTACACATCGTGATTGGTTTGAACATCATGTTATATTGTTAACTTGCTTCAAGACCAATTAATAATCCCTCCTTTACAAACAGAATGAACTTCATGATAGGGTAAGTACTTTCACTAATCAAAGTAAAAGAGAAAGCAATAAGAAGAAACGCAGGAAATAAGTAATTTCAGTGTCAGAAAACTAACCTCCTGTAATATCTAAAGAGGACACCTTTTCTTCATGTCCAGAAAGTGTCTTAACAGGCTTCAAATCACGAGATGACCATATCTGACATGCACAGTCAAAAAGACTAAGGCGTGAGCAAGATTTAAGCCAAAGAGAATTACAGATGAAATGGTTAAGAGCAAATTGCATTAAATATTATTTATTTTTGGAGAGAAAACAAACCTTAGCTGTCATATCAAATGAAGCAGTTGAAAGGAAATATCCTTCTTGAGGCTCAAATTTAACCTTAGAAATACGTTTGGCATGTGCAGGAATGATATAGACAGATTTCCTCTTTCTCAAATCCCATACTCGACATGCGTTATCATCTCCCCCAGTGGCTAAATAATAACCATTAGCTGAAAAGCTTAATCCATAAACCTGTAACATTGTCAAAAACATAAGAAAGACAAATAAGTCAAAGATTCACAAAGCAGTTGCTTGCAATCATTAGGTTTCATTAATTCCCCACCCCCTGAACACCCCACAGCCTCCAATCGCAAGAAAATTTTTGGTTTTCCAGTCTCACCGGCTTAACATGGCCTTCCAATGCAAGAATACTTCTGCCAGTTCGAAGGTCCCACACACGAGCAAGGCAATCCCTTCCACTTGATGCAGCTAACGAGCCATCATTGTGAAAGGCTATAGCATGGACACTCCTGCTATGACCTTCTTGAAGAAGCAATTCGTCACCAGTATTTATGTCCCACAATCTCCAAGTCTTGTCAAGGCTTGTTGTACCGAGATACTTTCCCGATGGATGAAAAGCAATACGTGCAAGACTTTCCAAATGGCCCTCAAAAGTTTTCAATTGGGATCCTTCAGTATTCCACAACCTTGCAGTCCGATCAGCAGAGGCAGTGGCCACAAGGTTATCCAAAGGAGAAAACGTTACATCTGTCAGACTCTCTGTGTGTCCATTTAAGGTGGAAAACTTTGTTACTTGAGGCATGCTCCATAACTTAGCTACTCCACTCAAAGAACTGGCACAACCATGGAAAAAAAAATAATAATAAAGTTATTCATTATTACATCCAAGCATATAAACTCAATTTTAATGCCCCTACATAAAGAAAAGTAGTGTGCACAACTGATAAACCAGGATTTAGTTGGCACTTTGACAACAGAGAGTACTGTCACATCCATTATTTTACAAAGTTCGAAATGAAAGGATAGCACAGCTAATATACTTGAATGGATAACATTTTTAAGACAAAAGTGGAATGCACTATGATAGGCTTTCCATTAAATACAAAAATTATGCTTGTTACAACATTCCTAGAAAACAGGCAAAGGATTCAAGATGTTTCTCGTCAAAATAATAACACATCTAAAGAGACGTGGTCATCCACTCATCCTATATATTTTTAGTTTGGAAACAAGAAAACCATAAAGAATATCCATCAACTCATAGCAACACAATTAATGAAGATATCCAGCAAAACAAATTTGAATTTTCTTCTTTTTTCCTTTTTTGGGGGTGGGGGCACATAAATGCTCAGAGAAAGGAGAGATACCCAGTGGCAAGGAGTTTTCCATCCTGTGAAAAAGAGCAACAAACAAGTGGCCTGTCATCCCCAATCTCACTGCAGTCAAGGACTAAATTCTCAGCCTGTTTCAGAGCCCAATCTATCTCTGCATCCAAATCTTCATCAGGGTCATCCCTTCTCCTCCTTGCACGTTCAAGACGCAAGGATGCCCTAACCAATGAGTACCTTGCAATGTCAATTCTAGCATCCAAAAGAGCTTTTGATCCTTCAGTATAAAAGGGATACTGAAGAATCTGCTCATCCTCTTCCAATGTAGCAGCAGAAGATGCAGCCTCCTCCTCTTCATGAGCTTTCATCAGTTTCTCCAACTGTCCTTCAGCATCTAATTTTGCCATAAGCATCCGCAGCCTGTCTCGTCTCTCCATCTCTCTCTCTCCAAAAAGTGTAATGGGCTCACAAAGTCGGCGAAGACGAGCCCGGACAGCCATGTCATTTGTAGGAACTGCAAGAGCAGCAGCACGCCGCTTCAACATCAACTCTTGCATTGCCCTTTCTTGCCGCTCTCTCACTTGCCTGCTTTCTTCGGATATCTCATACTCAGCACCAGTTGAACTAGGAGCAGGGCGGGTAGAACTGGAGTCATCAGCATCTGAATCTGAATCACTTGTTTTCATTTCACCATTTTGTGGAGCTGGGGGCCAGAGGACAGGAGGCCGAACAGGCGGAGGTGCCAATGGGCGGAGAGCAGAAGGAGGAACTCTAGGAACCGGAGCAATTGCAGGCACAACTGGTGAAACAAGTGGTTGTAATGGAGTACTGTTTGCAGTGGAAACCAGAGTTTGACCATCAGGAAGAGGGGCAGATGGTTCTTCTGTAGTTGATGGAGGGGTTTCCTCATCAATTTCCATGGTATCTAACCAAAAGACAATTAGAGATAAATAAAGCTTATTCAAATAACTTCACGTTTTATCCTTTGCCATATTTCAGTACCTTCACCAAAAAGTCCAGACACATTTATAAATCTCCCAGTAACACTATGAGGAACAAAGCAGAGAAAAATGAAAACAAGCTTAAGAGATCGCTCTCTGAGTACACAATAGATTCAAACTGAGAAATCCCAAAACTCAGGACAGTCAAAGTGAAACAAATTACGAAGCCTAATTGGTCTATAATATCAAAAGTAGAAACAAATACCAAGATGCAAATAGAACTAGTTTATTTACAGCAAAAAATGTTAAAGAAAAATAAGGTTTAACAACAACAGAAACATAGAAAAAATTCACTGAGAAATTATCAAACCGTTACTCAACATTTGCAAATTCCCAAAATATTCTTCATTTCAGTAACTGATCACTAATTTCGTTCTCTACTGTTTCTTAGCAGACTAAGAAATCAAAATAATAATTATGGCTTGCTTGTTGAAAATCATTCCACAACCAGCTTCCAACTACATGTTCATCCAAGTTCTCAAAAATCAAACGCAAACAGAAATTAATTAAAGATCTCAATTCTTATTCGAAAGAGAAGCACAACTCAGGCTCAGAGAGTACTATCTCCGTTAAAACAGCGAAGAAAATCTGCACAAACAAAAAGTGAAAATAAAACAATTCCAAGAAAGAAAATAAAAGAGAAAAAATACCGAAGTAAAAGTGGTGCTGCACAGAAACGATAGCTGGGCCGCAAGTCGTAGACGCCTGAAAGAAGCTGTTGTGGTGCAGAGACTAAGTTGAGGGCGGCGCTATGAGAGTGAGATCACAGGGGATGACAAAAATAAGTTCGCGTCCCGTTCGTGACGACTGAGCGAATTTTAGTTCTACTTTTGCCGTTTAGGTAAAGTACTTTTTGTATTTCTGGCTGAAGTATAATTTAAAATATACTCTAATTATATTCATATTTACAATTTAATTTGAATTATTTATATTTTATAATATATTTTGATATACTGTTCATATATTTTTTTTCTTTAAAATTTTTTGAGTGTAAATTTTTTACATGCTCAGGTAAAATTTTGGTTACATTTCCTTAAATTTTCCATACCGATGGATAAATTCTTTTTACCCATTGAAGTATTTTAATAACTAGTTAGCAAGACAACGTAAATAATACTCGTATGGGATAAGAATTCCTTTTAATATAAATGATGAGAAAAGGTTTGTCTTGGATTTACTTGAGGATTGCCTAAATTTTGCTACTGGAAAGGTACAAAAGCACTTGTGCAAAAGAAAACACTTCACTAAATATGAATAAATTTTTCAAAAGCGTTTTCACTACTATCGTTGGTGTTGACTCTGCAGAAGTCTCAGCCACATCAATAGCTTTCTAGGGTATAAAATATAAGAGAGTCAACTAGTTTTGACAAATTTATACGCACAAGAGTCTGGTTGATTCTAGTCAAAAGCCTAATTGTTTGAATCAAGCTACATAGGACCTTAATGTCACCTTGGGAGATCTTGTCTCGTGTCATAAAGAAGGGTAACGATTTTGATGACGTGTCTATAAACGACTCTTTGTTGGTGGTGGTAACAGAGTGCGAAGAGAGCTAGAGGAAATATCCAATTTGCACAATGTCACTAATACAGTAATACAATGGCAAAAAAAAGTATTCCTCCGAAGCTTCAACTCCAATAACGATGTGGACTTCTTTAATGAGAATATGGGGCAATCATAATAAGAATGTCACTCTTGGCTATAATGCAAGTTTATGTTGTGTCACAAACTGTCACTTGACACTTGTCTTTGTATTTTAAAATTTAATTATAAAACTAAGAAAACTTAATGAGGATGGCTTTATTCATAAATCATTTTTATAGTTTCGAAAATGTTAGAAAAAACTATCACCAATAATAAATTTAAGAATATTCATGTCAAATATCAAGAATTAAAGATAATATACGAAAGCATACTTGAATCCATAATAATCATCTAGTTTTTAGAGCTGAGTGATTTGTATTCCTAATCTATACATTTTCCTTAGATAATCCTTTAACTTTCCCTGATATTCTCTGATGATAGGATATTATATAGATACAAATTGAAAGTGTGACTTGTCATAACCACTATATATATAGATAATAAATTTATTTATATTTCAACTCATCATTAAAATAAAAATAACTCTCAAGACTCTATACATTAAAAGGCCTACATCCTATTAAGATACATTAAAGCCCAAATTTCTTAAATCTTATAAGATCACTTTTAAACGGGCTTAACTTTATAGATAGCCTACAACACATAATTATTCATATATAAGCACAATGTTGAATTGATGATTCAGCAATCTCCCACTTGGCTATAAATGTAACCTTATAATTATGCATTGTAAAAATAACTATATGAGCTTAATTTTATTGCCATTACAAAAATATATTTCTAACAAATCCGATCCATCAACCATACCAACAAAGGATCAAAGCGACTTTCGTTACATTTATTGTAACTCAACTTATCAATGATAACGTATGTCAATACAACTGAATAACATTGATCATAATGTGAATATATAGTATGAAAATTTCATGTAATGTGATCTTAACATGCCTATTTCTAACTAGCCCACCATTAAATCTTAGTGAGATCAAATCATACCAAAATTAAAGTGTAAATAAACCAAAACTTTATTTCTGCAGAAGATAATCTCAAAATATCCATAAATTTAAATAATTGAAAACATGTCTATATAAAAGAAACACTTAAAATTTCAAACTCCCATTAAAACTAAATATCCTCAAATGACATGGTGTGCTCAATAAACATTTTGGGTGACAATCCCTTAGCAAGCAGATCTGTAATGGAGTTTGTATTGATGTGTTAAATAGACATCAATCCACTTTGAACTCTTTCTTTGACAACTAGGAACTTGATGTCAATATGCTTTGACTTCATTGAGCTCTTGTTGTTCGTGGAATACAACGTTGCTGACTTATTATCACAAAATAACTTGAGTTATGTTTCAATACCATTCACTATGTGCAACCCCATGATAAAATTCTGCAATCATATTCCATGATTGGATACCTCATAACATGTTATGAACTCTACTGCCATAGTAGAAGAGGCTATAAAATTTGGTTTAACAATCTTCCAAGAGATAGCACCCCCAGTCAGCAGGTAGATATAGCTCGACATAGATTTCAAATTATCTTTTCATCTAGCAAAATCAAAGTCAGTATACCCTACGATCTCAAACTGATATGACCTCCAATATGTGAGCATGTATGTTTTTTGTTCTCTATAAGTATTGCAAGACCTATTTGGCTGCCTTTCAATGGTCTATTTTTAGATTATTTAAATATCTAACCAATAATGTACACAATATCTAAACGCATACATACTTGAGCATACATCAGATTCCTTACTGCTGACACATAAGGAATCTTATGAATTTCATTTTTCTCAAAATTATTCTTAAGGCACAGATTGAGACTAAACTTGTCTCCCTTAGCCACAAGGGTATAACTTGGTTTACAATTTTGCATGTCATATCTCTTGATAATGTTTTCATTCTTTTGTGATAATCTCAGAATACATCGAGAGCGATCTAGCTATATCTGTATGCCTAATACAAAAGAGCCATCACCAAGATCTTTCATCTCAAAATTCTTAGCAATAAATCTTTTAATTTTTTTGCAATAAGCTTGTATCGTTGATGGCAAAAAAAATGTCATCGACATATAAAACCAAAAAAATGTACTTGCTTCCACAAAACTTATGGTATATGCAATCAATGACCAAATTCATCTCAAAATTGAACGAGATGTTCACTTGATGAAACTTGAAATATCATTGTGTAAAGCCTTTTGTAATAAGATGAGCCCTGTACCTTTCCACATCGCCTTTTAAATCCTTCTTGGTCTTAAATATCCATTTGCAACCAATGAGTTTTGAACCTTTTGGTAACTGGACAAGATCTCACACGTCATTATCCTTCATGTGCTTAATCTCCTCATTCATGGTGTCAATTCACTTATGAGAGTTGAAACTTTCTATGGCTTAATGAAAGTTGATCGGATCTTCTTCAATGACTTCAATGTCAACCTCATGTTCTTGGAGAAATGCAATGTAGTCATCTGGCACGACACTTCTCCTTTCTCTAGTGGATCTCCTTAATGGCATAAGTTCTTGAGGTGGTAGAATTTGTTCTTCTAGAACAATTTCCCGAATGAGAGGTTTTTCAACATTGTCTTAATTTGGTATGTCTTGAATAAAGCCAGGAATGAGATCCTTATCAATGCCAATAGCACCTATGGGAATATCAATGCCAATAGCACCTATGGGAACATCAATGTATTCATCTTTGAAGACAAAGTCCCTAACTGTATCTCCTCTAGTAAACTTGACATTCTTAAAGAACCAAGCATTTCCCTACTCAAAAATGGCCTTTGACATTAGATCATAAAATTTGTACCCCCTGGTCTTTTAAATTATCCAATAAAATAGCAATTCTCCATCCTTGAGTCCAATTTCTTTTCATTAGGCCTATAAGGCTTTGCCTCAGCTAGACATCCTCAAATATGAAAGTGTTTTAAACTAGGCTTCTTGTCCGTCCAAAGTTCATAAGGAGTTTTGACTGTCGCTTTAATTGGAACTCTATTAAAGATATATGCTACAGTCTTAAGCATTCTTCCCAAAGTGATTCTTGTAAGGAAGAATGACAAATCATATTCCTCACCATGTCCTTAAGCATTCTGTTTCATCATTTAGCAACATCATTCATAGTAAGCAAACTTGGCATAGTGTACTATGGGATGATATCACATTCCTCTAAAAACTTAGCAAATGGTCCTAAACGTTGTTCACTTGAATTGTCATATCTAACATAGTATTCACCACCACTATCAAAATTGACGCATTTGATCCTTTTGTTGAGTTGGTTCTCAACTTTAACCTTATAACTTTTGAACACATCCAATGGCTGTAACTTTTCATGAATGAGAAATATATAGTCATACCTAGAAAAATCATTTGAGAACATTGTAAAATATTGTTGACCATTCCAAGTAAACGTAGGGAATGACCCACAATTATATGCATGTATAAATTCTAAGACATCCAAGATCCTATTGACTTCAAATCTCCTTTTGTTGGTTTGTTTCCTCTTTATACAGTTAACATAACCATCAAAATCTATAAAATCTAAGGAATTTAGAATTTCGTCTCACACAAGTCGTTCTATTCTCCATCTAGAGATATGATCTAATCATTTGTATCATAATGTAGATGAATTCTCACTAGTTAATTTTCTTTTTATACCTCATATACCAACGCCCATATGGATGTATCTTTCACTATCATTTTATTCTCCATCTAGAGATATGACCTAATCATTTGTATCATAATGTAGATGAATTCTCACTAGTTAATTTTCTTTTTATACCTCATATACCAACGCCCATATGGATGTATCTTTCACTATCATTTTATTCTCGAAAACTCAGGCAACTCTACATAGATATATTGATGTAAGTTATTGCACTATATCCATCACATTTGTCTAAGTATAGAGGTTAAATTAACCTTAGAACAAACCAAATTAAGAAGCATTCATTTCTTAGCACATCATGCATAATAGTTGGTGCAATGCTTTTTCTTATGCCTTTTAGATCCACAAAAGAAACAACTAGTACCTTCCAGTTGTTCTGGTTTCTTTTATTATTTCTTTTGAAGTGTCGTATCTGTAACTTTCTTATCCTTCTTCATTTCTTTACCTTGCCCTTATTTTTAAAGGTTGAGGCCAAATAAGCACTCTCTATCTTATCTTGCTTCATGATTTCCTCTTTCTGAATACAGTATGAGATGAGCTTATTTAGAGACCAAGTCTCTTTCTAACAATTGTAGCTCACTTTTAACTAGCTAAATAGTGTCGGGAGGGATAACGAAACTAGATGCACCAATGATTCCTCAGAGAGTTCTAACTTAAGTGCTTTTAACTTAGAAGCAAGATAAAATATCTTCATGATGTACTCCTTGATATTTACTTCGTCTATATACCTCATTGAAATTAGACTTATCAAGAGTGTACCTATTTCAATCTTTTCATTCTTGACAAACCTCTTTTTAATGTTTGTAAGGAACTCCTTAACAGTATTGATCTTTTCGGACATTGTGCTCCTAAATTCTTTCAGAATATCTTTCTTCATAATCATCATACATATGCAATTTGATCTATCTCACCTTTTCTTTTTTTTCTTTTTTTTATCAGAAGTACTCTTATTTGTAGAGGTGGAGGAGAATCAACCCTTAATGTAAGGTCAAGATCCATGACTCTAAGAACTATCAAGAGGTTCTCTTGCAATTTAAAGTTAATGTCATTTAGCATAGGAATATAATTGATGTTGGCAGTAATATTAACAGGATTATTCATAGTTGAATCCAAAAAACAATAAACAAACAACAAAATAATCTCACATAAATAACATAACCAAAATAATCACAAATTTAAATAAAGGTAAATCTTATCTCAAGATACCGAGCACTCAATTAATGTTATATCTTTAGACAAAATATTAACTTGTAAGTGATATATTAGTATAGTAATTAAACACTAACAACAAGAACATGTCGACCAATAAATCTTCCTTTAAACAGATGTATTGATCACATGCAAAAATTGAATAATCATCACTCGTTTATTACCATAAATGTACATGCAATTATGTCAAATATCAATCTTTCTTTAGGCCAGTTAATATTCACATAAGATATATGCACACAATCGTTTATATTTCAAAACAAATTAATTTTTACGAGAGATGTCACTTTTGAGACATGTTACTTCAATTAATTTATCTCAAAATATATATAAATATACCAATATTTGAATTTAAAATTGTCCAAAAAAAAATTTTGGTTAAAGTCAACTTTGATCAACCCTAGTTAACTCCAAAATTTGTTGGGTCAAAGCTTATTGAGTCATTAAAACCCATATTCTTATTTTAACCTATTAATCCAAATTTAGGCCCAAAATCTTCTTGATCTTATATAAAATATTTTTGGATCTTTTAAAAACAATTATTTTGGCCTTAAAATAAGTGTAGGAATTAAAAAAATTATTATTATTTTTATTCGCTATTGTCTAATTCCCTACCATTTAAGGGGGTTTGGTACTTTTGTAATATTCATATTTTAACAAAAGTATCAAAAATTGATCATGCTTTGAATTTGTTCAAATTTAATACTCACAATACTTAAAAAGTTTCAATTTGATCCTTTTTTAACAGTACTAGTCATAAACAATCAATTTTTATCAAATGTGAGTATTTGAGCAGGGAAAAAATGGTCAAATAATATCTTCTCTTTTAATTCATTTCCATTTTAACATTTTTTAGCATTTTGTGCTCCGCCATTTTTGGACCTCCATTTACGAGAAAAATTAGAAAATAAAAAATTTATCTCCTTCCCCTTCCTCTATAATAATGTAAGAAATGTTTTCCTTCTATCTGACATAAAACAGACTGACAGTTACCACAAACCATCACTGTCTGAGAGTGGCTAAAAACAATTGTTTTGTATCCAAAACATTAATTAATGAAAGTGAACCAGAATGATTCATTGAAGGTATCAACAAGTAGAGCCATGTTGACAAAATTATGACATTTTTTAAAATTTTAAACTTGTGGCTTACTTTTCAATAGTTGGTGGACCTGTAATATCCCACTCAAAAAATGATGAACTTTTATAGCCTTTAGTCACAATTTAGTAAACCATTGCAAATTTTTTTTTTTTTTTTTGTTATTTCGTTTTTGATTGAAAAATAGGCTCCCCTCAGTTCAGAGAGGATAGGGCTATTGCCACACACCACCACACCACCAAGGATTACTGATAGATGTATAAAAGTGTAGTTGGTCCTCTTCCTAATAGCTTAAGCTTTTAGGAAAGTTGGTGACCAACAACTTCTAACATGGTATCAGAGCTGAAGGTCCTGTGTTCGAGACCCAACAACTCCAATTATTCAGTTGCAAGTGTTTGGCCTGCATGATGCATAGAGCTAACACTTGTGGGTGGGGGAGTGATAGATGTATAAAAGTATAGTTGGCCCTCTTCCTAACAGCTTAAGCTTTTAGGAAAGTTGGTGACTAACAACTTCTAACAATTACGACCATTTTTGTTTTGATATCGATCAAGGGAGGGTCAGAGGACACTGGCGAACTGAAACCCGACGACAGAGCGCGAGAGACACTTGTGTTCGAGTGCCTTTCAAGAACAACTCTAGCACACTAAAGGTTCGAAACAGAGACCCAACGCCTTAACTTTAATGTCCAAACCATTGAACTACCGCCTGATTGGTGTTATTATTTCTTATTTGAACCTCTATCCATTACAGCTAACATTTTGATAATTTTTTATTTAAATCAAAATTTGGTGGGATTTGTGTTAAAATATTTTATCACAATCAGAAGAAATAATAAACTTGCTGTTTTCAACGTGTAATAAACTTGATTCTTTTTTTCCCTCGAATGTGTTAATTTTCAGTGCAATTCACTCCTTAATTCTTTGAACATTAGAGAAAATCTAGGCTTGAAATTAATATTGGAAAGTATTTGGCCAAATATAGGTCCAATTAGTTAATTTCTATGTTTTTGCTCGGTGATTCTTACTACAAAACATGGGTTATAGAAGTGTCTACATTTAAGGTGGTAAAGGCGTTAAGCCGTTGACATATGTTGTTAATAAAAAGGGGAAGCGTTGACTTTATTTTTTGCACAAATATCCAATATCTTACAACAATTAATAAAAAACATATTAATAATACATAAATTTTTACATATTTTTATACCTAAATTAATTATATTATATTATATGATAAAATTATTTAATTTTTTAGATGACTTAATTAGGTAGATTTAATTAAAAATAAATACGTGACTTCCTCAATAATAGTATTAAAGAATAAAGAACGTACGTATCTCAATGAATATATTTTTAGTTTAATTGTATGGTATAACTTTCCTATATATATAAAGTTTCATTTTTAACTCTCTCTCAAGAAAAAGAATATATGTTCTTTAATGCTAGAAGAAAATAAACATATTTTTTTCACTAAGGAAATTAAAAATAAAATTAATAAAATAATTAAATTATTTTTAATTCTCTCTAAAAAAAAACATATGTTCTTTAATATTATAAAAAAATAATAAAAAAATTTAAAATAAAATTAATGAAACAATTGAATTATTTATATATAAGGTATATTTTTCTTAATTTTCCCCCTTTCAATGGTCTGTCAGCTACTGTTAAGATATATTTTCTTCGCCTTACTCTCTTAACATCACATCGTTACCGTTTTGTCCATTTTGCCGAATGGAATTCTGTAGATAGTCCAAACATGTTTTTTTTTTTCCAATACATAATTTTTAATATATCTAGATAATTTTTTTAATTACAATAAATTGATACCTAAGAACACTTTTTCTACGAAAATTGTTGCCCAAATATGAATCTTAAATTATACTAGTAAGAGCTTTACCACAACATGGCAAAACTAAAACCTTACTAGTACAAGTAGGCCAAACATTAAAAAAACCAAAAAAACACAAAATGTAGTTTGTGGTAAGGGTATTCTTCGATTGTGGTCAGACTTTTCTCAATTGTAGTAAATATTTATCAACAAGGTTAAAAAAGTGCAAAACATGTTGGTCAAGAATATCCCTGGATTGTGATAAGACGTTGTTGAATTGTAGCAGGGACCTTACTAGCAAAGTTAAGAGAGAGAGCACAAAATAGGGTTAAAAATATGGATTTGAGTGATTATAGTAAAGACTAATTTGAGCGATTGTTGAAAAGATTTTACGAGAAGCAATAAAAAGAATTTTACATGAAAAAATGATGGGAAATTATCAAAAATAGCACCCTTAAAACTTATAGTAATAAAACTAACACCCCTTTGTGTTCAATTAGAATTGAACGTTTAATATTCAATTTGAACGTTCAATATTAAACGGGTCTAATTGTTGTCATTCAATTCTAATTGAACGGATAATATTGAACGTTCAATATTGAATGAGTCTAAATTATCGTCGTTCAATTTTAATTGAACACAGGGGTGCTAGTTTTGTTATTACAAATTTAAGGAGTGTTTAGTTTTGTTATTTTCCCAAAAATGATTGATTTTTTAAAAAAAAAAAAAAAAAACCCACTACAAGCCAAATAGCCATCTATATGAGAAGTTAAAACCCATAACTTTAAACAAAACTTTATTCAAATAAATCATATCTTGAGAATATGATCAATCTTTACAGGTTCACTAAATTTACTGGTTGACCTTGGCCTTTGTTTTACCAATTAATGCCCTTATTATTTCAAAAGATGAAGAAAGAAAAAAAAAGAAGCCCAACTCTCCGGTCAACCAAAAAAAAATAAAATCATAGCAATAAAGAGTTTAATCAGTATTCTAGCACAAAAATGTGTGAAACTGGTAATTATTTGAAACAATATTAACAAACAAATAAGAGGCATGTCGAGTAATTTACCATCCATTTTCTGTTGGATCACTAATTCAATATTGAGTTTATGCATAAATAATTATGTATTGTGTGTTGTCATATAAGATTAAATTTATTTTAAAAATAATCTAGTAAAATATAAGCCTTTAATATGTAGAGACTTAAGAATAATTTATATTTTAATGATGAAATAAAATAAAAATATAATTATTATTTATATATATATATATTAATTATGGCTCCAATCATAAATTTAGTTCTTATCTATCTCATATCTCATCATCAGGGAGATAAAAAAAAAATCTAAAAAATTCTCTAAGAAAAATTGTGTAAATTTGAAAGATAAACTACTCAGCTAAAAAAATTAATAATTAGTATACCATTATTACCTTACATCCTAGTAATAATATTTATGAATTATAGCATTATAGTAATAGTAATATTACCAAGAATAATCGAATATGATATATAACTTTATTATTATATAAATATACAATAGTTGCTTGGTAAAGAAAACCCGCTAAAATATGCAGGCCAAGGCACAATCAAAACTGTCAAACTAGCTCTACATCAGCTGTACTTTGAGATTTCATTATCAAATCCTGACAAATATTGGGTGGGCAAATTCAATTCAAATTCCTTAATAAAACAACCATTTTTAATACAACCATCAAAATATCATTAAAAAAATCAAATTGCCTAACAAGGAAAAAAACTCATTTAAAAAATAATATTAACATCTTTGCTATTATCAATTTTAGCTCCTTTCTTTTGGAATGAAGCAATCTGAAAACACCAATCATACAGAGTTATTCATAAATAAAAGCTTAAAATACTTGATCTGCAACAAAATAAAACTCCCAAGCCCTATATTCTGGATTTCAGAATATGCTCTCATACTGATTCTTCAGATGCTTGTTTGGAATCACCACTACTTACTTTGCCCTCTAAAAACTTAGTTTTACTTTACTATCTGCTTCTTGAACAGAACTAATAATAAACTATATATACCCACTCACAAATAACTTACTTGATAGTTCTTTTCATTAATCTAGCTATTTAGCTTTTTTTGTATATTTTCATAAACTTTTTCTTACGTTGAGTTCATTTTCATTATCATATTGCAACAGGCAATTTTTCATTTAAGATATCTTATGTTTAAGTAGTTGCAGAGTATAGCTTTTGAGTTTCTTAAAAATCAAACTCTTCTTGGATTGTAACTGTTAAAACCAAGTATTCTTAGTTTTTTTTTTTTTTTTACCTAAACATCAATAATCATATAGTAAGTAATATGGACTGAGCAGTTAAAAATTAGTAAATCTACTTGTGATAAGTACTTCAAATTCATGAACCATGTCGACCGAAATGCAAAGGGTAGTGGTGATCCAGGATGCAACAAAAGAATTCAGTACAAGAGCAATCAAAAGGGTCCTGCAAGGCTTATCACTTAAGCCTCAAGATGAACTTACACTTGTTGCAATTCTTCATCAGTTTAATAATCCTAGTATGTTATCTTGTATTGGAGCTGGAAAGCTATGTAAGATTATAATATGTTTTTGATTTCATATTGTGAGTAGAAAGAATATTAAGGAACTAGTGGTTAAAAATTAGCTTAAGACTTCATATTTAAACAATACTGTTATTTGCTAAATTTTCCTTCTTTAGTTGACACCCACTTTTCCAATTACAGTGGGATACAGGATTAAGGTGGATTCTGTTTCAATGTTTGGAGCAAATAAGAAAATTATCGAGGAAGAACGTTCGAGAAGGGAAAAGGATTATCAAAAGAACATTGAGATTTTAGAGGTTACTGATCTATGTGAAGAAAAGAAGGTCAGATAAGAAAGTTGCAACTAAATTGAGTCTCTTGCAGCTATAGTTCTCAGTTAGCCACTTGAGTTCTCATATATTTAAAATGAACTATATTGATGGTTTCTTTTTCTTCATGATAAATATTTTCAGATTAAATTTGATATGAAGGTGCTTGCTGGATCTTCTTCAAAGATAGTTGCTCTAGAAGCTGCCTTAAGACTAAAGGCCACATGGGTTATTCTTGATAGGTATCAAAAAATTTATATATATGAGATGTATATAAATTTTTTCTAATGTAATGTTCAAATCCGTAGATCTTAAGCAAAAATGAAGGGCACAGAGGGTATAAAATTATGAACTCTAACACAGAATTAGAATAATGAGAATGGCAACGAGAAACTAACTCTTTGAGTGCTTTTAAGGCTTGTTCAATAGTTTTAAGTTGCCAAAGCAAGTAAGATAAGAAAACTTTATAAAATGAATAAAGAAAGAAGTCAATTTGAAAGCATATCATTTAACATGTTGGTACAGGGACATGAACAAGGACAAGAAAAACTTCATGGAGGAGCTTTCATGTGTTGTTTCAAGAATCAGACGCGACGATTCTATTGAAGAATTGGCTGGACCAAACACAATATTAGGGAAGAGCAGCAAACAGCCTACTGAAAGCAGCAGTAATATAAAGTATGATGAAATGCTTCCCGGAGGAAGCCCAGAGGAAAAAAGGCCTTTTCGAAAAGGCGAGTAGTTTCTCCATTCAACTCAATAAACTTTAAAATTGAATATGAGTTGCATGCAGATGATATTTTTTTATTTTTAAGTAATCCTTAATTTCATAAACTTCATGAAAATTGAATTTTGATCAATTCGAACCCCAGCTGATGTTTTGATCATATAGAATTTAGATGAATGAAGGCTTCCTAATGTTGCTGCCTTAACTGATGTTAAGTGCATGATAGAAACTAGTATAGTGTCAAATTACCAGTCTAAACCAAGAATAAAAATTTTCAGGAACTCCAAGACCTCACAGAAAAAATGTAGCCAGTAACAACCAGAAAAAGCCGGTAGCTATGGCCTCAAATTCAAGTGTAGGAGATAAAAATGGGCCACTTCAAGAAGAAGAAACTACTACTACTACGAATACAGAACAAGAAATGGCAGAAGATAAATGTTCAAAAGAAGCATATAATGCAGGAAGCCCAGATGAACAAAAACAAAATATAAACAATAATTATTGGATTGAAGGATCGTATTCTGATATGGAACTTAGAAATTCTGTTTGTTCAATATGCAAAAATAGACGACCGAAAATAGGATGGAAGAGAGACTTCACTTACTTAGATCTCCTTGCTGCTACAGAGGGTTTCTCCCCAAAGAACTTCTTATCTGAAGGTGGATTTGGTTCTGTATATAGAGGAGAAATTAAAGGAATAAAGATAGCTGTAAAACAACACAAAAGTGCAAGTTGTCAAGGAGAGAGAGAATACAAAGCTGAAGTTAATGTATTAAGCAAAGCAAGACATGAGAATTTAGTTATGTTGCTTGGATCATGTTCAGAAGGAAAGCACAGATTGCTTGTTTATGAATATGTCTGCAATGGCTCATTAGACCAACATCTATCAAGTAAGAGCTCAAGTTCATACTAGATGTAAAAAAAAAAAAATGTAATTACACAATAGGAAAGTCTGATCCTAGATGAACCTGTTGCTATGATTATGCAGAATACACACGCAAACCACTGAGTTGGCGAATGAGAATGAAAATCGCATTGGGAGCTGCCAAAGGTTTGCAATATCTGCATCATAACAATATCATCCACAGAGATATTAGACCAAACAACATTCTTGTGACTCATGATCATGAATGCCTGGTAATGAAGAAGAACCAAATCTTGATTATAAATTTATTTAGTAACTAGGAACTGATAAACACGTTTGCTTCTGTTTTGCAATTTGGTTAAAGTGCAAGACACACTCAGGGCTATCTTAACCTTTTTAAACCTTAGATTTGTGGATCAATGAAATTCAATCCATCTTTGTTTGACCAATAACATTAATCAGACATCTAAAATGATCATTAAAATGTGATTAGCTAGGGGACTTTGGTCTTGCAAGAGCACAACATGAAGACCCAGATCACTCATCAGAGACAAGAGTAGTTGGAACTCTGGGATATTTGGCACCAGAATATGCAGAAAGTGGAAGAGTTTCAACAAAGACAGATGTATATGCTTATGGGGTCATTCTATTACAACTAATCACAGGACTTAGAACCACTGATAAGTCACTCGGAGGAAAGAGTCTTGTGGGATGGGTAATCAAATATTATGATTTCAAAAAAAAAAAAAGGTGAAATTTTGTTATCTATCATACACTACAGTACAGACAAATAACATTATAAGATGTTATTAATTGCAGGCAAGACCATTGCTAAAAGAGAGGAACTATCCTGATCTAATTGACCCCAGAATTATAGATTCCCATGATGTTCACCAACTATTTTGGATGGTCCGAGTAGCTGAGAAATGCCTTAGCAAAGAACCTCGCAAGAGATTATCTATGGATAAGGTAACTTCAATAAATTTCATTCACATACATAAACAAAGATTTTCTGCAAAATAGACAGGTATGGAATGATTTATCTTCACAAAGAATCTGATGTAAGGATAAATAAATTCTTCTATTCATCATATCAACCTAACATGGAAGGTAACAAGTAGAATTTAACGTAGCTGGTGTTGGGTTGGGTACTGGAGTGCGAATGTTTGGCATGCTCTATTCATTGCTTGCTGTATATGACCCACATGCTTTGATCAATCACAAACTTTACACGTCCATGTCACTATGTCTGTCATGCCATTATCTTCATACCATATCAAGCTCAACAATATAATGTAGCTATATATAATTTATTTTTTGTTTGAAACTGAATTAAATTTCAGGTGGTTGATGCTTTAAGTTACCTAATAGATTCAAACACGGCGTGCATTATCAAGGGTTTTTCTCCAGCAGATTCAGATTCAGCAGGTAGCACACCAGAGTCAATTGAAGTACTTGGTGATGCCTTGGAAAGTACAACAATTGTTATGAATCAATTGGGTACAACTCTCTTTGTTTCACCTTCAACTCAATCTACTCCAGAAAGATCTGGCATGTTGACATTGTCTGAGGAATCCACTTCCGATAGTGGAAAAGAACACTATCTTTAATTCAAGCATTGCTTTTATTTAGCTTACTATATAAAAATAAAGATGAAAGGTGTTCAGTTTGAGATGTCAAATTAGAAATTATTTGGGTTTATTATCATAATTAATGATACTTTGAACTCAAAAGAAAATTTATTTGATCGTTATTAATATTCTTTGGGAAAGTGGAAAGTATCACCGAGTGTGGTGACCTTTCGAGCTTGCGTTTTACCTAACGTCAGAACTCCACCGAACTTCAAATTCAAATTCAGAAAAAAAAAAAAAAAAAAAAAAAAAAAAAAAAAAAAAACATGAACAGAGAGACGAAGCAAAGGCAATAACAACCTTCATATTGCTAAAGGTCAAGATAATGAAAGGAAACAAACATATATGTAACCCAAATGACCATCTTTATCCTGAATTAACCTAAAACAAGTTGAACATTTCAAGAAAGATCGAATTCATCTAATTACAAAATCCATTGAAAACAGAATGCTCAAAGTTTGAAATGTGCAGTTATTCCACGATCCTTATAGAAGCAGCACAAGCAAATTCTCACTTCATTTAGTTCCATATTTTTGTTCGTCTCTTGCACAACATTAAAACTAAGGAACAAAATGTGAGTAACAAAAATAGTAGGGGTGGCAATTTCTGACACGATACGACAGTACGATTCGAACACGATATGATACAAATTTTTTTTTAGTAAAAATTGATCAATAATTTTTTTATGTTTTTAAAGGTTTTGTTATTTCTTGCTATTACAAATAAGTAACACAAAAAAAATTCAAGTAAATTTTTTAATGTGCCAACCAACACGAAAACACGACATGAAAATATGAACAAACACGACACGAATACGACTAACATGACACGATTAACACCCCTAAAAAATAGTTAAATGTACTGTGAATTAAATATGATTTTAATTGATTCTTTCTTCTGTAGATATATATAGAAAATAAATTATAAGTATAATCTATAAATTAAAATTATGTACAAACTAGAATTTTATTATAAATAGACAAGTATTAATTACAACACATCATATACTAACTACACGGCTCATTCTAACACTCCCATTCAAGTTGACGCATACATATCAATCATGCCCAACTTACTTAGGGCTTGTTTAATAACGTTGTCGATTTTTAATTTCTAATTTATAAATCATTTTAGTGATTTTTTATTTTTATATAAAAAGAATCACCTGTATGTTTGATAATCAATTTTTGATTTATGATTTTAAAATTTATAAATTAAAATTACTGTTTAGTTGTTTAATAAAAATTTTTGATTTTTGATTTTTGATAATTTTTATTTTAATTTCATAAACTAAAAACAAAATAATAAAAATTTTGTGGTAGATTATTATTATTAATTTCATTTTACCTTTTTTTTTTTTTTCCTCTACAAGCAATATACAAAATATTTTAAATAATTAATGTAAAATTGATTATAAATCAAAAAAGTTTTGAAAACAAAAACCATACATATCCAAATCTAAAATATATAGTCTTAAAATATTTAACTAAAACTTAATAATAATTTTAATATTTAAAACCACTCAACATAAATCATCTGCGTTAACGTGATCTTTGCCAAATATGATTTGCAAGATGATCTCTCTTTTGTGCCATATATTGAAGTTGATTTTCACTCACATCCAATTCAATTGAATTTTTTGATTTACCAAGATTATTGGGATCATTAATAACCATAGATTCATTGTTGTGAGCTTGAAATATTTGATCATCAATATCACATATACGTATAAAATTATTAAAGGTGCAACATGCTACTGGAATATACTTCTGTGTGTTGACAGGATATGGTGGCATTGTACTCAAAATAGAAAATCTAACTTTCAATACACCAAAGCATTGCTCAATCACATTGTGAAGTGTAGAGTGTCAATAATTAAATAATTCCTTTGAACCCCGTAGTCCTCCCCTATTTCCTTGAAAATCTCTAATATGTCTCATTTCAATACAATAAGATGATAAAAATTCAAGTATGTTCGTAAATCCAAAATCAACAAGATAATATTTTTCTCTTCAACAAATATTAAAATAAGTTTCATATTAATGTTTAAAGTAAATAAACAAAGAAATTGATATGCACACCTCCAATTGGCATTAAAAATTTATTTTCAGAATTTTCGATACACTCGCTCAATATTCTTCCATCGTTGACGGTTCCTTCCCAACCAGACATGACAAATGTAAATCGCATATCAAATGAGCAAGCACAAACTACATTCCATGTAGTATTAATTTTTCTACCACGAAATGAAATTTGTTCATTTTCAGGAATTTGTGCAGAAATATGAATACCATCAATAGCACCAATATAATCCTAAGCAAACTACAATCCTAAGCAAACATTTGTAAAGTTATTAATAATTATACATTATAGGTTAAACTTATGTACTATAACAAAATAGAATAAAAATTACCTTAAAAAATAGATAATACTTTGAATTATATCAAATCTGAGCATGCACATCATTCAAATTGAGAGGGCATATTATTTGAACTCCAAGCTTGCACACTTTTCAAAACACGATTGAAATATCGTGATATAGTATGACCCAAATGTTGAAACATTTATGCTACCAAACGATATTCCTCTCATTGTGACCCATAATGAGAAAAATATGCCAACTTGTTCTTGAATGCTTAAATACCAAGATAGTGTTAATTACGTCTTACTTCTTAATTCCTTATAAAATAATATAAATACATCTTTTCGCATTCGAAACGAGTCATAACACCTCCTTTTATTTCCATTTAATAACTCGAGAACATAATCATGACCTCTCAATGAAGAAGTTTTACATAGGAGTCGTAAAGGCCTTATAATTTCCAACGCCAACATTACTAACTTAGAAGATACAGCAATGATTATATCATCCTCAATTTCATCATCAGACACAGAATTATGCTCAATTAGATCCATAAATTTCCATTATGTTCAATAAAGAAAATAATGAGACAACTTTCATCCATAAAATATAAAAGCAAAATTCGCATTCATTGTCTTACTTCAAATAACATAAACAAAGTTCAACTCCTTAAAAAATAATCCAAATGAATACATAATAGATAATAGAATATCTATATCTATATTATCAGAAACATATCATATCATAGTGTGTGAATAAAACCTCTCCTAGCATTAAACATCTTTATAAATACTTTTCTGAAGTCAGGCTTATTTGTTAGCCATATCAAAACTTTTGAGTAGATTTCATCATCAACATTCTCCATGCTCTCGATAATTTTCCAACATTTATCTATTCATATTCAGTTTCATCTCCAAAAGCACAAGTAGAAGTATTATCAAAACTAGGTCTACTCTTTCGTCTTGCTAAATCAGTTATACCCTCAATAAGCTTAATAACAGCAGAGAAAACTTCACTATTACTAGTCTTCTTTTTCTTTATAGAATGTGTAAAATTTTGACCAACTTTTTTACTTTCATCATTACTACCTATATTTGAATTATTTTCTTCTTCAATTTTATCATCCGAGTCTGATGAAATTTGTGTAGATGGGTGTGCATATCCTCCTATAGCAATTGTATCTCCGTATATAGTGCATAGCTTGTTATAATATGGACACCCTTTCTTTTTGAAGGCCTTAACTCTCTTATCTACTTGCGAAATTTAAAGAAAATTTTTAGTTACTTCTAAAATAGGGCAATATATATACACTCTTTACAAATATAATTGAAATTATAAATAGAAACTTTAGTATAATACAAACAAAGTAGATAAATATGGATTATATCTTGATAAAGGTCTCCCATACATTATCTGCTAAGGTGATGGTTCCTGATACAGGATCCCAACCAGCTCCAGAAGAATGATCTTCCAACTTCTTGAATCTTTTGTAAGTTTGTCTTAGTCCGTTGAACTTATTGTTCTTTTGCTGATGAGTATAAACTTGTTCAGTATAAAGCTTCATTTGCTCTTCTATATAGTTTCAACTATTCTTAGTAAAAGTAGTTCTAGGTCGGTTCCCTTTCAAAATCTCAGCTTCCATTAATTTAACAAAAAAAATCTCATTTTTTTCTAACCATAGGTTATCAAGTTTACTCTCATTCTCAAGTACATGACCACTAGAATTACCTGTCTTCAGTAAAATCTAAAATAAAGATGAGCCAAATATTATCTAAGGTATAATTATGCATTAGTGAGGCCATGAACATAACTAAAAAGAGTATGTTATATGAGCTACGTCAAACGTTACGAAATAAGATAAATATAAAAGAAAAAGAGAAAACAACAAAAGATAGGATGATAACTTGGAACATGAAAACAAAATAAATATGACCAATAGTGGTACATGTTTCTGCCAAGAAAAAGGTACATGTTTAACCAAGCAACAATGCTCCTCAAAAGCAATCTTAAAACAGCAATAGTGGTACATGTTTCTGCCAAGAAAAAGGTCATTAAAGAAACCATTGCACTTTGATTCCTTACTTCATTCTCTTCTTGACTATTTAAGCCTCAGCAAGAAACAAAAGAACCCAGGGCCCAACCATGACTTTAACAATCACATATTCAAAACTAGGTGGTGTTGGGGACAAGCTTTGCCTATATAACAATAACACCCATCACTGCCTCTATTGAGAGGAAATATGAGAGAGATTTCGAAAAATGTTTTCGTTCTTTCAACTTTTGCGGTTGTTGTTATGAAAAATACTAAGCACTGAGCCTTTATTTATAGGGAAAAAAACGATGAGGTAACGGTCATAAAAATGAGAGAGTTGAGGGACTCGTGGGTGAGGATAATGGGGAGAAAAAAATGAATTGATCGTATGAGTGCAACATACATTTTTTTAACTAAGTCTTATATGATGAAATTAAAAAATTAAAATTTATTTAAAAAATAAAATGCCATCTCACTATACCACACTTGTGCTCAGCTTGGCCAGTCAAACAAACGGTTACACACGCGTGAGAGGTAGACCAACAATTTGCCTATCTCTTCTCTCCTCGACAAATATGAGTACTCCTTGGGGCCTAATTCCAAGTTTAATTTTATTATCTTATAAACGTTTCCAAATAGTTGGAAAAAAATAATGTGGGACAATATGGAGAGAGTAAACTCACATAGACACATTTTCTTTTTTCTTTTTTTTCAAAATTCATTTTTCCCCAACAAGTGTGGTGAGCTAGGTGTGTTGTTGTTTATGAGGGTGCTTGGTGGACAGGGGCTAGGATTTTGCAGGTAGCAATGCAACAGATGAAGGAGTTCAATAGGTGTAATGCATTGGTGCATTGTCATGTAACATCTGGGTAAGTGTTTCATCTACTTTTTGCTTTGTGTAAGATGTGAGAGTAGGTTTGCATCACATCTTTTTTGTCTGCCTTAAATGCATTCAATGAGAGTGTTGCATGAAATCAGGGAAAGATTTGTTTGACTACATGTGTTTAGCCTATTGATGTATACCTGTAAAGGGGTAACATGATAGTATTTGGTTAAACTACATATAGCTCTGCATTATACATTTATGAGTATATGTTTGTTTCGTGTGTGTAGGATATAGATGTAATTTTTGACCTTGTAGCTCACTTGGAGCTACATATGTGTTGATTCATGAAGATGAATGTAGCACTACAAAACAAACGCACTTAGAGTGTAGGTGAGTTGGGGGGTTTTTGTCTGTGTCAGAGTTTGTTCATAGAAACTTCGTTAGATCATCTTACATGAATATATTGTGTTTGATGCTTGCATTGTATAAGTTGTTCAGTGTTTTGTCACAAAAAGTCAAAGGAGAAGATTGTAAATCCTGTAAGTCCCTTTGTGTCTTTGTTGACATTCTTATGTGCAAAACACAAAGTATGTTTATTTTACTTAGTGTTTTGTTTATCTTAATGTATGGTGCTTTAATTATGATCAGTATCGCACACACTTACTTAGATCTTAACACTATTGTATGTTTGTATGATATGATAACTCTACAAAAATAGAGTTATTTAACCACATCTAGACTAACTAATTGCATTATATGTACTTAAAATAGTCAAATTGGCTTAATATTTGTCAATTGTATAAATGTAGGTGAAAAGAAGGTAAATGGGGCGAAAACAACCAAAAAGGAGGAAATTGCACATTGAGCCGCAGTAGTGAATCATTTAAGCAGCGGCACAAGGAGGTTTGGAAATATGGTCAAAATATGGAGAGTTGGGCCACAACGATGAGTCATTTAAGTCGCAGTGCACTGAATAACAAAAATGATTTGAAACCTTCAAGCTGCAACGATGAGGAAGTTGAGCCGTAGAGCAATAAAAGAAGAAAATTCACTCGAGAGCACTCAGCTGCGGCAGTGGTTGTCCAAGCTGCAGTGCGCGTAACTACCAGATTCTTGAGCAAGATGAGCCACAGTGTTGGGTAACTTTGGGCCTCAGGCACGTACGTTTATGTGTGCAAAAAAGCCCTAAAAATTCGATCTCCTAATTGAATTCAAATCCTTTTCTTCTTAAACTACCTTGGTATATAAGTCCTAATTCATGGAACTAATATAAGTAGCAAAAATTAGTATTCAAAAATACAATTTTTTAGTAGCCAATTTTGAGAAGAAATCAAAGCAAATATCAAGAATACAAGAGGAAGGTGTTGAAGGTTGTGAAGATTCAAGAAAGATTGATATCATAATACAAGAGATTATTTGTAATTCTTTTTCTTTTCCTTCTACAATCTGATGTGCTCCTCTACAAATGTTTTGAATTTTGTTTTTATTGACATGAGTAACTAATTTCATTTAATCTCGGGGTCTTATGAATACAATTTTCTTCATATGAGGATCTATTAATTAACCCGTTGTGTTTGCTTCATGCGATTATATTATTTGATGTATTTTCAATTCTAGTAATTATTTGGCCAACGATTACACAATAGAGGCATGTAGGTAGCTTTGAGAAAAGTATTTATCTTGATCAAATAACATGTGTAGAATCGAAACTGAGAGATATGATTTTTATGCATGTGATTCATAATTAACAATCTTAATGAGTATTAGTTTGGTCTAATTGGCATAAGAGTGTGATTAGGTTAAACTATTTTATTATATGTAGTTTACTTAAGAGAGGAATGCATGCATATTTTAGTGTTAATTGATCATATAATTGATTGCAATTACATCAGGTATTTTTAGTAATTCACATGTTAGAGGATTAAGGGATTAATGATTCATAGGTTTATTATCTCATATATTTGGTTGTTGCTAGATTGTGAATTTAGGTTTTAATATTTTATTTATTTTTCTGTTGTCCAAATAGTAGTAGCAGTTTTTGATTGATAATCATTTACAAGTTGTAATATTCCTTATAGGTTTGACACTCGTACTTTAAATACTTATCACTTGTGCATGTCTCGTATATTTGCGATTTTGTGTGGTCATAATACACACACCACAGGGTAGTTGAGAGCATGTAGTTTGCATGTTTAAGTGTGCTTTTATCCTTTCTTTTATTTTTCTAAACTCTAGGTATTTATGAATTCTTCTCTCCTTTTGGTCTAAACTTAAAAATTCATTTCTTTTAAGCTCGTCAATGTCCACGCTTGGGTCTCGATGAGTGTTCACCGTAGTAGGTCGACTAGGGGTCAACAATATTATTTTGTTTGTTTTTTTTACCATTGGACCTCACTAAGGACTTGCCTATATCTCTTTAATACCTCGCCAAGGTAGTCAGCGGAGGTGCTACTAAAAGTCAGCGAGGGTCTTCGTGCTTTGAAAGTTTTCTATAATTATCCATTCATTTTCTTTATTTTTCTTAAGAAATCTAAGTATAAAAACTCTGTCAATTTTCTAACTCTTTTTTGAAATCCTTTGTTTGAATTTAAAATATTTTGTGTTGCTATGAAAAATATTTTTACTTTTTTTATTTAATTAATACGTTGAGTGTATTTCTATATTAGTGATTTAAAGGTAATTCGTTCACTTAAAGTTTAAATATTTTCAAAAAATGATTTAGTAATTTCAACACGTCAAGATTTTTCGGTGTTGAACTACAAGGTGGTAGTGGAATTTATAAAACGATGTTGCCTTAATAACAAATAAGTTGAGTGTGTTTCCATGTTGTTATTACGAGATAAATTTTTCGTATCAACAACACGTTGAACATTTTTCTAAATTGTTGATATGACGTATTTATTCTTTTTTCATTTCATTGGGAGTTATTTATCTAGTTTAGAATTCACTAATCTAATCACATGTATTTGCATCAGACTGTTTGGTGGTGTAGCTTTGGAAGTGAGCCGAATTCAGTTTGGATCAAAGTAGTTGTGAAGACAGTTGATGATAGCAGCCTAGGCAGTTAGGATAGGTGATATTTGATTGATAGAGGTATTTGGCGTTTTATCTTTATCGAGTCTGTAGTAATTATTTTATTTCATTTAGTGAATTTTGGTAGCTGGGTGATTGCTTTAAAGCAACTCGTGGAGGTTACCACTTAGGATTGGAGCCTAAGTAGGTTTATCACGTTATATTATTGTGTTTGTATACTCTATTACATAAGTTAGTACAATATGAGTTTTCTCTGTATATGTGACAATATATATAATTTATACTAAAATTAGAAAGTATTTACCATTTTTACTTGTGTGTTAAATTTTGTTCTTTGTTGCTTGTGTTTATCTTCGACTGTTTGAACAAATAGAGTGAATTTTTAAGTATGTTTATTACTTATCTTCATTGTTTACTAAAATTAAACTTTTTCAGAATACAAATACAATTACCGTGATTGCATAATTTTCTTACCAGTTCCTCTATAATCAGAATTCCCCACCCTAAATAACCATTATTATTATATTTTTCAAAAATACTACAAAATGAACAAAATCATCATTTTTTTCCCCTTCATTTCACATTATATTAAGATGATGTGAACTTAATTTATTTTGAAGTCTATTCAAAATTGAATAGCTCACAGTAAATTTTAAAAATGTGATAAAAGATATATAAGAATAAGTGAATAGCATAAATTATTAAATAGAGTCTCACTTTTAATCTCTTTTAGATACTAAATATATATTTTTAATAACGCAATGAGCATATATTTAATATATATTCATAAATGTATTAAACATATATTTTTATAACATGCTAAACATATAATTTTTAGAATGTTAAAAATAAAATTAGCTTAATAACTGTTCATATAAAAATCAAAGAGAATAAAATATGAAGTTAAAAAAAATACGTGTTAAAAACACAAAGCAATTTTATAAAGACATATATGTTTTATATTCCTAACGTTTGGAGTTTGTAGTCTAAATACCCTCAACCTTTAATTTCCTTAATATTTATGTTATTTTTTGTCATTTTTGCCCAAAAAAAAAACTAAACTAATTAGTTTTTTGATATAATATTGAACTGTTAGTTTTTTAATATAAATGATAAAAAAGAATATAAATGTTAACGAAACTAATTATTGTAAAATTTTTGCAATAAATTAAATGTCGGAAATTTTTTATAATAAATTAAATATTAAAGGTATTTTTACTAATAATTCAAATATTAAAAACATAAAATATATTTAAGTTTTTTAAAATATTGAACCTTTTGAAATTAATGCTAAGAGGTACTTCATTAGGGGGAAAAAATATTTCTTCACAATAAGGTAAAACTAATAACTAATTAGATGAATTGCGGGGATATTATGATCGCTTAAATTATTAATATTGTAATTATAATTTTTTTTAGTTAAAAATATGTATTTTATATATGAATTATTTTAATTTTTTTATTTATTAATTTCTATAATATATTTTAAATAATTTTAAAATTAATTTTCTTATGCTTTAAATTCATTTTAAAATTAAAATAATATTTAGAATTCTTACTAAATATGGTAATTATTATATGATTTCTTGTGATACTTATTTTATTATCATATTTTAGAGTCTTTATTTAATATGATAATAAATCTTAAAAGTTTAACTAATATTAATAGCTTAAAATATATGAATAATTTTGTCTAAAAAATAGTAAGCGTGATTCAAATTTTTAAACATAGTATAGATATAAATTAATAATAATTTTATTGCATAAAGGGTAATTAAATTAGATATATAATGAATAGTAATAAGTCGTTTTTTAGTAAACATGGTGTGAATCATGTGACTTAAAATATAAAGGAGTGGGTATATTGCAAAACATTCGAAATGTTTGGTGTATTATATCAAATAGATTAAGTATAATTGTATTAATTTAAACTGTATTAAATTGTATTATAATTAGTTTGTACAGTATTTGATGACAAATTGTAAATTATAGTCGAATAAAATTGATTATAAGTATTTTAATAAAATAATTTATATTTAAAATAGTTTTTTGTTATAAAATTTATTTAAATTAATTTTTATATTTTTATTACATTTTTAAAAATAAAAAAAAAATTATTTTTAAGTTGAGATGAAATAAAAAGCTAAGACACATAATTTTATAATTGAAAATTTAGACAGATTAATAGGGCTTATTTGATAACGATTTTGATTCTTAATTTCTGATTTTTTATAAAGAGATTTTTCAATCAGTTATGTTTGGTAATGATTTTTTATTTTGATTTTTAAATTTTTAAGGAATTACTACCAAAATATGATGTGATTCATAAATAAAAAAATAAGATTTTTGAATCAGATTTATGATTTCTATTTTTTTTTTAATTTGACCAAATATTTTTTAGAGAGTAAATCAAGTTCTATAACTTTTATATGTATAAATATTTAAAGAAAATAATTAAAAACTTAAAATTTGTAAAAAAAAAAAAAAAAAAACCAAATTTTTTATTTTTATTTTTAAAGTTCTTTGAAAAAAATAAAAAATATAAAGTATTATTAAACAACTTGAAAGTAATTTTTGATTTTTTTATCAAACATATTGATAATTATTTTTATAAAATAATAAAAAATCACAAAAATTATTATTTAATTATAAATTACAAATTAAAATCGTTATCAAATATGATCTAATTGTCCAATACGGTTAAGACACACAATTTTTGGCCATACAAAATTTATACATAATTATACTATTTTTATACCGTACGATGCATTCTAATTTTATAACAAAACGTATAATTATATAAAAATTATACGATCAAAATTTTAATGCTTCGTAATATAACCATCATAATAAGTGTGAAAATATTATTACATAGTTAAAATGTATTAATATGTACTATACATTTACATCATTACATAAGAAGTAGCCTCATAAAAAAGAAAAAAACAACTACGAGTTAAATTATCACAACTATGGCACGTGTAAGGCACTTATAATCGAGTTGTACATGTTTGTATTTAAGATAGCATTTGAGTTATGTTCAAATTTTTGTTAATCTTATTATAGACTTACAATGAGTAATAAGATATCTACCATATTATTTTAAACCATTCGAACATTTTTATCTTATAATAATTAAAAAAATTTGCGAGTATTCTGAAATTTCTAGCAATAGAAACGAAAAGTCCAAAGATATTTTTTCTCCATTAGCTTTGTAGGTCTATCGAAAATTAGTAAAAGACAATAGAACATCAATTTTTTATTGAAGCACAAATAAGTAAAGCAAGAAAATTAAAATAAAAGAATAATACAACCAAATTTTATTGAAATTGTAGTCTCCATATGCAAGTATGGTGCCAAGTTTTCCTAAAAGTATAAATTTAAGATACAATCTAAGTCTGAAAGTTAATACTAAAGTAATATAAAAAAAATTAAAAATTATATTTTTAATTCATTATACTTTCTTTGTTTTTGGAAAGAGGAAAAAATTCAAAATAAAATGACCTATCTTTGAAAAATAGATAGCTCAGAGATAGATATTAGTCTCAATTTATTGTAAAGAAATCTAACAACCAATACATCTAGGTGAGCCAATTTTAACAAAGCCTAGATCTTTAAAACGCTATTGATTTGATAGGGTGGCTCAGTTCAACAATATACGGCTATAAGATCAAGATTTAATAATCACAAATTGGCTTAATTGACTTGAATATGTTGATGTCGATCTACCTTTCACCTCTTATATGTTCCTTATCCCACTTTTTTTTTTTTTTTTGCTACAAAGAATAGACGTGTTGTCGGGAGACAGCAGTCTATAGAAGGGAACTCTTATAGAGTTAAGAGTGTCCGGCTAAATCAGGAGGTAGGAGAGAAATGTCAATGTCACCTACTCTGCTATGGTTAGAAGCCCATCGTATTAGGTTGTGTGCTCTTTGATTGAGGTCTCGAGGGATCCATCTAATAGAGATCATGTTGAAGCTGGATAGATGATGATTCATTTCCACTAAGGTCTGCTGTATTTTGGGATGAAGGTCACTCCAATTTTCTTCAAGAAAAGCATGAATGATCATTTGATTATCCCCTTCGAGATAGACTGGTTGGTGAAAAAATTGTTGTAAATAGAAGACCGCGGCAGCAAAGGCTAAAGCTTCAGCTTCTTCAACGTTAGCAGTAGTGCAATAGTTGACCCAGGCATAGGCGGTGCGGCTATAGTTGTCTGTAACAATGAAACCCAAACTTGCATACCCATTGTGCCAAGCGGCATCAAAATTTGCTTTAATGGCATGTGGAGGTGGAGGTTGCCAGTTCGAAGGAATGATAATAGTTTCACCAATTTCAGTTTCCCTGGTCCCTGTTGTAACTAGTGCATCTTTGAATTCTATAAACCTATTCTGAAGTCTGTGTATAAGTTGCTGCTTATTTAAAACTTGCTCTTTAAATAAAACTTCATTGCGTAGCCACCAAACTTGCTCAAACATGAGTGCAGAAATTAAAGTGAATTCCGCGGAAGTGATTGTTTTTGGTAGCCATTTTGCTGGAGGGCTTAGGACAAAGTTTATGTAAGAGAAAAGATCAAGGTTTTCCAGAAATTCCCACCTGAGGTTCCAGTGCCATGTTAGCCACCACGACCAAAGAATATCACATTTGAGGAATAAATGAGTGGTGTCCTCTGGTGCTTTGTGACAAAGAGGGCAGAGAGGGTCTTCAATAAATGTAAATCTGGCAATATTCGTTTTTGTGCTGAGGCAGTTGTTAACAATTTTCCAAATTAAGAGTTTGTGTCGTTCATGAAGTTTAGCTTTCCAAAGTTTCCTCCATAGCAGTGATTGTGAGAGGGGGAAAACTCTAGGGGAGACTTGAGTCCAATAGGCCTCCTTGACGGAGTAGATGCCTTTACCAGATCCATACCATTTGAGTTCATCCGGGCTATTTGAAGGAGGTCTAATATTGAGTATAAAAGGAGCCATATTTGGTCCAACCAGATTTCGTATGTGGTGCTGATCCCACACCCAGAAATTATGCCACTGACAAAGATCAGTTATGTGATGTAAATGTTGCAAGTTTTGTGTAACCAGAGTGGGCAATTTTTGGTATGGTAATCCCGATAACCATGGATCTTGTTTAAAGTTGAAGTTTTGACCATTTCCCAGTTGCCAGTAACTGCCTGCTTTTATGAGCTCTCGTGCCCATAGGATGCCTTTCCAAATATATGAATCACCTATGCGTTGTTGAACTTCTAGAAGGTAGTGATGTTGTAGATATTTGGCTTGAAAAACTGTGACCCATAATTTCGCAGGTTGGGTGATAATTTGCCAAGCAGCTTTGGAAAGCATCGCCTTGTTAAAATCTTCCATTTTCCTAAAACCGAGTCCTTCGGAGGATTTTGGAAGACACAGTTTGTCCCAAGCCAGTGGTGAGTAGTAATGGGTAGCATGAGTATTGTTCGCCCACCAAAATCTTTTGATAATGGAATCCGCATTTTGGCACACATTAGCTGGAATTTTGAACGTACTCATAGAGTAAACTGGTAAGTTCTGAACCACTGAAGTGATTAAAGTCATTTTGCCTGCTTGTGAGAGCAGTTTGGATTTCCAGCTGTCCAATTTATTGTGTAATTTCTCTAAAATGTTGTTGAAGGCCATTATTTTCCTCCTTCCGATAGGGAGTGGGTGACCCAGGTATTGGACATTATCAGACATATTGGTGACAGATAAAGATTGGCAGATCAGGTGTTTCTGAGCGTTGTTCATATTCGGTGAGAAAAAGATTGCAGACTTTTGATAATTTATTTGCTGTCCGGACCAATGACAATAGGTATCCAAAATCTGTTTGGCTTGCTGTGCTTCCGTAGCAGTTCCTTTCAAAAAAAATAAGTATGTCATCAGCATAAAGTAAATGTGAAATTACGGGTGCAGCTGGTGTGAGCTTGATGCCATGTAATTGGTGTTGACTGTCTGATTTGAGTAACAGCCGAGACAAACATTCTGTGATCATTATGAAAAGATAAGGAGAAAGAGGATCGCCCTGGCGGAGTCCACGCTGTGGCTTAAAATTATCGTATGGAGCTCCATTTATGAGGATAGAGAAGGAAACTGTAGAGATGCATTGATGAATGAGCTGGCAAACTTTTGGGGAGAAGCCCATGAGCTTCATGATATGAATTAAAAAATTCCATTCTACCATATCATAAGCTTTTTTTATATCTAGTTTTAAACCCATCAAACCATCTTTGCCTCTTGTTTTCCTCTTGATTTTATGAGCGATTTCATGTGCCAGCAGCGTGTTTTCAGCAATCCATCGACCAGGTATGAAAGCAGCTTGGTAAGGTGAGATGTGTTCTGCAAGATAAGAGCGCAGTCGTTTGACTAGAATTCTTGCAATGATTTTGTAATTGACATTGCACAAGCTGATTGGTCGGAAGTCTGTGACATGGATGGGATTCTGAACTTTGGAGATGAGAGTGATGTAAGTATGATTCCAGTTGGGGTTAAGAGTCCCAGTAAGAAAAAAGTTCTGAATTTCTTTTATGACATCACTGCCAATAGTATCCCAGCTGTTTTTGTAAAATAAGACAGAAAAACCATCTGGTCCCGGGGCTTTTAAAGCATGCATATCCCAAAGAGCTGCCTTTATTTCTTTCGGGGATGGTATACTGGCAATCTGAGCATTTTGTTGAGAGTTAATCACAGCAGGAAATAGATCCTGTATTTCCTCACCAATGGTTGTGGATGTTGTTGAAAATAGTGTTCTAAAGTAATGTGAAAAAGCACTCTCAATTCTATCCCTGTTCCAAGTGGTTTCTCCACTGTCAAGTTTTAGAAGAGGAATATGGTTTGATTGCCAACGAAGAAGAGTGGAAGTGTGGAAGAATTTTGTATTACGGTCTCCTTCAGTGAGCCATAATTCTCTTGATTTTTGTTTCCATAAAGATTCTTGTCTTTCTAGTTGCTCATTCAAATTATCTTGGAGCTGTTTCTCTAATTGTACCTGTTTATCATCCAAAGGACATGATTGTAAGAATTTAAATTTCTGTTCCAAGGTACTTAACTACTGTTGCACAAAACCAAAATGGTCTTTATTCCAAGTGTTTAATTTTGAGGAAAGTGATTGCAGTTTGGAAGAGAGATCCAGCATTGGTTGAATAGAGTCCCAAGTATCCTGTATGATTGTTTTGCAAGATGGGTCTCTGTACCACATAGCCAAGAACCGGAAAGGCCGGATGCGATAAGGTTCCCGAATACCAGAAGTATGCAAAATTATTGGATTGTGGTCTGATGTGAACTTTGGTAAATTGAAAACTTGTGCTTTTGGAAATTGAGTAAGCCAATCTGAGGAAGTGAGTACTCTATCAAGTCTTTGTAAGATTCTTGCTGAAGCGTGCCTGTTATTACACCAAGTAAAACGGGTGCCAGAGCTACCAATATCAAGAGCATTAGTGGACATAATGAAACGTTGGAGTGGGTTATTTAGATGAGGTTTGAAAGTCACACCACCTAGCTTCTCAGATTGCTTTGTGACATTGTTTAAGTCTCTGATTAAAGCCCATGGGTAATGTAATTGGTTTATGAAAGTAGTTATATTATGCCAAGTTTGTTGTTTGAGTGCTGAATAAGGTGGAATGTACACACAACAGAAGCAGATTTTATTATTTATAGTTATTGGGTGATTTAAATCAAAACAAACATAGCTATCGCCCACCTTAGTTATCTGCAAATTATATTTATCATTCCATAACAAAAGATAGCCACCCCTATTTCGTTCAGCTGGTATTACTCTGCTATGTGTGAAACCAAGAGAATTTTGTAACAAAAGCGAGCCATCTGCACCTAATTTGGTCTCCATTAACCATAAAACATCTGGTTTATTTCTTCGGATGAGATAGTGCAGGGCTCGTTTAGCGCAAGGTCTCCCCAGACCTCGGCCATGCCAACTGAGTACCTTCATTTTCTAGTGGGGGGCAAATTAGAGGCTGCCTCCCCGCCTTCAGCAGAATATGGTTGTGTGGGAACATCCGGAAAAATGTGGTCATTCAGACAAATTAGAGAAATGGACTCTGTATGGATATGAGGGTTACCAACAGAAAGTTTCTTGGGATCCTTTTGTAAAGTAAGGTAGGCCTTACGCTTTCTGAGATCTTTACCAGGGACTGTGGAGGCTTTCCCAGTGACTCTACGGTTGGTGATGAGCTTTCTGTGTCCACGGTGCCTCTGATTGGTAGAGCTGCTATCGGAGGGTACCTTTAAAGCCGTGGACGGGGACCAATCTTCAATCTAGAAAGGAGAGTTGTGACAAGGTAGTTGTTCAGAAGGCGTTGGTGTGGGCAGTTGTTGGTGGAATTTCTTGTGGAACTGGAACAATTCACATAGGATTTGAGATGAGAACTCTGGAGACGTGTAAAACGTGTCATGATGAACCTCCTGAGCAATGTGAAAAATCTGTGTGGTGTGGAAGTTGAACCAGTTTCTGTCCATGTCAAATTCAAGTTCTAACCCGATAGCTTGAGCTATCATTTTGAAGCGCAGGTTCATGTCAAGGTGATCATCACTAAGGCGAAAATACTAGTCATGGAAAAAAGCAGCAAAATTTACAAGGTCCAGCACATGTATCATTTGTATGAGCTCCTGTACTTCGGCATGAATACGGTCAGCTTTAATTGAGAATTTTTCTTTTCTGTCGACAGTTTCTAAGATTGGTTCGACAGTGTATGCAGCATTGGATACCCTGTGGTTGGGTACTAAGTTGGCTATTGGTGGATATAACAAATGTGAATTGTCAGCTTTAGCAGATTCAGTGGAATGAAGTTGAGCTGTTGAGGTTCCCTTGTTGAAAGCAGACCAGAATTGTGACATTGGTGATAGTATTTCATGGTTGGCACGTAGCCAATCTCCATACAAAGGGATGAGAGTAGAGTCAGTCACTTTGTAGTGCATTTTTGAGGGGACATTACAATTATAAGTGGCATGAGTCAGATAGCCACATTTGGAACAGAAGTCTGGAAGTCGCTCATATTTGAATTCAACCCAGAGCTTGTCTTTGAGGCTGAGGTTGTCCAAATTTTTTCGTGGGATAAGGCAGCCAGTGACAATGGGTTTATTGAGATTGATGTCAGCTCTGAAGCGTAGGTAATTGCGAACCATGAATGAGTCTTTACCTGAGTAGTCATGTTGAATGAAAGTTCCTGCAAGATCAGCAAATTTTTTAGCATTTGATAATCGCATACCTGCAAAATGAAGGCCGTGAGATTGTATCCAGAATGTTGCAGTATCAAATTTCAATTCTTGGATAGTGAGATTGTGGTCCCATTCCCTTAAAACAAGTAGGGCGCCATTAACATGCCAAATACGACGATCCCATACTGAGTCCCTTTCTTCAGCAGATTCAAACGTGAAGGAAAAAAATATTTTGCCTGTAATCCTTGGTGGCTACCAGTACATCTCCTTTGGTGTTCCAAGCTTTGTTGACTGCGGACACAACTTGGTATTTTTTGATTGGGTTTGTAGACAGCAGTTTTCCTACTAACATTATTGAGGCAGCCATCTGTGCTTCTTCAGTGTTTTCATCGAGTTCAAGAACAAGGATGTCACAGGTTAAGTGTTTTGTTTGTTCAATTAGGTCTCCTATATCTTTTTCAAAAACAAGTTTGGAAGCAGCATCCATGATGAAGGTAACTTGAAAGTGTACGGTCAAAGTAATGGGTTTCTTTTTTGGTTTTTTGAAGAGCTGTGTGGAAAAGATCAGCCGGGTAGAATTTATAGGTCGAATTTGAAGGGACATTTGAGTATCTATCTTGAGCTTCAGAATGTCGATCTTGGGAAATGGAAAACGTTTCATTTCCATAGAGATTGAGGGATGGTTTTGGCGTGTGGAGAGACGGTGTGATGATTGCAGTTTAGCTCTATAATTGCAGAGGGAAGTGGGAGAACTAAGAAAGGATTACAAGGCGTGTTAATTGAGAGCAACTTATTGAAGTGCGTCGGAGTCCGATCGGTATATGTGTGATCAGACGAAGTATGGCGATGAGTTGTACGACGAGTTGGTGTGAAATTGACACAACAAAAAATCAGTAGCGTGAACGTGATCGGATGCAGACTTAGTTGAATCAATAAGTAAACAAATGGTAACGAAGATTCGGTTAAATCAGTAATTAAACAGGTCGCGTGAAAAAGATGCAGATGAAGCAAATCAAAAGGAAATCCCAATTCGAAACCCTAACCAAGAAGGGTGCAACGAGAGAAATCCTCGTTCCTTATCCCACTTTATGATTATCTCTTTCACTTTATTCTAAAAAAAAAAAAAAAAAAACAAGAATTGTATAAATACAAATTCAATTTTTTTTCATTTTTTTTATTTTTCTTAACTAAACTATATAGAGATTATTTCAACTTTAATAAACTATAACTAAAACATTTGAAAAAAAATTAAATAAAAATATGACTAAATTGTCATTAAAAAAATAAATATAGAACCTAAATGCTATTTTTAAAATAAGTATATAATTTATATAGTCTTCTCATAAAATAAAGATCAAATAAAATAAAATTTATAAAATTATAAGATAAACTTCCATTAAGTCGCATCTTGGGGATAGAAAGAGAAAATGAAATACTAAAAAAAAAAATAAACAAAACAATATCAAATAAATAAAACAAAAATATTAAAAACAATAAAAATATCAAATAAATAAGATGGGGCAATTCCTTTTTTTTATATAAAACTAATTTTGGTGATATGCAAATTGCACGTAATTGTGCCTTAATAAATACCACAAATTAAAATGATTAATTTAAAATTAGAAAAAAGAAAAAGTATTTTAATTTTTGATAGTAATATTTTTTTTTAAATACTATACAACTTATAGTGGGTGAGGTTCGTATCAATGAAACCTGTTGTCACTGCACTAGTACATCACAACCATTCAAACAACTTTCAAAGATTTTGAAATATTATCTTTATTATATAACTTAAAAGACAAAAAAATATGTTGCTTATCAAAACCATTTAAACTCAAATAAAAATTTAAATAGAGACCACTACAAATAATATATATAGTATTACATTATATAAGTCGTGGTTATTCACTAAAATTCTTTAATATTGTATAATATTTTAGAACTTATATTTAAAAGTATTCAAATATAATTCAAACACTAAAAAAATATAATCATATTATACGGATCTATTAAGAATCCATGAATTGGAAAGCAAATACTATAATACGAAGTAACATTAATATATAAATTGACAATATTTTATATAATATATTCATAAATAAAAATTAGTAAAAAAATTTAAGTCAAATAAATGGAGCTACAAAGTAAGATTAACAAAGAAAAAACAATAATGGATGGTGATAATTGATAAGCTAATATAACCTTCTCTATAATATATTTCAACCAATTATTCAAATATTAAATAAATTAAAAATAATTATAAAAAAAATAAAAATAATATACAAAACTCAACAAATGAACATAAAATAAATAAAGTAAAAGGAAAAACAAATAAAATAGAAAATAATTTTTATTTCACATTTATAATAATAGTCAAAGTACCAAAGTACAAAATACATTAAGTTAAGGCACATTTAATAATTTAAGCTCTATCAATTATATTTTAAGTCATACTTAATATCTTTTTTATTGTTTTTAAAAATAAAAAAAATATCTTTTATAATTATCAAAGAAAGCTATTATTAAATAAATATTATGGATATATATAGAGTAATAGATGTACAAAAAAATATAAATTATTAAACAAAATATCTTATCATTTTTAAAAATAATAATAAAAATAAGAAAATTTATCTTTTATAATTTTCAAAGAAGCCATTATCAAATGAATATTATGAATGCATATAAAGTAATAGATCTACAGAAAAAAATATAAATTATTATAAAAATTCTCATTTATATATATATATATATATATATATATATATATATTAAAAAAATGCTCTTTTAATTTAAAAAATTGGTGCAACTTTTTATTTTTACACAAGAGAGATATAATAATAAAAAAAAATATCAAATAAAAATTAGAGCAATTTCCTCTTTCTTTTAAAACATGAGCATCTCTTTCTTTTTACAAGAGATAATAAAATAATAAAAAAATTATCAAACAAAAAAATATCAAAAAAATATTGTGTAAGCAACTCCCTTATAAAAGTTAATAGAAATAGAAAATAATAAAATAAATTATCAAACAAAAAATATCTAATAAATATTGTGTGAGCAACTCTCTCTTTTATATAATGTTAAAAAAATATCAAATAAATATTAGACCAATCCTCTCTCATTTAAAAGATGAGCATATATTTATTTTTACAAGAGATAATAAAATAAAATAAAAATTAGCAAACAAAAAAATATCAAATAAATATTGTGTAAGCAATTCCCTCTTTTATATAAAATTAATAGAAATAGAAAATAATAAAATAAATTATCAAACAAAAAAAATTAAATAAATATTGTGTCAGCAACTCTCTCTTTTATATAATATAATAGAAATAAATATAAAACCTAAATGCTATTTTTAAATTAAGTATATGATTTATATAGTCATCCTCTCATAAAATAAAGGCCAAATAAAAGAAAATTAATAAAATTATGAGACAAACTTCACATCTTAGAGAAAGAAAGAGAAAATGAAAAATTTAAGAAAAAACAGACACAACAATATCAAATAAATAAAATAAAAACATCAAGCAAAAAATATAAAATAAACAAGATGAGCACAACTCCCCTTTTTATATAGCGTAAAAAATCAAATAAAACAATATCAAATAAATAAAATAAAAATATCAAACAAAAAATATAAAATAAATAAGATAAGGACAACTCCCATTGAGTCACATGTATTTAGGGATGAAAATTTGTGCCGTAGTTATAATGATCGATTCAAAAATTTGTATCGAATTAAATTTTGGAAAATTTTGGGCTAATTCAAATAACTCAAAAAAATTTAACTAAGTTAGACCTAGCTCATTAGTCCGAAATGAAATTAAAAAAATTTAATTTTAAATAAAAAATATAAAAGCAAAAAAAAATTAAAATTAAAATAATATTTCATCTCTTTTTATTTTTCTCTTTTATGATATATTAATTATTTTTCTTTAAAAAATAAACTATAAAGAATAAATAGTTATAATTTATTTATTTTGCTACATTATTATGTTAAATTATTTTTTTTAATGCTTTTAACATTCAAATCTATTCATTTCTTTAATCCAAAAAATATATATTTATCTTTAATTTCAATTAGTATTATAAAATTTATATCTTTAAATCAATTAGACATTAGTCTTTACAATAAAAATTTAAATTTTTTATCAGTATGTATTGCGCTATTCTCTTTTTAACTAATTCATTGTCCCTAATAATCATGTATTATGTAATAGTCAAAGTTTTTATCTCGTATAACATTTTAAGTTATTTAAATTCTTCATTTTTCAATAATTATTTGTGTCTAACAGTTTATGTAGAAAGTTTATTAGCTTTAATTTGGGCTAGCCCATTTATGTTTATTTTAGATGCAGACGTACTTTTATTAGTTGAAATTAAATTTGATTCGAATTAAAATTGAACTAATTTAAGTTGGATTAATTTATATATGCCAGCTCATATTATCTCAACTCACACTATTTACCGTCCTTAATCGTAAATTAAAGATAAAAAATGAAAAAAAAAAAAACTATAAAAAAATCAAACAAAAACATATCAAATAAAAAGAAGAAATAACTCTTCATTTTATATAGAATAATAGTTATTTATATTTTAGTTTCAGTTTATTTTACTGTATTTTTTTAATCATTATTTATTATAGTTCACGATCTTTTATTTTTCTCCGCTCTTAATTACGTGCATGTGTAAAATTTATATAAGTTATAAATGTGTATATAATTTTTATATATTTATGTATTAAAAAAATACACATCCAAATTTTATTTTTCCACCAAATATAATATTTACGCTATAAAAATAATTCTACAGCGCGAAGCAGTTGTGAATTTCCTTTACTCTTTACTACTATTATAGGTGATTTCCGGAAGAGAAAAAAAAACCCACATTTCGCCATTCTAAATTTGTAAGTGTCAGGAGGCCAACCTCTGGCATTGCCTAAAGAAATTGCGTCAAGTATCCAAAAAAGAAATCGCAATTTCTTTCTCTCATCAGTTTTCATTATTTCAATCCAAAGTTGAAGAAGATTCAGTTGAAAATCACTCAAAAGGCTTAGGGTCTTGGATCCACCTGAGGTATAGCGCTCTCTGGTATCTTCCATATACGTTTTTCGATCTTGCTCTGTTTTCCATTGCTGAAGCAAATTGTTCTATGCGAATTGAGGCTCTTCGGGTTCTACTTTGTAGTCTTTTCTTAATGATTTTGTGAAGGAAAAAAAAAAAAAAACTATTGAATACTGAATTTTTTTCTTCCATATCACTAGTTATATGGCTTCTCTAATAACGGGATCATTAGTTTGATCTTGTATGCTCTGATAGAGTTTGCAGATTTAGAATTATTACTTTTATTTATTCCATTTAGAACTAGTATCAACTTTGTTGGTACACTGTTTATTCTTTTGTTTACTACTTTGTTTCTAAGAAAATCCAGCACCTCTGAACTGGTTAAGCTATTTATTAATTTCTAATTATTGTAGCTGTGAACATTTGCTAATTAAGTAGTAATGTTGATTTATTTATACGAATTCATGAAAATTTCTGATTTATAGATTGCATTATGGAGAGCTTAGCACAACTGGAGGCACTGTGCGAGAGGCTATACAATTCGCAGGACTCAGTGGAACGAGCACACGCAGAGAACACCTTGAAATGCTTTTCTGTCAATACTGATTATATTTCTCAGTGCCAATACATTCTTGACAATGCACTTACTCCATATGCTTTGATGTTGGCTAGTTCCAGTTTGTTGAAGCAAGTCACTGAGCATAGCCTTTCTTTACAACTCCGTCTTGATATTTGTAATGTGTTTTACCTGTTTTACTAATGTAATTATAATGCATGTGAACTTGATTGAGCATGCTTGTGTTGAACGTTGGTGACTGTTTTGCTGCAGGGAACTACCTTATTAATTACTTAGCCACCAGAGGGCCGAAGTTGCAGCCCTTTGTGATTGTGTCTTTAATCCAACTCTTGTGTCGAATCACAAAGTTTGGTTGGTTTGATGATGATCGATTTCAAGATTTGGTGAAAGAGTCAATGAACTTCTTGAGCCAGGTGATATGATTTTTGTGCATTTCTTTATTTACATATAGTTATTTTGAAGAGTGTAAATATCCAAATAGGAGAGTATAAATATTTCTTTTAAGAATCTTATTCCCCCTTTTTGACATGTTGGTCAACCACATCCTCTTACCCTTTTATAGATTTTATATGTTCTATTTACAATTTTTTATTTTACTCTTTGGAAAAGCTGAGAATTTTCCCTCTTATTAATACTACTTTACAATGGCATATTAGCGTATAATACACAAACTAAAAACTATTAATATATATTGATGGATATCCTGGGGTTCTTGTGCTGCAGATTCATTGATTTAAACTTGTAAATTTCTACAAAATAAAACTGAATTTACATTGTGCTACCCATCACTAAGCTTTTTAAGTGCTTGTATTGACATTTCTAACTTTATGGCCTGCATTTTCCCCCCTTCTTAGCTAGTTGGCCTTGAAAACTGCTTTTGTGGACGTTCTTACGGACACATATAAGCTTACAAACATTGTTTCCCTCTATCAGGCAACACCTGATCACTATGGAATTGGTCTGAAAATATTGAATCAGCTTGTTTCAGAGGTGAATCAGGTCAGTATTCAACATTTTTTTTTTCAACCTTATTGTAAAAAAATTTCCTTTGAAAAAGTTTCCCAGACTTAGAAGTAAATAATTTTATTTAGAAATTTAAAGATCGATTATTGTCTCCTGTATTATAACACATCCAACTTTCCATTTTTTAGTCTACGTGGTTAGAAGAACATATGCATCTGATCATTTTTTCGAACTATTTTCTTTTATATGCTGCCTGAAGTTATCACCTTCTTGCTACTTGAAATTTAACATTATTATCCTACTTAAAAATATAAGTTGTCCTTTTATCAATCCTGCCTCCGTGTTTTGTAAATTTTGAAATGTTTGTTTGTGCTTGTGTGTATATGCAGCCTAATCCTGGGTTGTCTTCAACCCATCATCGAAGAGTTGCATGCTCCTTTAGAGATCAATCACTTTTTCAGATATTTCATATATCTTTCACTTCATTGTGTCAATTGAAGTGTGATGGTAATATAACAAATCAATCATCGGTTTTATGCACTCATCTGGTGATTTTTTGCTTCTGTATTAAACGATTTATATTTGTTTGATCCATTTAATTGGTTTTGTATTTATATTGTTTGCAGCTGTGGATCGACTTCAAGAGTTGGCTCTTTCTCTTTCGCTTAAATGTTTATCTTTTGATTTTGTTGGCACATCAATTGATGAAAGTTCTGAAGAATTTGGCACTGTTCAGGTATTACTTGTTTTAGATCAACTACAAACCACTTTAATCAAGTATTGGCACGAAGTAGTGCGAAATAATGGTGTACTTGGTGATCTTTTAGATTCCTTCTTCTTGGAGACCAGTATTGGAGGAGTCTTCAACCCTTCAAATATACTTTGATTATTATGCCATTACAAAGCCCCCTCTGTCAAAGGAGGTAACACTTTTGTTTTCTTATTTCTGGTATTTATATGTAATGTCATGATCTCTTGGACTTTGGTACTCATGAAACTTTTGTTCTATTTGATGTGCAAGGAGTCTATGCTTCTATGGTGCAAATACATTTTGTAAAACTGAAGAAAAAAATTAGTTGCTTAGTTTTGGCGCACTTGGCTTTGTAGTCCAATCTTCCAATAGCATTAATGGGCTCCTTTTTGGATATGTAGTTTGGTTTATTTAGATCACCTTCACTTGTAGTGCAGTAGTGTCTATGTGTTTGTATGGTCATGTGGGATGGTTTTATGCTGATTTTTGGGGATGTCCAAGTGTTAGATATCCCCTTTATATACAATTTCCTTATGAGTCTGGGGTTGTCTTTACCTAGATTGCAACCAGTTAATATTCTGATTATGGCATGGCAAACTAAACACCATGTAACATGTTAAATCTTGGCTGGATTTCTGATCTTGCTTTTAAGCATATAAATAATATCCATGACATTGCGTTTACATATTTCAGCTTTGGAGCACCTGCCTCCTCCATCTCTCTCTCATACCAGTTCACATGTTATGTTATATGCTTTGAATATACTTGTCTTACACGGGACTATCATTACTTGATCAGTCTTGTGGTGAAAAAAGAAAGAAAGAAATATCTCTCAGATTATTGATATCTTCTAATGATTGCTACAACTTTTTGTCCTGTGTAAGAAGCACCTTTGTGAATATAACACTAGTCTTTGCCAAATGTTAAAGCATAAAATAGTCGTGTTAACTTGTTCTACAGATAAGTATGTTCAATTTTTTGAAAGTAAAAAGTCTCTTACTACATTTGAACTTTGTAATTTCATTTTTTTTGTTCATATGTATACTGCTATGGATATACTTTAGGGATTTCACTGTTATTCTTTCTAGGCATTGGAGTGCTTGGTGAGACTTGCTTCTGTAAGACGATCTTTATTTACAAATGATGCTGCCCGTTCCAAGTTTTTGGCTCACTTAATGACTGGAACCAAAGAAATCCTACAAACAGAGCAAGGTGTCTTTGGTCTATCAGAATCTTTATTTTTTCATGTTCTTTCATCATATAATGATTTTGCATGAATATCAACATTACATGCATGCATTATTGTAATATATCATTTCAACTTTTTATGGTGCATAGCTCCCTTTTTTTCGTAAATCTGTGTGATAAAAGAGGGTTTTATTTGAGTACATTTTTCCTATTTCATACGTTCTTTATGTTGAGAAATGTATATTTGGGTTGGGTTTATTATATTTTAAAACAAATTTGTGTTTGTAAGGATCATTAATAATTTTTCTGGTTATCATTTGAGGGAAGGGGTTTACAACCCAATGAAGACTCCTGGTTCTGAAAAGGTGGCCTTGATTGATTTCCTATGGATTTTCTCCAGCTGAAAATTTTAAGTTTTGCTAGGAGATGTGCACATAAAGTTATTTAAGTATTTTTATCTATATTATTATGTTCTCTTACCTGGTGATTTTGATCAGTTACCATGTTTGTCAAGTTATTTTTTCTGCTCTTGTATGCAATTAAGTGTGCACTGATGTCAACATTCTGTTGCTTTTGCCAAGTACAATATGGACACATTTTAGAATATTTTTGGAATCGTTAAATTGTAATACCTGGAAGTTAATATCCTAAAGTTGTGTTGCTTCCTTTTCTCTTCCTGAAAAAGAGAATATTTTTGTGTGTGTATGTGAAAGTGTGAAACTTCTCTTTATCCTAGAACTTGACATCATTGGCAAAGTCTTTTGCTGTTGTCATTGACCCACATTTATTTATTTTTAAGCCTTTTATTTAAGATGATTATTTGGGTTTGGAACAGGTCTTGCTGATCATGATAATTATCATGAGTATTGCCGTCTTCTTGGACGTTTTAAAGTGAACTATCAGGTGAAATTTTAGCTTGACTCTTTTTTGGCTTCGATATTCAACATTGCTATATGGTTTATTGGAATTTCCAGTCGGTGCACCATTTTATTCATTTATGGTAGCTGAATAGATGCAAATGTTCATGGCCTCTATGCTTGTTTTACAAGGGCACCTCATGTAGGTGCAATGTAGCATGGACTATCTTTTCTATAAGATTTTTTTTATAAGACTTTCAGCATTGTGAAAATATCTTTCATAAGAACCCTTCTTATGTAATCTTAAGCTTCTCATAATAGCTCTATTAATTTCGATGGGTCAATTGTCAAATTGAGTGTAATCTAAGATGTCTCCCTTTGTGCTTTACTTTCTTCTTTTTTTCTTTTCACTTTTTGGAAATGTCTTTGTATTGGTCGTTTATTATGTGAATGTTTGGTGAAAGTAGGGAATTATAGATACTTCTTTCACATTGGATTAGTTAATAATATAACCTGTGAATGCGTCAATCTAGAGTAGGTAACATGCTCCATTTGCTCAAAAAACAACCAAGAAAAATGATAGTCATCATTAAAAAACTTATTTAAGAAGGAGAACAAGAGCTTGAGTAAGACTGATGCAAACCATATGACTCTAGAATTTGTTACCATGTTATGCTTTACTGCTATGGAAGAAGTAGGTTTTATTGGGATATTTTGGTTGGAGGCATAAATTTACACTAAGATAGTTAGCATACTATTGATTGTGATTGTTTGACTACTATTCTAGTGTATTGATGTAAAGTGGGCTCTCTCGGCACATCTCATGTCTCATTTGGTGTTCTTAATGGGCTCATGATACAATATTGTCTCATTTAAATTGTTATCTTAATGTGTCTAACTTTAAACATAATATTGTATCATTTTATTTATTTATTAATTTCACATTATAAATAATCATATATCATATTTTCTATTATTTTTGTATTTTTATTTGTTTAATTTAGGCCCATTAGAGATAAATGAAATATCTCAATTAGTACTATCTCATCTCATTAAAAATTAAGTGAGATAAGATGAGATGAGCTTTGAAAATTAATGGATTGTACCATGAGTCTCATTAACTTTTTATCTCAATTTACACCTCTAATTGATGTCTGAACTTTGCTGTGCCTCCTCTCTCTCTCTCTCTAATCTCCTCAATTGCACGCTACTTTTAAAGCAAACTCTTCATCCATTTCTGTTTGTTGAGTCCTTGTATGCTTTAACGTTCAAATAGTTTTGTCGTAAAGTTAAAACAATCAGAACAAGTAATTTTACCATGGTTGTCAATTTCTGAACCATAATCCTAGGTATCTTTCATAAATTAATTAGGGTTACCTTACTTTGAGGATCTAGAAATAGTGGGGAAATGGAAAAGGAAAAGAAAAGTAATATGTCTAGTCATTCACTGTGCAGCATCTCATTTTCTTTTATATTATAGCTCTTTGAAAATGCCAAATTAATTTTGTGGTCTTAATTTGTGACAGATGTTGATATTTGGTCCTTTGCTGCTTTTAATGATAGACATGGTAAAGTTCTCTGTGGCTCACTAATGTTTATTGCAATTTACAATATCAGTTGTCAGAGCTTGTGAATGTGGAAGGCTATAGTGACTGGATTCGTTTGGTGGCAGAATTCACTCTAAAATCCTTGCAGTCTTGGCAGGTTACTGGTTTTCATCAGTCTTGAATTTATATAAGGATAAGTTTACATATTAAGGTCCAAATAAGGGCTAAACTAATATGTTTCCTACTGGTCCCTATCTAAATAAGTTAATCCAGATTCATATGTTTGGAAAAATGCTCCTGCAATTTGAGATACTGACTGATCTTTTATTTTTACTAGTGGGCCAGCAGCAGCGTGTATTATCTCTTGGGACTGTGGTCCAGATTAGTAACATCAGTACCATATTTGAAAGGTGATGCACCCAGCTTGCTGGACGAGTTTGTGCCGAAAATTACTGAAGGTTTCATTACATCACGATTTAACTCTGTGCAGGTGCCATGCCAATTTTTTTTTCTTGGCGTATATTTTATTATATTGCAAAGTTGAAAAGCTAGTGCTGCTGTTTGTTCTCCATGTGTTTTGCAGGCTGGATTACCAGATGATCTTTCTGAGAACCCTTTGGATAATGTTGAACTGCTTCAAGATCAGCTAGACTGCTTCCCATACCTCTGTAGATTTCAGGTTCTTCCTTTACATTTGATTTGCGTTGGAAACTTTTCAAGCTTCCATATAGCTAGGATGAAGGTCCCTATAGAGGAATACTCTCTCTCTCTCTCTCTCTCTGAACTGCACAGAAGTCCATTATAAACTAAATTTACATTATGCTTGTTTTCTGATTTTATTCCCTTTGTGGTTCCTTTGATTTCTCTCATTGCAGTATGAAAGTAGTAGCTCATATTTAATAAATATAATAGATCCCATTCTGCAAACTTACAAGGTATGTCCACAAAGAATGATGCTTTTTTTCCAGAAAATGATGGGAAACTAAACATTTCTGGGCTGAATGAGTTAATATTAATTTTTCATTAATACAGGAAAGAGCTCGACTGCATACCATTGATAATAATAGTGATGTCTCAATCATTGAAGCAAAACTTGCTTGGATTGTGCATATCATTGCTGCTATTGTCAAGATAAAGCAATGCACTAGTTGTAGGTAAGTTCCGACAGATTTTTAATTTTATTTAAGAAAGTTTTAGCTTATTTTTGGCCAGGTGCAGGACATATTACCTTTTAGATTTTTTTCCGGGTAAATGGCATTTATAACTTTCTGACCTTTATTTGCTTTGAACATCTCTCTTGCAGTACTGAGACACAAGAAGTACTTGATGCTGAACTCTCAGCTCGTGTTTTGCAATTAATAACTTTTACTGACATTGGGCTACACAAGCAGGTACACCGAGTCAGAATTCTCTCCTTTATGATAAATTTTTTGGAAGTGGGACTATGGTTCAAAGTATTACTATTAATGTTCTTGGTCTGTTAACACTGTTCTTCTGAAATTTAGAAGGTTAGCAGATTTGGGTTTGAATGTCTGGAAGATAGAGAGAGAGGTCCCAGGTAACTATGGTAGAATATATATAGTTCAATGGCAGTTGGAAAATTCAGCTGCTGGAATTTCGGGCATAATAAAAAAGATAAATTTTTGGCTCTTATGGAGAATTATTTTTACATCTTAAAGATGTCGAAATTTTTTGACTTTGTGTTTGAGGGTATTTATTGGGAAGAATTAGGGTCAGAAACATTATAGACATAGGTAATAGTTGAACACTGATATCACTGGGGATTGTAATCTGTGTGCAGTGCAAAAAGAAATAAGAGAGAATAATAGAACACTTGGAAACATGTTATTGGAAACTTTCCTCATACCTTAAGATTTTCAGTATTTATTAATTCTTTGATGCTGTTTTTTTGGGGAGGGGTAGGCACAAATATAATTATAGAACATAAACCATTGCAACAAAAAATGTGGATCAGGGGATGAGCTAACTAGCTGCAAAGAATACAGAATGAAAACATGGAAACTGGCAAACTGCAAAAAGTGAAATATACTAATGTAACAATATAATCCTGTCAATGGTTGATCAAGCTTTTTAGTGACCAGTCAAGTTCGGGAAGAACTGAGAAATTGGACTTCATCTACCATTTTGTGGTATTTTTGAAAAAAAAAATAAGTTTTTAACTACAAAAATGTGTTATTTTTTTGGGGAAAAGAAGCTTTGTGCAATTTTTTGTTATATATTGGGTTTGTTAGAGTATGTTGGTCGCTTATCCTTCCAAAAAGTTAATGTGAGGTAGGCCAAAATTTATTTCATCTTGTGAGACTCTCAAATGTGGGCTCTATACATGCCCGATGCTTGGAATTCAACCATTTGAGGTTGTAGACTCAAACATAGGTCGCTTGTTCTGATACTTAAATGTGTTAGTCATCAATCCTTCCAAAAGTTTAAGCTAATGGAAGATAAAATAACATTTATTTTATCTTATAACAACGCCATTATTTCTTAAAAATAAAGAGCTGCATGTTTATTTATTTGTTTCAAGTAGTACCTTACATTAAGTGGATTTATTACTGCTTTGAACTATCATGTCCTTGATCTTGGCATATGATAGAGATATGGCCAACAAAGCAAGCAAAGGCTCGACCGTGCAATTCTTACCTTCTTTCAACATTTTCGGAAGTCATATGTTGGAGATCAGGCCATACATTCCTCAAAGGTAATTTGAGTCTTTTCATGGGATCTTTTAAGAAGTATGATGCCAATATCTATTTTGAGGCTTCCATTTTTGTTGCAACAGCTATATGCACGCTTGTCTGAGCTTCTTGGAATTCATGACCATCTACTAATGTTGAATGTAATTGTTGGCAAGATAGCTACAAACCTTAAGTGTTACACTGAGGTGAAAACTCATTCACACTAAATGCAATGTTACACATGTTTGGAGTATATTATGTAATAGTATCTTTTCATTTACCAGAGTGAGGACGTCATTGATCAAACGTTAAGTTTGTTCTTGGAGCTGGCATCTGGGTATGTTTTATCAAATTTTTTTTTTATAATAAACGTTATATTATATTAAAATAAGTAACAAATACAAAGTGGAAAAGTGATCCACTTACAAAATATATCGCCAAGCTATAACAAAAATCATCTAAAAGTCATAACCCTTACTGAAGACAACAAACTGCACCAGAAATAGCTATAAAAACCCCATCCAATGGAACTCCCCAAAATCTTCCTAAGATAAACAAGCTTCCCAATTAAAACATCTGGGTATGTTTTATCAATTTTAGTTGACTATTGTTTGAATTCTGTCCGGTTTTTATCATTTGGTACTTTTGGTTGTACCTACTTTAACTATGTCACAGGTACATGACTGGGAAGCTGCTTTTGAAGTTGGATACTGTGAAATTCATTGTTGCAAATCATACTGTAAATCCAAATTTAAAATGTCTTTAGTCTCGGTTATTATTTTTATCAAATATGTCTTTCAATTCTTCTTCCTGTTTTATCTAATAGTTTGGTTTTTCTCTCTTCTATTTTCAGAGGGAGCATTTTCCATTTTTGGAGGAATACAGATGTTCTTGCAGCAGAACAACTTTCTATTATATAATTGGTTGGTTAGTTTTCATGGAGGATAGCTCTATGAAATTCAAATCTTCAATGGATCCTCTTTTGCAAGTACCCTCTTCTCTCTCTGTCACTAACACACACACTCTCACTTAAACATGCATGCATGTATGTGTGTGGTCGCAGTAGCATACATAATGGTAGTGATTTCAGAATTTCTAGTTCATGTTGATCATATAAGATGTTTCTGTTTTTGTGAAGTAGTTTGATTGTGTTAGTCTGTTAGAAACTACACACGACTTATTACATTTATTAGTCAATGAGGCCCAGGTTCTACAAGCTTGACCTTTAAGAAAAAGGTTAAAAAACTAACATAGTTTGATGTATCACATACACGTCTAGTAAATGTCTTTGTCTTTCGAAACTCAGCAGGTGATATAGGTAATGTTTGATAATGTTATTATAAACCAACATTCTTATATTATCCCATTTGTTGTGAGTTGAGCTTTTAATAGGAGTTTTACCAACATATTTTTGCACGTTCTGATTTTTCAAGGTTATTGAACCAGTGAGAGGTTGACTCACATCAGCTTTATTTTTTTTTTTACAACCTAACAGTGTTTGGTCTCCATTGGGTGCGTTTGGTTTCTGTTACTTGATGCAAGTAATTTATATTTGAAACAAAACTAAAGAACTTGAATAACGGTGGTCTAAATAAGATTTTGGTTGTGGCCATGCTCTTTTTTGTTCTTTTGATAGAAAGCATAGAAAATTTTATTTACAAGTTACAACTAGAAGTACAAAGAAAGAAGTTGTGTTTGGTGTTATTTTCTGCTATATAATTATTTGAGGAAACTTTATCATGCTATTAACTTCTATTTGTACCATTACTATCATACCAGTCTATCACCTATCTGCCCCATCATTATTTGCGTGGAATTTTACAGCTATTTTGATTACTTTCTTTGGATAAAAAACAGAAATAATGTTGATTACTTGAGAGAATATTTTTGTTACTAGTTTTGATGATGTGTCCAAAGTAATTTTTTTGTTCTGAAAATTTTCAATTTAAATGTTATATTTCTCTTTATTCTTAGGTATTTATCAATTTGGAATCAACACCAGATTCAATGTTTCGAACAGACATTGTCAAGTACGCATTGATTGGATTGACGAGGGACCTAAGAGGAATTGCTATGGCCACAAATAGGTATGTGGTGCTAGGTTATTTTTTTTAAACTCAATTTCTTCCTCCTACTATAATTTGGTTTACAATTTTGAGCAACTCATAATAATTTTATTATTTTGTTTTTCCTTTTGAAATACTCACAGTCGAAGAACCTACGGGCTTCTGTTTGATTGGCTCTATCCAGCTCACATGCCGCTACTTTTGAAAGGCATCTCACACTGGTCAGACACACCTGAGGTAGACGATTAATTTTGTTCTTAATATGGAAGCTTAAACAGTGTTCTAGCTTATATATGCTGTTTGGTGCAAACACCTCTATCTGAACTCTTTCAAGTTTGGAGTTGAACTTTCTGAGTTGTTAGAAGTTTTAAAGGTTGAGAGATCAGTGTCACCTATTAGGAAGATATGGGCAAGCAAAAGCAATATTCCATACATTTTGCATGATCTTTGAGTTATATTTCGTAAGGGGTTGCTTTTGAAGAAAATCAAGGACTGTTATGGTTGCGTGGAATTGGTTCTTGCTTCAACCCCTTCGCGTTACGCATGTCTCTGAATTTCACTTTATTGCATATATAAACAATTCAGGTCACGTGACCTAAGGTCACATATATGGCATACTTATTAGATGGCTTATTTAGAGATTAGCAAATAAGATTACTTTGTAGATTTATTTGCAGCATTTAAGCTTTTTCTAATCTTGCCTATAATTGAAATATGGAGCATTTGGTACCCTTTTAGTTTTTCCAGCATCCCTTTCCTAGAGAAAATTTATTCTTTTTTTTTTTTCATTATGTGATTTTAATTTTGTTCTTCTAGATAATTCTAAATTTGGTTGCAGTTTTGTTAGTTGCTAAGATATCTGTTTTTTTGGTCTAATATTTATATATGAATGCTTCAGGTTACGACTCCATTACTGAAGTTCATGGCAGAGTTTGTGCAAAACAAAGCCCAACGATTGACGTTTGACTCATCTTCTCCCAATGGCATACTTTTGTTCCGAGAAGTCAGCAAAATAATTGTTTCTTATGGTTCACGAATTTTGGTACTTCCAAATGCTGCTGATATATATGCCTTTAAATACAAAGGAGTATGGATTTCTTTGACAATTCTCACTAGGGGTAATTCATGAACCGTTTTATTTCTCATAATTTGCTGGATATGACCTATGTTATAGACTATTAATTTTCTTTTAAAGTATCTGTAGCCAAACGATATAACATGGACATGGGCATAGATATTTGGACACTCAAATTTGGTGTAAATTTACATGGTTTAAAAAAATCGTGTCCGACACCTAGATACGCCTAAAAAACTTTAGGAAGAGTACGTGTAACATAGGATATGAGACCTTTTCCTTGAATTACACATTGCTCTAAATAACTTTGTGGATTGGGATTTTTTTTTTTGGTCCAAGGGAATTATTTTTTACTTGCCTCTATTTTTGTCAAAGAAACTGTTTCTTACAAATCTGTTGAGGATTTTGTTTTTGTTAATTGCCAAAAAAACATTTCAACCATCTACCATAAATAGTTCGAAAAGGAGCTTTACTTTTTCATCTCATCCAAATTTGACATGGATACTGAAACAAATCATAAAATTGGAAAAACAATGTTTTAGAATGCGAAGAAGGAATAGAATGGGAAGAGGAAAGAAGAAAAGGGAATTAATAATATTTTATATAAAACTGGTCTGACAAAATTTAAAGACATAAAATGTTATTCATAAGATTCCTCAGATCATCTATGTATGGCTCAGATCCTAATATTTTAGGGATAAAAGTCCAATTTTTAAAGATAAGCAAACCTTGATAAGGTGACAATTTTAATGTAACTCTAGGTATTCTATAATAACTGTCTTATTTTGCATCACAAATGTAACATTTTGATTGCCAACTGCATAAAATTTTGGATTCGAATGCAATGCAAAGAACAATTGAGCTATGTGCTCCTCTAAGATGGAGTTTAAAGAAAGGACATTCTCAAACTCTAGTCAGTTTGAATACTCCACATGATTGAAAATAAATCCCTTGCTTGGTTTTGGTTGACATTTGTTTTTAGAGAGTTTTCTTTTGTAGGATTACTGATATTTGTTTGAGCTAGCAACTCTATGGATGTTGTGAATTCTTAGTAGTTCCCTATAGATTTTCTTCAAATAATTTTTTTTTTTATTTCGCAATTGACAGCCCTTTCTGGAAACTATGTCAACTTTGGGGTGTTTGAACTATATGGTGATAGAGCACTTTCTGATGCACTCGATATTACATTGAAGATGACATTATCAATTCCCTTGGCTGATATATTGGCATTTCGTAAGGCATGTGAAATTGTCCCTTGAAAGTTTGCTTGGACTACTATTTTATATTCCAGTGTGCCATATTTCTTCCTTCATGACCAGTGGCAAATTTAGGATTTATATCGAGGAGGGTTGCTATATACACATTAAAAAAATACTACTAGTTATTTATCAATTACATACTAGTTTTTAATTAAAAAAAAATGTTATATCTCATTTTAGTAAATAGTCAAATTATTGAGTTTGGAGTGATTTATTGAGTGTTAAAAACCTAAAATTTAAAATTCAGGTGAGGCATAGTTCTATTTTATGCATGTAATTTGTTTGTAATTTTATAAATATTACACCTAAAATTTTATTTATGGAGAGTTGAGGTGGGGTATATGCTCCTCTGCACTCTTGAATATAGAAGTGTAATTCTGCCAAACTCCATTTGTGTCTTATTCTGCCAAAGAAACAAGTTCTAAGTATTTGGATCTCTTAAGTTTTTTTTTTTTAAATTTCTGTTTTGACCTAAGTTTGTCAAATAAGCATATTTAAATTGTTTTTCTTAGGTGAGAATTTAGGGTTTTCTTATTGTAATGTTTTATTTAAGTGGGATGCACAGATTGTTACAAAGAATTCAAAAAGGAGCTGTAGAACTTGTCATAGCCCATTTAGTCTAACTCTGAGCTACTAAGCGGGCATTTATTGTTTCATTATCATATTTTAGCATTTAGAACTGTTTTACCTGATTTTAGTTCAAGAGGAACACCCTCTCTCTATGTATATACATACGAACATACACACATATGTGGAGGTTTCTTTAGTTTCTTTTACCTTTTTGTTTCATTTTGCAGCTAACGAGGGCATACTTTGCTTTTGTGGAGGTTGTGTTCAATGGTCACCTTAACTTTATATTGAACCTGGATAGAAACACCTTTATGCAAATTGTTGGATCCTTAGAATCTGGCCTAAAAGGTCTTGACACAAATATCTCATCCCAGGTACATCAACTACAAGGATGCTCCACTCTTCTTCATTTTCTAGTTGTCTGATTGTATATAGAAATATTTTCAAACTTAGCATGCAATAGTACTCTAACATGATGATTTGTTTACTCTGAATTTTGATGAATATTACTCTTTTGCTGTTTTTTGGTTGTACTCATTCAAGCTCTAACTTAGCATTACGTTTCAGTGTGCATCTGCTGTTGACAATTTGGCTACTTTCTACTTCAACAACATAACAAAGGGAGAAGCAGCAACATCTCCTGCTGCAATTAATCTTGCTCGTCATGTTGTGGACTGTCCCAATTTGTTTCCAGAAGTAAGGCAATTGCATGCAATGAATCGTCCTTGTCACATTTTTTTGGTGTGTGTGTGTATTTTCTTCCCTTTCTTTTGAGGGTGTTTGTATGCTGAATGTTTCATGTTCCAGATATTGAAGACTTTGTTTGAGATAGTTCTATTTGAGGACTGTGGCAACCAGTGGAGTCTTAGTAGACCAATGCTGAGCTTGATACTCATCAGCGAGCAGGTGCTTTGTTTACGTTTGTAAAGTTTACATTTTTCTGCTTCATATTTATCTTTGATGCCCCCTCCCCGACTTTCCTTCTGGAATACGTGTGCATGTATGTAACTGTGTATGCTTACTAGTTACTACACAGCATGCCTATATTTACTACCAGTTTTTAACTTGACAAGGAATTTTGAAAATGGTTGGTTTGTTATGAGCAGTGTTCCATTTTCATATGGTTCTGGTTCTACTTTCTTCTTTTAATTCATTCACATCCATTTTCAAAATTTGCATTACTGTTTTCTTTTTTGTTTCTTCTAGAAGTTTGTACGTGTATGTGGTAGCTTTTTTTTGGCTCATCTGGTCGCCAAAAAATTAAATGCTTATTCTTCTTTGCTTCTTCCTGAGTTCTTGTATAGAGGATCTCTGCTAAAAGTTCACAAAATTTAGTCTTTCTCTATGGTGTGCTTTATTGATATGTAATAAATCTTTTGCATTTATATTTGACTGAGAAATCAACTTTAACCTGCAGATATTCTCTGATCTAAAAGCCCATATTTTAGCCTCTCAGGTTAGTTTTCTTTTCTATGTTAATTATCTCCTCCTCTCTCTTTCTCTCTCTTCCTGAAAAGAAATGTCCGTCAGTTAAGTAAGAGCTTGCATGTTGAAGGATGTAAGGTGAAAGACCAAACCATTTTAATGAATCCTCATTATCATGCTATTAAGAAGGGAGTATCTATCGCACGAGAACCACAGTACCTTTCCACGTTTCTTTTGTTTTTTTTTATCCTTTAAAATTGCCAGGCACTAATTTTTTTTAAAAAAAACCTCCTTAGCTGATAATAGAATTAAATAAAAATTAAAAAGATTTTTAATGATCTCAATAAAAATCAGGGGTGTACTTAACTGCTTGAAACCATTTTATTAGCGGATGGAACCTAGTTGGGCAGTTTATTTGAAATATACAATTTGCATTGCATTTATCTTTGCATTGGTCTCTTTGTTTCCAAATTCCAAGTTACCATTATCTGGGGTACCATATGATCTTTTATCAACTCGCAGCCAGCGGATCAGCATCAAAGACTGAATTTGTGTTTTGACAAACTAATGGCTGATGTTACTCGAAGCTTGGATTCAAAGAACAGGGACAAATTTACTCAGAATTTGACCTCATTCAGACATGAATTTCGGGTTAAGTAGTATGTATAGTTTGTAGAAAAACAATACATTTGCTAGCAACTTCTTCCTTAAGATGTGCAAGTAGTATAGTATTTGAACAACCTTAAGTTCTACAGCTCAACAAGTTCACGTGGAAGTTCTAGTTTTTCCAGATGGGTGATCCTGTAATAGGACTGCTGCATATTTTTGCCTGAAAGAATGAGAAACCGACCCTACTGAAGTTTCTGGATTATAGAAAATTGAAATGTCTGTAGCAAATTCTCTTAACATACTGTATAGTATCTTTGTAATCAGAGAGAGAGAAAGATTGTTACTTAGATGCTGTACTAGGAAGACATTTCAGATTTGCAGCAGCTAGTGTTCGGTTGACGACTTATTAAAGTGGATGGTGGTTTGTTTATAACTTTTTTTTTTTAAAAGATAGGAAAGATGTAAATCCTTCATTTGGTGTGTGCTTATAGAAGTTACATGTTCATATTTGTACATCTATCTAAATACAAATTTTATATGTTCTTTTTGGCAAACGTTTCTTTTGGTACAAAACATTTCAAAATACTTTCAATTTCTCACCTTATGTTTTTTTACGTTTTTAATTTGGTCAAGTGTGGATGAAAAATGGCATGTGACAAATATAATGAGTATTTCTGACATTTTAAATATTGAATTAAAAAAAAAAAAACATACACACACACACGCACAAAATACGAAGCCCACGAGTCACCTCTCAATTTTCTTTTGCTTTTCCTTCTTTTTGTACTTCTCCATCGAAACTTAGATGAACTGATAGTTAAAATGAAAATTTCAAATAGCACAAATCGCAAGTGAAAAATAACATGATTGAAGCATAGCACAATTTGCGGTTTTTTTTTTTGTATTCTTTTTTTGGATTTTATGGGCTATTTTTGCTATTTTTTCAGATTATGGCTGTGGATGTTTTTCATGGTTGGTTTCACGGTAGAGCCGTATGAGGTGGTTAGGGTAAGATGGTTGTGTTTGTTGGTTGTTTGTACACGATTTGGGTAGCGAAGGAGAGGTAACAGAGAAGGAAAATGAAGAAAAAGGGGGAAGAGGATATTTGCGCTTGTCTTTCTTACTTTCTTTTAATTCAATATTAGAAATGTCAAAAAAATACTTATTGTATTTTTCACATGTCATTTTTCATCAACACTTATATTTTTCTTAGCAAAAATAACGATAGCAAATTTAAAATGTAAGGTATTAAATTTTTTTTTGGGGTAAAAAAGTAAGGTATTAAATTGATAATAAAAAAAGGTAGAAAATTGAAATTATTTTTAAACATTTACCTTTTCTTTTTACACACAATCTCATCCATTTTGAAGGTTTTGCGTTAAAATGGTCCTATAATTTTAATTTTAAGTAACATATTGATCTTATAATTTTTATAGAGGGTTAATTTACTCATATAATTTAAAAAATAATCAATTAAATCTAAATTTTAAAATGTTGAAATTTTTTTAAGTAATAAAATGGAAAATCTTTAAAAAATAAAAAATTATTAATAAAAAAGCAAAAATTAAGAAAACTCCTCCCTCCCTCCCATTTATGATAAGTTTTTGATTGAATATAGAAAAGAGGTCCACGATCATACAGTCCAGGACTTTTAAGAAATATTTGAGCAGAAATCAAACTCTAACAGATTAACATGATGAAGATGGAAGCATCTGTTATAACATCGTGGTAAAATAATTTGAAAAATAACATAAATAGTACATTTAGGACTTTGTCTTGATGCCCTTTTTTGTCAACATTAGAATAGGGGTGAATTTCTCTTTATTGTGGACTTGAGAACAGAGAAAAACACGTTAGGACTTCGGATCACCACAGGGTGTGGTGGCCTTTAGCCCTCCGCTGCTTAAGTTAATTCGAGTAATGACGATGATGGAGGAGACCTAAGCCTCGACTCTGTGATAATAGAGAGGAGAAGAGTAGACAGAAAAAATATAAGAGCTGTGTGTATTATTGTAAAGTTATGACTATGTGTCTTACTTGTGACTTATATCTTATATGTGAATGTGTACAAGGTGCGTATATATAGGGGAAGAGATATACCTATCATCGGTACTTACCAAAAGAGATAGACTTATCCTGACATCAGAGGTCATCTCTCTTTAATTATCTCTTATTTATCCTGACATCAGAGGTTATATCTCTTTAATTATCTTTTATCAAATAATTAAGGGATATTCGGCGTTTAATTATTTGATAGTCGTTTATCAAGCAATTAGACTCATATACTTACTCAGCATTTATTGGGCTTGCCATATTACCAATGGGAGTGTGCCATTTGGCATGTATTATTTTATGCCCAATGATAATCCCCCAGGCCTCATGGGCCTGATTACGTGGCGTAGGAGGTCTACTTGTCATTTTGTTCATATTCGAATATTTGGTCCTTTTATTCAAGCTGGTGGCCTATGGCCCACTCTCACAAGTTATTCTATCGATGGGGTTGGCAAAACTCAGATCTTGTCCGATCGTGAAACATGGTGGTGGTTGTTGGCGATACTTTTGGATTTCCAATAGGAGTTTCGGTGTGAGAGATATGTCAAAGTTAAAGTTTGTTTTAAAAAAGTCAACACTAGAGTTATAAGGTGCTTTTCCCTTTTTGCACTGCAAAGGCATGCTTGCCGAACTCTTTTAAGCTTGTGTGGTGACATCTGGGCATTAGGATCCTTTTTGAGCCTTTGCTCTTCACCTTCCAGAAACGGAAAGTTGTACTTGGATATCTTTCCAACCACCAATCCTTAGTAAGCATTTTGTACACTTGCGCTATTATGTGTTAGAGGCACCGATTGTACTCCTTTATGGAGGATGGGAGAATAGATACGTATTGGCTATTATACGTGCACACGGAGGTGGATCGTGATGGATGGAGGGCAATAGTGGCCGAATGGAGGAGTGAGGATCCATCCAAAGGGGACACGATAGACAGGGTGCAAACTAGAGGCGTCTTGGTGGGTCATGCTCTGGACGAAGGTGTGTTGTCAGCCATGTGTTGATCGAAAGTGTTCCATTCGCCCGTGTGCTTACCAGAGGGGTGCCGTCCGGCCATGTACTGACTGGAGGCAGTCCGTTTGGCCATGTGCTATCTGACAAAGGGCTACTCAGCGGTGTGCCATCTGAAAAGGGCCTAATTGGCGGCTTGCCATCCTAGAAGACTCTGTCTGGTAGCCCGTTATCCATGGCGGCATTGCTCGATGAGTTGCTGTCCAATAAAGGTTTGTCTGGAGTTCTATCTAGCAAATAGGTTGTTTCGTGCACCTCTGGTTGGCAAAGTTCTAGTTGGGGAGTTTCGGCCTGAGTGATGGGTGTTGGCCCATCGATGACATGATCTTTTAGTTGTTCGTACTCTTAGGGGTATCCCACTCCCTAACACTTAGGCTTTTCTTTGTAATTCTATTTGTGACGTGTGAACTTTTGTCACTCGTCGGAGTGAAATGTCTTGGATGTACAATAGTTTGGACCTCTTGGAGAAGTCCATGTAATGAGGGATCGTGTCTTGATCGTATCAAGTTATGGCGAGATTAGTACTTGATAGATTCTGTGTTTTGATTTGTGTCCGGACAAAGTCCAAAATGTAGTCATATAGCTCAACCATTAGAAGGGTACTTGATGGCAGAGATGTACAGAGGTGCATTGTAGGAGGTGTTTGTTCTTTGGAAGGAAAGACATCATGACACAACCTAGAAAGGCAATGGGTAGAGCTCTACGGTTCGTTCAATAAATGTCTATACTTCGCAACTTGTGAGGTAGACCCTCAAATTTTTGTGTTGAGTATAGTGAAGAGTTTGAAAGATTTCATTTGGTCTTAAAAACCAGAGATGACTTGAAACTTTCTATGCTTTTGATTCCATATTTTCTGTTTCTTCACTATCACTCAATTCATGTCTGAGGGGTGTTTTTGGAGATTTCCTTTTCAGACCTTATGTTTCCATACGTGTATTTCTCTTTAACCAAAGTGTTAGGACTTGGTGAGTCTTTCTTTCAATCTAGTAGACTTTAGTTTTGTATGGATCCTTCATGAACAATCAATGGATATCTTTTTGATTTTTGTTTGAAGTATGTGTTGTACCTTTTATTTTTGCATGGCTAGTGTAACTTATTTTTGTTTATGCGTGGCGTACGCTATGCATCTATGAGTGGAGTGTGTACTACACTTAGCCTTTGCCTCGCATTCGAAGTTCCTCCGCGTGAAGGAGCAAATGTTGTATGGATTCTTCCTCGTTCTAGGGGACGAGGGGTGTCGGTATTGTGAGATGGCGATTCTAGATGGAGAACAACCTAAATGGTGTTCCATTTGGCATGTGTTGTCTGGCTAACACCCAATTGGCTAGGCCCAGTTAGATCAATCCTGGTATGATGGGTGGGGTCTGGCCAACTCCTAGTTGGTCAACCCTAGTGTAGGTCACTCTTGGTTGGCTGGGTTCTATTCAGCCAGCTTTGGTGATTGGGTAATTGCACGAATTTGCGTAGTGCAAGTGCGTACGGCACTGTAATTTTATGGGGTAATTTTTTCTAAGTTTGGATGGCCCTTTGGGGTCTCTATATTGTCAGCCCCCTTGTTTGGAATGCTTGTAGCTTGATCAAGTAGTCCAAGCATGGAGTTTTCAACTTTGAAATTTTTTTGAGTTTTTGAGGTGGTGATTGTTGTTCGAGATGTATATACTTTTGTCGGAACTCGTGGTCCTTGTGCCAAACTTCTTGTTCGTGCATGATAGTTTTCTTTTCCCTCTAGGGAGTTCAGACTGGAGTAATGAAGTTGTGCTTAATAGACGCCATCCGCGTGGTGTCGAGACCACTATTGGGTTGCGCCAGGTCCATGGTGCGTTGGCCGTGCTGCTACTCCTAGGGCAACTCGTGGAGGGAGTAGAGCCCTAGAAATCATGTTGTGCTTGGTAAGTACTAGGGGTGTCAATTCGTGTGGGTTGAGCTAGTTTGAGCTAGCCCAGCTTAAATTGGTTCAATCCTTGTTTAATTCAAATTTAATTCAAGCTAGCAAAGGTAAGCCGAACCCAAATCAAACACAAACGAGCTGGCTCAAACTGGCACAAACTAACCCGAATTGTTAATTATATATATATTTTAGTTAATATGACATTTTTTTATTGAAAAAATATGTTTAATGATTAAAACTCAACCAGCATTACATAAATCAATAGAAATATATATATAAATATAAAAAATTAATTATTAAAGCGATAAGTCAAATTTTAAATTAATTAGGCAAAAGGTAAATGCATTAAATCTCACCCATGCAAGAGTTAGAAGCCGCTGTGCCCTCATGAAAACTCACATTTATAATAAAGAGCTCTCAAGTCCAAATAAAATTTCTTATAGCTATTAAACAAAATCAATAGAGATGAGTAGATTAAATAAAGATATTTTCTAAAAAATGAAGAGTTAAAATAAATTAAAATATTATACGAGAACATAACTTTTTTTATATACACAAGATTTAAACTTTGACTATTACATAATACATAATTCTCAAGACAATGAACAAGTGAAAAAGAGAATAGCATAACACAGGTTGATAAAATATTTGAAATTTTTTCTTCAAAAACTAATACTTAATCGATTTAAAAATAGAAACTTCATAATATTAATTGAAATTAAATATGAATATTATTTTTTTATTTAAAGAGTTAGGTAGATTTAAACGCTAAATGCATTAACATCAAAAAATGTAGTATAATATCGTGACAAAATGAATAAATTATAACTATTTATTCATTATCAGCTTATTTTTCAAAAGAAAATGGAAGAAAAATAACTAATATATTATAAAAGAGAAGTACTGAAAAAAATGAAAGATTATTTTAATTTTAATATAGTCTTTTCTTTTTTCTTTTTTTAATTTTTTATTTAAAATTTAATTTTATTTCAAGCTAATGGGCTGACCTTAACCCAGCTCAATTTTTTTCGTGTTATTCGAGCTAGGCCCAAATAAGCCCAAATTTAATTCAATTCGAGTTCTTCGATTAGGTCAATCAAGTTATGACATAAATTCCCACCCCTAGACTAAGCACCTTCCATCGAGTGTAGAGCCTATCATTGGGTTACAACCCGTTTTTGGTGTGCTAGCTTGGCACCCACTCCAAAGCGCAACTCGTGGAGGGAGTGGAGTCCTAAAGATTAAAGCTGTGCATCGGAGATGTCGTTCATAGGGTGCATAGCACAATCATTGGGTTGCAACCCATTTATGGTGCATTAGTCTAGCTCTCACTCTTGAGCGCAACTCGTGGAGGGAGTGGAGTCCTAGAGATTAAAGTTGTGCGTCGGGGATGCCATCCAAGGGGTGCAGAGCCCATTATAGGGTTGCAGCCCATTTCTGGTGCACTAGTTAGGCTCCCACTCCCGAGTGCAACTCATGGAGGGAGTAGAGTCCTGGAGATTAGTTAAAGTTCTACTCGTTGAAAGCCATTTGGTATAGTTCTAAGGACGCTACCCACTCGTGGCACACGTGCTTGGCTTCCCCTCCCTCGACGTGTGAGAGGGAGTGCAGTTCGTAAATCCACTGCTCCTCGTCGTCCATGGAACGAGATCATAGATCAATTATTGTTGGGTGTCATGCCTAATGAACCCTGCCAAGTCTGGGCTACCCTTTGGCGTTACGCTTTACATTATGGAGATTGGTAGAGAATTCGAGTGGAGAGTTATTTCTAGAGGTTGTCATACCTTAAGTGCTCCTTTCGTTTCTCTAAGTAGAAATTCAAAAGTATATGAAGTAGACTTTTGTCCAAGGTGGGAGCACTTTCCGTTCCTCCGCCCTTATGGGATGCTATTTCTGTCCTTCGTAGGGGAAGAAGATATTTGGGGCAAGAGCCCTGGTCGTGTGTGGAGATGACCTTTATGAAATTCTATTATGGGGCCTTCTTGGCTATAGTTCATCTTTTAGGTGTTTACTTTTTGAGCATTGTGTACCCTCTGGTAATTTGGGAGGACTAGGAATATTGTTCTTAGCTTCTAGCATGTGAGTGAACACATGCGTTATTCTACTATTGAGTAGAACACATTTGGGAAGTGTGCATTGCTTTGGCGAGGCTGAGTATAGACTCATTGATTCCTAGACGTATTTCAGGAGTTCTCTACGAGGGTAATTTTTGAAATTTTCCTGGAAGTGTTTACATAATGCATTCTAATTGGAGACTTTTTGTGGGTCATAATCTCATTTGTAGGGTGCAGCCTTACTACTTTTGCACAAGGTGGTGTCGTTCACTTGGAAACAGGTTGGTACCTTTGGTGAGGCACTGCGTGGGGGACGAAGCATGGTTGACCAGCTGGCGGCACAAGCCTGTTCAGCTCGGCTCTGTTTGGCAAGCACTATCCCATCTTTCGAATCAAGTCTAGTTGACCATATTTATGTTTGACTATATTTGTCTAGCCAACCACATGTTTGTTTGAGTGTTAACTTTTTTGTTCGCTCACCTCTAGTTGGGTGGCCTACGTGTCCATCTTGGTCGGCAACTTGTAGTTGGTAGAACAAAAAGTATTAATGTGATTTCTTTTGTCTGGAACTTGTTATGTTCGTGTCACTTATTTTATTTTTGGTACAATTTCGTCTGACCAAATATTGCTTGTAGAGCCCCCAATCTACCAGCTCGTGCTTGGCGTGCTGACATTAGTCAAGTTATCCAAGCATATGTTGATCTTCCATTTATAGCTTAGGAGAGTTTCTTCAAAATTTATGGATAGTCTTTTTCATCCTGTCAGGAGTATTTTGTAACATCATGTGATGAAGAAGCTTTTGGTTGGACAGAATCATGCGGCACATCCGTGGCTCGACGAGTAACTCAATACGCCTGTTGAAACATGCAGATGTGTACCCCAAATGGGTCCATAACAAGCAACGATGGTTTGGACAACAAGAATGGACGGGCATGTTCTAGAGGGTCAAGACTTGGTCTTCATGATCTGTCATGTGGAGTGGTGAAGCCTCTTAGGCTGCACTCTACCCCGTCCAATGTTGCCTGATAGGCGGCATTTTGGACTAGTTCATTGAAATGTGTAGGTGTAGATCTCATGGCTCGTAGAGTGGTGGTAATATGGACATCATTGTCTGTAAGGTGTCAGTCATGTTTAAAAGTGTTAGTGTGGACTACGCAGTTTATAAGGCAGCGATTTGAACTATACAACTTGCTAGGTGACCCATTACGTTATGAGTGGGTGCTAGCGTGCTCTAGCACTTAGAAGATATTGTAGAGAGTTCTTGTTGACAAGAGATATTTGGGAGCCTGTGACTTGGGTAGACACTCTAGGATGAGCTAGAGCTCGTTTACTACTACGTACAAATGAGTGTTCATCTGTGTTTCTCTTATGTGAGCCATTGAAACTCATTATGATGCAGTTAGTGCAGATGTAGGTTAGGACGCTATGGATGCGTGTCGAGAGTGAGGTCCATGTGGAAGTTCTCCATCCAAAGGTTGTCCGTCTGGTGATTTCTTGGTAGGAGAGAGGCCGTCTGGCATGCCACACTGAAGGAAGTTGTCTGGCAGTGGCCGAGCCTGGAAAGTGGTCGACGCTGTACGAACCGTCTTGTCGCGAGGATTCAAGAATCAGTTTTGGTTCTCCAAGAACTGGCCTAAAAGTGGGTGAACCATACCTCTAACTATATGTGGTCTATTCGGCGAATAGGACCAGTCTGGTATGATCTTTTCTGTTTTCTGGGTAGGACTTGTATGTACGGCCACCACTCGCAAAGGTGGAGCGTAGGGTAGAGTGTGGTTCACCCTTATATCCATTCGGCCCCAAATTTTGGGTTCAAACTAATTGGGATGCAATCTTTCTGATGGTGGTCTTGGTTTTATGAAAAAATGCACAAATTTTTAGATTCGAATAGGAAGCATTCATCCGGACAGAAAAGTGGGAGGTGGACCCATTTTTCAATTATGTCTCCGTCAAGGGATGACTGGGATTTTCTATTCGGCGACTAAGGAAGCTTCACTTGTTAGAGGTGTTGGAAATTGAGCTACCGTTTGAAGGTGGTGGCTATAGGAGCCACACTCTCTTTTTGCGATATGTCTTATATGTGATATTTTCTGATAGCGATACCCTTTCTCTTTTTAAAATATTAAATTTGATTTTGGATCTCATGGTTTAGGGAGGCACCCAAGGTAGCCTTGAATGTGTTTTTTGTCACATTCGGACAAGCTTCAATTCGTGCTCTCATTTAACAAGTGGGTCAGGCCATGACATGGGCGGACTGCAACAAGTGTAGGGCCTATTGTGTGGACAGGCTATGGGAGCATAGGTGGCTGAGCATGTGGTGGATCTTCTTGGTTGCCTTACAAAGTGGAGTTCCAAAACCTGTGAGAGGATTTGTCTTTGTCTGGAGACAGAGGGTGGAGTTTGCACAGGAGATTTTCGTAGGGCACTCACTCAACTTCCGTTGGGACACTCCAATAAATTATTTTTCTTATATTTTTCTTCTTATATCTGGTAGAGAACATAGCAATGACTCTTAAGATTCTCTTTTTGAATTGTCAGCTAGTAAAACACACTTTGTTCCCACAAACGGTGCTAGACGTTGATGTAACTTTTTGTCAACATTAAAATGGGGGTGTATTTCTCTTTGTAGTAGACTTGCGAATAAAGAAAACATGTTAGGATCTCGGACCACCATGGGGTGTGTGGCCTTTGGCCTTCTTATGCTTAAGTGAGTTCAGGTAATGACAATGATTAAGAGACTTAAGCCACGATTCCATGATAATAGGGAGAATAAGTATAGATAGAGAGAATATAAGAGTTGTGTGTATTATTATCAAGTTATGACTATGTGTCTAACTTGTGACTTATATCTTATGTGTGAATATGTACAAGGTGCGTATATATAGGAAAGAGAATATCTGTCATCGATTACTTACCCGAAAAGATAGATTTATCCTGACATCGGAGGTTATATCCATTTAATTATCTCTTATCATATAATTAGAGAATATTCGGTGCTTAATTATCTTATAGTCGTTTATCAAGCAATTGGGCTCATCCGCTTACTCAGTACTCATTGGGCTGGGCCACAGACTATATTGCTAAGTATGATTAATGAGAGTGTGCCATTTAGCCTGTATTATTTTATGCCCAACAACTTGTAATTACAAAAATAAATATATTATATCTAGCTAATATATTTTTATTATTAAAAAAATATAATTTATAATTTTACGTTAAATATTATTCAAATTAATTTACAATTATTTAAACATATTCAATATTAAACATTGTTTAATTGAATTTTATTAGGGTGTTATTTATTTATTTTTTATTTCATGTAATTTCCCAAATGTAAATAAAGAAATTATCCATTTTTTGGGAAATTTTTAACACATAGCAAATGTGTAATGGATAGCAAATGTGAAAAAATTCGTATCATCATTTATTATTTCTCATAATTAGAAAGAATAATAATAACAATAATAAAAAGCAGTCAATCTTTTGGCGCCAAAAAATTCCAAATATCCGTTACACATTTTCAAAAAAGATTGTGTCGAGTAGCTGTTTTCGCCGTTCTCTTTGCTGTCCGAGCAATTAATCACACACTAACCGCCACACAATATCAAAAGGATTTATTATCTTCCAAATCCTCGAAACAAAAAGGCTCTTCTTTTCAAGAAAAAGATCGCTTGTAAAGCTTGCTGATTTCTAGGGTTTCGCATTTTGAGTCCACTGCCTCATCCCCATTTTCCGTTTGTGATTCAGCCTCGAAAATGGAGACAATGCCTTCGTCTCGCTCTCCCTCTCGAACCACCTGTTCTTCTCTCCTCCACGAATTGCAGGTTCTATCTCTCACTTCGATGGTCTTGTTGATGCTTAGTTCTGACTTTGACTGTAATTATTCGTTCCAAGATATTGTGTTATCTTTAATTTGAGTACTTAAAAAATTCCATAGAGTAATAGGAAATTCTTTTTTTGAATGTGTACTATTTATGTTAGATAATATGGGATGAAATTGGGGAGGGTGAGAGTGAGAGAGACAAGATGCTTCTACACCTCGAGCAAGAATGTCTTGCCATTTATCAGAGGAAAGTTGAAATGACTAGAAAACACAGGGCTCAACTGCATAAGTCTTTGGCTGATGCTGAGGCAGAGATAGCTATCCTTGTTTCTTCCCTTGGTGGAGAACGTGGTGTATTTTCTCGGGTTTGAATCGTGACTTTTACCCATGTCAATTATTACTAATGCCTTTTATGATTCATTAGTTTTTCTTTTGTTCTGAGTTTGTTGTTTGGGAACATTGAGAAGGGAAGGGTTGCTTTGAAAGACCAGATATCTGCATTGGAGCCTATTCTAGAGGACTTGAGGTTGAAGAAGAAAGAAAGAGTTAAGGAATTTTTGGAAATCCAGTCACAGATTGCACAAATCAGTGGAGAGATAGCCGGAAACAGTGATGAATCAAAGAATGATAACAGTATACGGGTCAATGAGAATGATTTGACGCTGAAGAAGTTAGAGGAACTCAAGTTGCAACTTAAAGAACTTCAGCATGAAAAGGTTCCTTTAATTACTATAATTATTAGTTTGGGTTGTGGCACATGGCTGGTTCCTTGGTTTTTTTTAGTGTAACTTATGTTTGCTATTGTTTGTTAAATTTTCTCACAGGATTTACGCATAAAGAAAGTTTACAGCCAGCTTGCTGCAATCCATGAGCTGTCAGCTCTAATGTCCATTGATTTTTCTGAAACAGTTTCTGAAGTTCATCAAAGCTTGAGTGATCATTCAAGTGGCCATTTGAAGAGCATCAGTAATGAGACACTTGCCGGATTGACCGATGTGATAAAGACTCTGAAGCATGAGAAATGGGAACGACTACATAAGGTGATTCAACTTCCCTCAATTTTCTGAAATTATAACTTTAATTGGAAACTGTTTGTTCCATAGCCACGGAGGCATTTTTTTTATGTAGGCAATTCACTTTTTGTGCCCATAAATATTATAGTCTAGGTTCTATGGGAGAATATTTTTCATTGATCCCTTCTTTCTTTCTTTCTTTCTCTCTTTCATCATTTGAGTTACTCCATAGTTTTAATTGACTAACTAGTTAATGTGGAAGTCAATACCTAGAGCCTCATTTTTTAAGATACTATTTAATCTATTATGGAGTTCACATTAATGCCAAACTTAGATGTTACAAATTTTCTCTAATTCTAAATATCTAAATGGAGCTTTTATTTATTAATTTGTTCAATTTTTATAAGTTGGAGGTTTCTTGTTCCTTGGTTAAAATAGTTGTCGCCTAAATAAATATTATGGCCCGAAGCTTCTTTTAGACCTGTGGCTTTCTTGTTCTTGATTTGTATTTTCAAAAAACTGTTAGAAAAGTTTTTTTTATTCAACAACATATATTATACTTTAGTTGCAAGATCTTTATCACAAGCTGATGGACCTATGGAATCTCATGGACACACCACCTGACGAGCGAAAAAGATTTGACCATGTTACTTCCCTAATCTCTTTCTCAGTGGACGAGGTGTCAGGGCAAGGGTGCCTTGCTCTAGAAGTTCTTCGGCAGGTATTGTTTTATTCTACCCGTTTTTGCAACCACGAGCAGTTATTCTCTGCACTCCTGAGTTTCTCGCTAAATGCTTTTCAAAGAGATTTATTGTGTTGTATATATCATATTGGTTCGTTTACATTTTTCAATTTTAAATTTTCAGACCGAGCAAGAAGTTGAGCAATTGAATATTCTTAAAGCTAGCAAGATCAGGGAACTGGTATTTAAGAGGCAAGATGAGCTAGAAGAAATATACAGAGAGGTCCATATGGAAGTAGATAGTGATACAGCTCGACGGATTCTGAATAGTCTCATTGATTCTGGTTTGCCTAATTCCCATTTTCATTTCTAGAAATTTGTTGGACTGTACTAATTCGTATGTTAGGTTTTAATTACAATGTCGGTTACTTTGATTTCTTATGTTTTTCCCTGGATTTGTTTTTTTAATAATTTTATTGAAAATTTGCACCTGTTATTCTCCCTTTGCTTTCCTTGTTTCTTTTGACTATTCACCCGAAAAATATTAATATTTGGATTGGATGGTGGGTTTATTCAATTGTTGTTAGACGGGCTTCAGTCAAGTAGATTAAGAATCAATTTTATATGAGCTTCGCTTTATTAATATATTTTTCTCTTGGCTTGTATACTATTGCATCAGTCAATATGTTGTGGCAGCTACATGTATTGGGCTTTTGGCAAGTGGAACTCAGTTTCTAGGCTGCCTCCACTTCAATTCTGTGATGCACAAATGCGAAGGAGTGACATTGGTCTGATATTTCAGTTAGATTTCATTCTGAGGCTGGTTTTATGTTTGGGCTTGTCATGGCATAGAATCAGATGGCTACATCCACCATTTTGTCACTTTGTCTTGCCCCATAAGTTGTTTCGATGTGACATATGATATTTGATCTCAAGTAGTTAATTGGTTAGAAATATTTGAGTATATCATTCAAGATTTTGATAATAATATTAATCATAATATTATATATCTGGTTTCATCTTGCAAATTTTATTACTGGGGTTCGATAAAGATCATCATTTCCATGATGTGTCTGAAACATTCCTGAAATGTTTAACCTAGTCATACTACCCTTAATTTTACATTTGATCCTTGGAAGTTTAGTTTCAAAAATTGACATTCAAATTCTCGCAAATTAGCAATCTGAAAATGCATATTTCTCTTTAGGAATTCCGGTATATGCTTTTGCTAAGTTGGTTATATACTTCTATAGTTCTTTAACATTAATTAAACCTTTTACTGGATATTTCTTCTTGAATTTGAAAATTTTAAGCCATCAACCTACAACAAGTAAGGTCAATAGCTGGCCTGGGAGTTGATCTGACAGTTGTGTTATTGCCTGCCTTTAAAGGTACAATTGACGTGTCTGATCTGCTCACAAGCATGGATGACCAGATTGCAAAAGCCAAAGAACAGGCTCTAAGTCGGAAGGATATCTTGGACAAAGTAGCTAAATGGAAATTTGCGACTGAGGAGGAAAAGTGGCTTGATGACTATGAAAGGGTAAAGAATATTTGGGAGTGTTACTATTTTTTGGAACTGAGTAGATATTTTCTTGCAGTGACATCAAAGTTCACAAATGTTACCCTGTGAAAACTTAGTTGCTCTGTGGTGATGCTAAAATCTTTTCCTTCAAACTTTTTGGTAGCATAGTTTTTTTCTTAGATTAACATGTATGCTTTAGGAGCAAGATATATGCAGACTGTATGTTTCATTAACAGCTCTTTCAATTTCAGTGCCCTTTAATTGTCATTTAGAATTTATATTTAGGTTGAACCTTTTTGTATTGTTTCATTGGAGTGCTCACTAAGCTCATTATGTGGTATATTGATCAGGCTAGACTGATTCTAATGCTATATTGTTTTGAATGTTTGCAAAAGAGCGGAGAACCACTTTGGTTTAGCAAGGGACTTAAGTGAGATTCATTGTATTTACCTGAAGCTTTAATTGAATCAAATGATGATTAAAATTTTCATACATCCTGAATTACATTTTCTCTCTACAGGATGAAAATCGTTACAGTGCAGGAAAAGGAGCACACAAAAACCTCAAACGTGCAGAGAAAGCTCGAATTTTGGTCGGCAAAATACCATGTAAGCTTATTGTTTTTCTTTTGTATAATTTCTCCAGTATACTTCACATTCTAGAAAGGTAAGTTTTTATTATTATTCTTGTTTAAGCATGCTAATTAGTCAAGAAGAGTTTTTCTTGCATTTTGATTTATTTCACATAATTTCAAATATTTGGCACTTATAATCCAAAATCTGAAGATAATTTGCTTTATTTAAGGAAGTTGTTTAGCCAAAAAAAAAAAAAAGAAGGTTTTGTTATGACACTGTTCAATTTCAGTCTGCTGTTTGCCTTCATATTGGGTTCACTTTAATGTTATTTGTGCTTTGAATTGGACTACTGAATTATTGATGCTGATATCACTCTCCTCTCATTGTCTTTCTCTCGTACCTCCTTTCTTCTGTTCTTGTCACGTCACTTGTTTTTGAAGGGGGAGAGTACCTTGGCTTGGGTGCAAAACCATTGCCTTTTGCCAAGGAGGTTTGGACAATGAACCTACACCTGTTCGTTCTATTACAAATAGAATATGCATGAGTGCAAGAACTAAAAGAAGTGGAACTGTATGAAAATATGTGTGTGACTTTGATTTTGTCGTTTGGCTGGAGAGAAGCCTAGAAATTTTTGTGATAAAGAGGCCTATGAGTTGTGGAAAAGGTTATTCTGCAAGTGCTGCACTGAGGTCATAAAATACATCATGTCTGTAGCACTTTATAGAAAATGTATTTTCTCTTGATTGGAAAAGGTTTGATAGGACTAGCAGATTTCTTGCTGTATCTTTTTGTTTTAATGGAATGTCTTGTTTGTCGTTTCATCGCTCAAAACTCAGTTAGCTTGATGGTCAGCATTTCCCATTGTACAGTTTTTATCTCTTACAAATTTTGTTCTGTTACCAGCTATTGTTGAAAGTTTGACAACTAGAGTTAAAGCCTGGGAGTCGGAGAAGGGAATTCCTTTCTTATATGAAAAGGTAAATGATCATCTATTACAATTATTTATTCCAATATGAAGCTATATCAAGTTTTTTTTTTTTTCCTTCCTAAATCACAATACCGACTTCAAATTGTAGGTTTCACTTTTGAACATGTTGGAGAAATATAATGTGTTGCGCCAGGAAAGAGAAGAAGACAAACGAAAATCTAGGGTGTGTTTCAATTTTTTTTATTTTTACAATGTATCTTTCTTAACAAATATCAGAACTGTTTTTTTTTTTTTTTAAACTTGTTCTTCGCTTGTGTGTGCAATTAGTTACTTTTGCTAGTAGTGGAGCTTTAGACTTGCAAAACATAACTCACAAGTGGCTGATATCAATTCTGCCTTTGAAATATTTTCTACAGGAACAAAAACGATTGCAAGAACAACTTGCTGCAGAACAAGAAGCACTATATGGTTCGAAGCCGGCTACAAAGAAGCCACTAAGTCAGAGTAATACAATGGTGGGGACCCCAACTGGCCGCCGCATAGGTCCTCCTCTGGGCCGTCATGGGATTTCATCTGGAAAGGAACGTAGAGACAGTGGCAGGTTGAGTAATATCACACCTATTAACTATGTTGCTCTTCCAAAAGATGATTCCATTTCTCGTGGCACTTAAAGCTTAATTTTTCTTTGCAGTAGATAATAGGCAGAATGGCCTCATTCTCCATATAGCCAATTGTAAATGGTTATTTCTTAGTTTTTGTTTTCCCTCCTTTTGTCCTTATATTCTGAGACATCCAACATATATATAGGTAAAGGATTTTTTATTTTATTTTATCAAGACTACCCAAATACAATTGGAGTTGCATGTTGATGCTGTTTTCAAGTGTTGATTGTTTTCTTATCATTTGTTTATCTACTTTTTAATTGTCATATTTTTTGGACTGGACTATTTGGCTAGGTAGAGAAGTATGTAGTGGATAATTTTTCATCTTCTTTATATACTTACTCGATTCCAATGTATTTTTGTTTTTTGTTTTGAACAATTAAAAGAAGCAGACATGGGCCATCTTTTTTCTTTTTTATATATTGTTGTATATCGTTTTTGAATTTACAATGTTTAAGAAGTCTAAACTCCAAATTACCGGTGCGTTTACAAATCTATAATATAAATTAATCAGAATAATGAGCATGGATCAGAATGCGGAGAAAAGGGAGGGTAAAACTTATTTCTTTTCTGTGTTACTAAATAATTGTAACAAATTAGAATGAAAATATTAATTTACTTAATTGCCTTTTAAAAATAATAATGAAAAATATAAAATAAATTAAAATAGTTAAAATAAAGGTTATTTTTGTAATTATATATTGTGAATTTAAGAAAAGAAATCACTACCAAAGAGGAATAGGCAAACAGTAAATAAGTATGACTCTTGAATTTGTTGGGTCCTTACTCTCATTTTACCATGTTTTATGAAGTAAACAGGAGAATGAGAATGACTCTCGTTTTCCCTCAGAAACACATACTACGTTAAAAAAAAATCACACCGAATGGGACAATGAATTTTATACAAAGATTGAAACACTCATGTAAGCTATAAATTTGATGGCATTGTACCTCCCTCCGAGTCCAGTATGTTCTTCAGTTGTTATTCATATGCATAAAATCGATTTGCATTCTTTAGAATTGTTGGCTCCACAATTTCGAGGCCTGTCTAACATCTCAAGATAAATTAATACAACTTAATGAATACCCTAGTTAATATACAAGGTAATTCATTTAACATCTAAGGCAACATCCTTGGAAACCAACAATGATAGTACAACATTACACAATAATATATACTTTGCAGGGAGAAATTCACCAATAATCTCCACAAGAACAAGTTCCGTTCTTGAAATGGTGGAACCGTTGCATATCACGCACAATGATTTCCCTTCCAGTCACGAGGGAAATGTACTTGGTAGCCATGTGACAATCACCACATACTCGTAAGTTCTTCCTGATGTGTATAGTTGTACCAGGCCTTGTATTTAAGAGTCCAAATGCAATAGCGAGCTTCTCACTATGGCTATTGAGCAATTGCTCCTTAACATTGTCTTCCACATCATGAACTGAATTGGTCTCAGGTACATACCCAGCAGCCTTAATTTTATCTCCTAGTGTCTCCAGAAATGTATAAATTTGTTTTGATTGAGGATGGTCTGTGCTTCCCGAATGGAAAGTGTGGAACTCGTTTTTTAGATCTAATAAACTGCAACCTGGAGTTTTCTTGAGTTCTTTGCTCTTCATCAACATGCGTACTTCGGAAACTCTATCCCACATTGAAGCCGTGGCATATATATTAGAAAGCAATACATGATACCCACCATCCTCTGGTTCCAACTCAAATATTTTCTTTGCTGCCAATTCAGCTTGTTCAACATTGTTATGAATTTTGCAAGCACCTAACATGGCACCGAACACTGTAATCCCTGGCTTAAAAGGCATCTTTTGAATAAAACTCCAAGCTTCATTAAGTCTACCAGCTCGACCAAGAAGATCAACAATGGCTCCATAATGATCCATAGCTGGCTCCAAGCCGTAGTCTATCTTCATGCTATCAAAATATTTGAGCCCCTCTTCCACTAAACCAGAGTGGCTGCAAGCAGAGATAACACTCAGGAATGTTGATTCATTTGGCTTGGTTATTCCCATTTGCATTTTGTTGAACAGATCTAAAGCTGCTTTTCCAAGCCCATGTGTACCATATCCATCTATCATGGCATTCCATGTTATGACATGTCGCTCTTCCATCATGTCAAAGAGTTTCCTCGCAGTGCCAATGACTCCACATTTCGCATACATATCAACAAGAGCAGTCATCACGAAAACATTTTTGTCCAAACAAGTTCTTATGACAAGTCCATGAATCCACTTAGCTTGGCGTGTTATTGACAATTCTGCGAGCGCAGAAATCACACTTACCATAGTGAATGAATCGGGTTTTATGTTCTGAGATTGCATCATACAAAAGCAACTTAAAGCTTCATTGACAAGTTCATTCTGGGCATAACCTAATATCATCGCATTCCATGATACATGTGTTTTATTATACATTTTTTTGAATATTTTGGATGCAATATCTACTCTTTTGCACTTGCAATACATGGATATCAAAGAATTCATAATTGATACATCAGATTCAAGTTTAAGTTTATGTGCCAAATCATGTATGAACTTTCCGCGATGAAGATCACCCAAATCAGCACAAGCATGTAAACCCTCCATTATAGTGACATTGGATGGCTCCAACCCTTCATCCAACATCTTCTGAAAAATTGCCAATGCTTCCTCAGGATTTTCACTTTGTACATACCCATCAATCAAAGAATTCCAAGTAACAACAGTCTTCTCATTCATCCTATTGAAAATCAACCGAGAAGTTGTCACAGACCCTAATTTAGAATACATGTCTACCAAAGCAGTTGAAATATTGACAAGTGACTCAAATCCAGCCCTCAAAACTACTGCATGAATTGACTTTCCAATCCTTAAAGATCCAATATCAGAAGCAGCAGGCAAAATGGTGACCAATGTGATTGCATCAGGCTTTTGCCCTTCGTCCTGCATTCTTATAACCAAATCCAAAGCTTTCCTCGCTAAACCGTTTTGTGAATAACCAGCAATAATAGTATTCCAAGACACCAAATCCCTATGAGGCATTCTATCAAACATCTTATACGCATCATCAATCTGCCTACACTTAGCAAACATATTTACTATCGCAGTCATCGCAAACAAATTCTCTGCAAACCCATTTTTTATAACCTGAGCGTGAATCTCCTTGCCCCTCTTAAGGTCAGATTCATCCCCAAAATTTTTCAACAAATAAGTAAAATTATACACAACAGGGCTAATATCATCACACCTCATTCGACAATACAACAAATAGGCATCATCAGATAATGAATTTTTCGCATACCCCTTAAGCAATGTGTGGTAAAGAACGTCAAGTTTCTCTTCAGTTGAGTCAAAAACTCGGGCAGCCTCAATTGGGCTGCCATATTTACAGAACAAGCTAACAAATTTAGTCTGGAAAAGAAGTTCACTGTACAGGCCGTTTTTGATGACGTGAGGGAGAATTTGATGAAGTTCTTTGATGGAAGTGCAAAGCTCAAGGAGAAGAGATGAAGGGTGTCTATAGACATGGGAAGGAATGTAAGCTCTTTGGGAAAGAGAGTGAAAGGTGCGAGAAGATGATGAGGGAAGTGAAGAGGGGGTTGTTGAAGAAGATGTGCATTTGATAAGGGGGATGAGAGGGGGTGTTGTACTTGTTGGTAAGGGTTGAGCGCTCATCTTTCTGTGTCGTCGCTTTGCTTACACCGGCTTTTTATCTATATGGCTAATGGCTCTTTCAAGAGCCCATTATCTTTTCCTTCTTTCTTTTTTATTAAACCATATTTGGTGTAATTTTAACGTGTGGCTTGTGACTTCAAACCAGAGCTGTAAGTAACTCTTTTTTTTTTGTCTTCTTCCCTAAAATTCTTACATTCTTTTCTAAATTATACTCCTTTCTTGAAATCTTATCTCAAGCGAGCTTCCCAAATTTCAAAATTATGGTTTCAAAGGCTTTGTATCGTTTTACTCCAATTGCAGACCCAGTACTTGTTGTTATGCTGTAGAACCAACCATGTGACGCCTATCTTGTTGCCTCATCATCTAAATGACAATGTTGGAGCATCAAGGCAGTTTAGAGGTGCTGAAGTAAGTGCCCAGATTCTTCTTCCAGCACCCATGTTCCACTGGTCGCCAAAAAAGGTGTAAGACACTATGCCCCATTGACATACACAAACCAAAGAAGAATCTAATCTAAGAGGATTCGAAAGGGGTTCAATTTAGAGGTGGCACAAATTAGCCCACTTAAAATTGGTTCAATTCTAATTCAATTTAAATTTAATTCGAACTAATAAATATGAGCTCGAACTCACACCAAACACAAACAAACTAACTCAAACTGGTCCAAAATAGCACAAATTGTTAATTATATATATTTTTTAGTTAATATGAATTTTTTTATTAAAAAAATATGTTTAATAATTAAAACTAAAACAATATTACATAAAATAATAAAAAATATATATCTATAAATATAAGAAAAAATTAATTATTAAAACAAAAAGTCAATTACTAAATTAATTAAGTAATGAGTAAATACATTAAACCTCACTCATATAAAAGTTAGAAATTGTCGTGCCCTCATGAAAACTCACATTTAGAATAAAGAATCTTCAAGTCCAAATAAAATTTCTTCTAGCTATTAAACAAAATAAATAGAGATGAGTAGATTAAATAAATATACTTACTAAAAATTGAACAGTTAAAATAAATTAAAATGTTACACAAGAACATAACTTTTTTTATATACACAAGAATAAAAACCTTTACTATTATATAATATATAAGTCTCAAGACAATGAACAAGTGGAAAAGAGAATAACATAACACAAGTATCGATTTAAAAATAGAAACTACATAATACTAATTTAAATTAAATATAAATATATATATATATATATTTTTAAAGATTTAGGTAGATTTAAACGCTAAATGCATTAACATCAAAGAATGTAGCATAATATTGTGACAAAATGAATAAATTATAACTATTTATTCATTATCAGCTTATTTTTCAAAAGAAAAGGGAATAAAAATAACTAATATATTATAAAAGAGAAGTATTTAAAGAAATGAAAGATTATTTTAATTTTAATATAGTCTTTTTTATTTTTTTTATTTAAAATTTAATTTAATTTAATTTTATTTCAAGCTAATGAGCTCGCCCTAATCCAGCTCAAATTTTTCGGATTATTCGAGTTGGGCCGAAATAAGCCCAAATTTAATTTAATTCGAGTTCGATTCAATCAATTGCCACCCTAGTTCTTATTCTTGCCCTCGCTGCTTATAGAGATCATAACAAGGGGGATTTATGAATGGGTAAAGCAATTGAATTCTTCTATGGCTCGTTCTAAATACATACCCTAACATATGCTAAATACATACTCTAATATATTAAAAACAATAAATTAATACAATAACCAAATACATCCCACACCAACGTACGCAGAAAAATTTTGTCGCCACTGCCTCTGCCACTGTTGCCGCTGCTGCCGCCACCTTGGATCGCCGGATTGGAAATACTTTGGCTCAGTTACCAGCTGCACCACTTCTGCATTAACTTTTTCTGTTATTTAAATTTTATTTATATTATTACACTACTAAAAATGGAACCTCCACTGCCACCGTCGTCGAAGGCGACAGCTTCTCTAGCTGAAGTTTGTGAGCTTCCACTAGTACTCACATCCTACACTAAACCAGAATGTTCATTTCCTCCCCAAATAGTGAAAAACGAATCAGGGAATGGAGAAATAGGCGTTAAATTTTTTCCAGTATGTTCGAACATTTTCAATATGTTCAACTAAAATGTTTGAACACCTGGGGTGAGTAAACACGGCTGATAATATGTAGCGATTTGAAATTGATCATAGTTATGTTCGGCTGAACCTTTTGAACTTTTTGTTTTAGTTCAGACTATGTGTTTGAACATTTTATATATGTTCGGACCTGGTACGTCGAACATACTGGAAAAAATTTATCTCCACTCCCTGATTCGTTTTCCACTATTTGGGGAAGAAATGAACATTCTGGTTCAGTGTAGGATGTGAGTACCAGTAAAAGCTCACAAACTTCAGCTAGAGAAGTCGCCGCTGCCGCCGACGACGGTGGCGGTAGAGGTTCCATTTGCAGTAGTATAGTAATATAAACAAAATTTGAATAACAGAAAAAGTTAATGCAAAAGTGGTGCAGTCGGTGACTGAGCCAAAATATTTCCAATCCGGCGGTCCAAGGTAGCGGCAGCAAAGGCAGCGGCAATGGCGACAAAATTTTTCCGCGTACGTTGGTATGGGATGTATTTAGTTATTGTGTTAATTTATTATTTTTAATAAATTAGGGTATGTATTTAGCATGCTGGAGTATGTATTTAGAAGGGGCCTTCTTCTATTTATAATGAAACCAATTTTGGGCTTGTTCACAGTGAGCTCTGCTTTTCTGCTGGCTGCTTCTAGCTCGGTATTGTTATTTGCCAATTTAAATGCTTTCCTATAATTTCACTGCAATGAAATTTTCTATTTTTGTTAAATTCACTTTTTTTTTGGGAATTATATATTGGAGATGGTATGCTGGTAATATCAGCTAAATTATTGGAGAACATTTTTATTTAACTATAATGATGGTGGGCTTTTATGTGAGATTAATGCTTACTAGTTGGGAAAACATATAAAGTACAATTTTTTAAGAAGACCCAAATGTTAAATAAAGATGATCAACAAGAAAGGAGAGAGTGAATATTGTTTTCTGAAAAAAAAAAAAAAAAAAAATATATATATATATATATATATATATATATATATTTTTTTTTTTTTTTTTTTTTTTTTTTTCTTGAGGAAAACTCCTTGTTGCTCCACTACTACTTATAAAAAAAAAAAATTAGTGGATGATTTGAATGGCGATTGGATTATTAGCCAGCTTTTGTTTCTTGATGCTAAACTTCTAAAAAGACATTAAATTGTTTATCAATTCAGCTGTGTAGTAAATAGTAATATACCAATATACATTGGTGTTGCGCTTTCGTATCTCAAAAATTACAACAGAGACCTTAGTCAAAGAGTTGTCTAACCAATGTATCTACAACTACAAAGGAAAGCAAACTGCAAAAAATCATGGAGAGGTGAGACAAACCCAAAGATTAATTAAATGATGAAAACAACCACCAATGGACACCTTTCAGAGCAATAATTAGCTTAACTAAGAATGTCCATCTGGTGTTTTTTCTTCAAATCTATACCAATTAAAGGATCCTTCTCAAGGGTTTGAAATGGAGCCATGAAATCAAATCTATCAATTTATAACTTGTCCTGGGCATTAAATTTGATACCTTTCAATTTCATTTCCAACTCTCCGTGCAATCAAAAGGAGAAAATCTACGGTCAGAATGGAAACAGCTGAATCACACTTTCAAGCTCATGTTGGTTGATTGGTCCTCACAAGCAACTTTAGATAAAGTCTTCTTGACTTCTTGAACATGAAAACTCCTCCAATATGAAGACAAGAACCTACTGGAGCTGCCTGAAACTAGCTTGGCCTAGTTTTGTATAATGATGCAACAGGAACATTGTTACTGCTCTTATCATATGTTTTGCATGCACTATTTGTTCCTGCAAGACAATTAAATCAACATTAGATATCGAGTCACTGAAAGAAAATAAGTAATTGGTCCTTGAAAATTAACAATAAATTACAAATGTGGACTCTGGACTTTTTCTTTCTATCCTCCTTTTTATGATTCAAAATTAAATAACAAGAAACACAATTGCCTTGTAGTACAATGATATTTGCTAATTGTGGGCACTAAGAGGACGTGAGTTCAAACCCCACGTACGTGTGCATGTGGGTGTGTGAATGTAAAATTTATTTTAAAAAAATTTAAATAAGACAAAAGCAATACTAATTCATTGCAACTTTTTTGACAAGAAGGACGGGAAAGAATCATAAAAACAGTTAGTAAGTATGGATTTCCAAAAAAAAAATAAAGGAGGGATAACTACTCTGAAATGCTAAACCTAACTGTTTTGCGGCCACATTGCCTTGTACGGATGCACGTTTGGCAAGTTGATAAATTTTGTCAAAATCCTTTCGATGAATTGCTTCTTTATCAAATATGGCATCTGATAAAACAACCGATGATGCTCCTGAGTCAATATATTTCCCAATTGATTCTGCATCACACTTGAAAGAGAATAATTAGATAATTGGGTAGTAGCAAGAAAATAGTACCTTCAATGTTTTTTTAATGAAATTATGATAATGGTACACACACAAAAAAATTCAACCAACGGGGAATTTGAACGTATTGTCTTCCCAAATAGATGCAATTACCAGCAATATTGACAATTACATGTAAAATTCTGCTGAACCTTTCAAATCAAGGATTATATTCCATACATTGTTACTGTTTTTTTTTTTTAGATGGCAGACTTTTGGAGAAATATCCTTTATTTGAAACTTCAAACATGCAGATAAATTTAGCTTTTTTAGATCCTATGCATTTGTAGTTGCTTTCTATGTGTCGACCATTGCTTTTCGGGCAGTAATACAAAGTTACCAACCAATAGTTATGCCTTGGGAAGCAACCATTGAGATGTGAGGAAAAGGCTTTCGGAGAGCTGAAATATACTGCTTGCCCCCCAATGCTGAAACAGGATAAACCTACACCAATAGCACCATAAATACAAGGATTCTCCTTGGCCATATTTGCCACTAAAAAAAAAAATATTAAGTGTCTATAGGACAAACCTTGACCATTTTGACACCAGCATCATATGCAGACAATATCTGTAAGCATTGAATAGATTTTCTTAGGTTCCTCTTGAAAGGAAAAGGCGATCAGCATTTACAATCTAAAATAGAATGTCGAAAACGTAAATTTCTTGTCTTCTAGATTTTCCATTGGGGAGGTAAATTGGAGACTAATGAAATAATTACTAACAAATCAAAATTGAAGAATGACTCTTCACAAGTTTCAAATTTTTTACTATTGTTCAGCTAGAAACATGCTCTTACCTCAGTTGGGGTCATCACGCCAGGTATGTATAAAGCATCACCATTCCGAAGATCATACATAATATTCTGCTTCATATTCAAACAATATTGTCACCAATCATTTGAGCTAGTAAAGAAATTAATCGAGAGACTTTAAAAAAGATTGCAAGAATGTCCACAATACCATTCATATATACTAGAAAATTCTGTCAAAAAGCTGAGTACCTGGATGTAATGCTTACCTTCACAGTAGCAGGACTCATGAGGAATTTGGCTCCAGCATTTATTGCCTTTTTGGCATCCTCAATATTTAAGACAGTCCCAACCTGTAAGGTACAACGTAACTTTAACAAATCCATGAGAAACAATAACAATATGTATATATTTATGTGTGTGTGTGTGTGTGTATATATATGATATATATATGTATGTATATGTATGTTATGTATGTGTATGTGTATGTATTTATATGTGTATATATATGTATGTATATTTATGTGTATGTATATATGCAAGAAATGCTGTTGCACTCACAATTGCTCACTTTTTTATCCCTCAAATCAATCCTTACATGTCACATTAAACTTTAAAGTCATAACTTCTTATTTCTTAATTTTCTCCGGTGATAATGCCACTTGACTTGCATAGATATTTAAGTGCAATACTATGTGCAATTAGCATTCTTGTAGGAAGCTCATGCAACACAATTAAGATGATTTTGGATCACACGCATCCACTACCAAATAGATAACCTCAAATATGACATCATGAATAAGAAAAAGCAGGATAAATATAGAATTTGTCTCAAAGGTTCATCATAAAGCTAGAATGACTTCATCTTAAACATTTTTTAAGAAAGGTACTTCCAACGGCAGAATAGTTAACGTTTTGCTATTTGTGAACATTTATGTCCATGTCCCCCTCATAGATTTTACTAAATTCTGGAGTGAAACAGAGAGTCAAAGCCCACTAAAATCACAATTAAAACATATGAAAATTCTAAATTAGATAGGAAGCACTTACGCCAAAAACTGTTTCAGGGTAGTCATCCACGAGTTGCCGAAGGACCTGCACAAATGAGAGCAAGAAGCACATAAAGTCTCAAGAAGTTGGCCATTGAACATGGAAGAAAAAAAAAGGAATTATTTAGTATCTAACAACCTCAAACACACCTGGGGTGGATGATACGATCTCCAGCTACATATAAAAAGTGATAAAAAGAATTAGATTCCATAAATTAGTGATTAAGCATGAATGTACGTGCTTAAATTATGTTTTCGCTTAGATGCCATGTGGACTAATAAATTCCTTTTGAACATTTCCAAGAGACGCAAGTCAAAACTGATTTTAAGGAACTTGTATATCTCTAGTACAGACTACAACAATTCTGCTCGACATAAAATGTTAGACAATCTCTTTCCAAGGACACAAGAGTGGTCTAAAGCAGTTATGAATTCACTGCTTAATAAAATCCATGAAAGTAGACCCATAAAGAAAGCTTACGATTGAGATGCCACCTCTAAGTGCAGCCTGTGCAGCTTCCATAGCCAACTCTGCGCTGCAAAAGAAAATTTATTGTAAGCCAAATTTCCATGACAAGAATTTAGTTAAACTCTATGATATATGCAAAATTGACAGGGGTTAGTACCAACTAGTACCCATGTTAATGTTTTAGTACCTATTATTTTTCAAGTTATTTAGTGGTATCTTATAGGTACACATGTTAATTGTTTTGATACCCATTATTTTTCAAATTATTTAGTGATATTCCCCAAATTTGTTGAAAATGTACTTTTTTGTACCAAAATAAATAGTAAAATAATTTTATCAAATCAATGAGGGGATATTATTGTCATTTTAAGTCCTCACAGTAATGAATAGTATTCAAAATAATTAAAAATTTAGTATAGAATAACTTGTGATAAGGAACCAAAGTATTATTTTTTAATTGGTTCACAATTTATTATTTTTTAAAGGTAAATACATAGCTAAAATAAGAGTGCAAAAGTCATCGACTATTTATATAATATGCATCACTTTATTTTGAGCATACATATTATTAAATACTAAATTTTTTAATAATTTTGATGTTTAGTATTTTTTTTGTTTTCTCAATCAATTTACTAGCTTATGTTTTTTATTTAGCCAAATATTTAATGAATTAAATCAAAAACATAAATTATTAATTTGTATAGAATAAATTAGAGTTTACTCAAAAACTCTAATTTATTCTAATTTATTTAGCAAATATTTATTGAACTAAATCAAAAACATAAAGTATTAATTTGAATAGAATATATTAGAGTCTACTTATTCATATTCTTTATGTTTGCGGTAGGATTCACTATCTTTCATTTCAAATCACGTATTAGAACCACACTAAGTAGCATTTGAGATAAAAGGTATTGTGTACATTTGCACTATAACAAACCTAGTTACTTAAAAAAAAATATTGATTCATTTTTTATAAATCAAAAAATTGTGGCTACAAATAAGAATAAGCCAAAATCAAAAATTAAAAAGCATTTCAAAGCAAAAAAAGTGTTGCTATATATAAGAATAAAAAATTAAAAAAGATTGTTTTACTGTTCAATAGTGATTTAAAAAAAAAAAAAAAGACCATTACTGTTCATTATTGTAATTAAAAAGCATTTATGATTACTGTTCAGAGCTTAAAATGACAATAATATCTGACTAATTGATTTAATATGATTGTTTTATAGTTTATTTTTTTTTACTAATAGAGTATATTAAATAACTTGAAAAATAACCATAATAATTAACATAGTACCACTAAATTACTTTGGACAATAATAGTTATCAAAAACATTAACGTGGGCATTAGTTTGGTAATAGCCCCAAATTAACACATAAACACAAAAATCTTCGGACTAGATTTGTTTCTTAAAAGTGGCATATGCCAAGCACCGTCCTTTCCTGAGCTACAGAACTTGGGTTTCAATAAGAAATCATCCTCAGATAATCAAGAGTCCATAACTCCAAATCTGCGAATTTCATTTGGGTCCAACATCTTTAACGGATTCATGTTTTGGGTAGTTAGCATTTGGAACTAACTAGTCACTTAGTATCATCATTCATGGAAAAAATATGAAGTTGTGTTAGAGTTATATATGAAGTTGTTCAGTTTTCTTCCAATATTATTCAGTACAGTTCTTAAACGAAACTCTGCATAACAAATAAAGTCCGAAAACAAATTTTCAACTGTATTATTCCTATCCAACCGCCACAATTAGGGAGGAAAAAAAAAAAAGCGAGCATTCAAAACAAATAAAAAGAAAAGGCTGTCAATACCTGTTGGCGCGAAGGCAAGCGATGACACAGGAGGTCTCAATTCGCCGCAAGGTCTCGTCCCTGGGAGATAAAGAGAGCCCGTGTCGGGAAAAGCAATACATCCTCATATGACGCCGACTAAGAGTTGGAGGTGGTGACTTCCGATGGGTGAAGAAAGACGGTAATGACCGTTGGCCGAGGCTCGCGCTTCCAGGGACCATATCCAAATTCTCAGTCTTACTTGGCTTGTCTAGAGAACGAAGATATGAATTCATTTAAAGGAGTGCACCGGTCACGTGACATCCACCTACTGACCTGCTCCGATATTTATATTTTTTGTAATAATTAAATAAAAATAATTTTATTAAATAATTAAAATACAATATACACACACGCACGCACTTATTCAAATTCGATGAATAATGTTTAGCCAAAAAAAAATTTAATGAATAAAGTAAGTGTAATTGTTTATCAAAATTATTTTATAAAAAAGTAAAATAAAACATTACAGTTAATCTATAAAAAAAAATACTTTTTAACATAAATTATAATATTTAAAAAAAAAAAAAAAAAACTCTAAATAACTACATAAACTTATCGAATTCGCTAACTCGTAGATCTACATGAACTCATCCAACTCACCAGCTCATAGATCTATATAGATTCATCCAACTCATCAGCTCGTAGATTTACACAAACTCATCAATCTTGCCTTTTAATGTACCTTCAGAGCTTTGTTTTCTTTTAACTATAGTTTATATTGTTAATGGTCGATCATATGTACCCTAACACCAAACTTAGTCTAAGTCGATCTTAAACGATTTGATTGCTTTTTAATTATCACATTGTTAATTGTCAATTACTTAGTTTATTTATCTTATAGCACGTGTATGTATTAATGACTATATATATCCAAAGAGCCTCTTTTTTGGTGGAGGAAAGAGGAAAACTAATAACCTATTGTGCCAATATATATCTAAATAATAGGTCATCGGAAGGGTTTGTGCAGCTGCCACAAGATTTGAAAGAGCAATTGATTGTGATTTTGTTCTTTTTCTTTCCATGATTCCTCTTTCCATAAATCCAATGCTTAAAGTAGGAATAAATTTAATCTCACATTCATATTAGATGAAATGGATCGGGTTATATTTAAAAGGTACAAAATTTTCCTTCCTTTTTTTTTTTTTTTAATAACTTATTTGTATATTTACAATAATAATTCTAAATTTATGTATATATATTTTGCTTGGCTATGTAGGGCATAAAAAAGGGATTCTTCTTTCCTAAACCACTTCATGTTCATAATACATAAAATTAATAAAATAATATAAATATCAAGACTTAGTATTAAAATATATAGTTTTAAAATGTGAATTTATAAAATTATCATTAATCACTCTTACTTATACAAGTTATTTTTGGTAAAATATATTTGGGTTTTAAATTTAAACTATTTTATACATTAATTCTCAAGTGAATGACTGATATAATGGCTATTCATAAGAAACAACAAAAAGGACAAACATAGCATATTTAAAAAATAAAAGATACATATTTTAGAAAGCAAAGTTGTTACTTACCTATAATATTCCTCTACTAATTAAGATTGTAATCGATTTACTTCACTAACTTTAATTAGTAGATTAATATTTTAGTTAAAGTAATGATTTTGTTTTTTAAAATATATATTTTATATTTTCTACACATACTATTTTTGTCATTTTTGTTGTTAAATATAAAAATCCACTATAATGGGTCTTTTATTTTCAAATTCTCCCTTGGGACAACCATATTAGAGCCATAATATTAGCCCATTTTTATCAATTTTTTTTTTTTTTTAATAATTACACTATTTACAAACTAGTAACCGAAGCATAAATTCAAAATTTTATATATGTTTAATTGAGTTCTATGGTGTTGATGTTAGCATGAATATTATTATTTTTAAGAGATCCATTCTCATATAACTGTCTATTTAACGTTTTAATATTTTTTTTTCTCAATATATAAATTATTTGTAAGAAAGGTCTTCAAAAATAAGTACATATTGAGATAATTCAATAAGATAACAACTTGAATATTTAAAAAATAATATATGAGAGGCTGAGTAAAGATCCAATCTAGCAACAACAGTTTATTTTTTAAGTTGTCGAATAATTTATTTTATCACTTTATTGATATCAGGTAATTTTACTTGTATATTAGAATATAATTCTTGAGCCTCTACTTAAATTAACTTAAAAGACAAGATAATTACAAGAGAGAAATACTTTTGATCTCCATTAGCTCCATTTAGTGCACACTAATTGAAATACGTACTGTTAAGTGCCACCATTATTAATGGCAACAAATGTAGATCGACAATGTTGGCATATAAAATTGTCACTTGAACAAAGAATAGTGATAATACTTAACAAGATAACTAACAAAAGGTCATTAGAGAAAAATTAAATTCATTAACGCTAGAAAAGTTAGAGGGCATCAGAAGAAGAAAATGAAATCATAAAAATACAAAATTATAACAAGAGCCGATTTTGAGTGGTTGGAAAGTATTTAAAAAATGGTATAAAATATTAACTAAGCTTTTAAATTAGTTATGGAAGATTAATTTGTAATTAGTTAATGTCATATTATGTAAGTTAGATAAAGATTAATTCCAAGAATTTAGAACATTAATTCCAAGTTACAATAAATGATAAAGATTAAATCACCTATATGCTATATCTTATGATAAACTAATCATTTCTTATTAATGTATATTATGAAAGAAGCAATAAGGTTGTGAAATATGAAGCATAAAGAGACTGATGAATTTAATATGTAATAATAATAACACGAATAGTCAAATCACTTTCCTTTAATCGTTTGTATTCTTATCCGGTTCTAGACACACCACCATCGGTGATCGTCGAGTGCTGAAGCAAAATGAAAACTTTGAGCGAATAAGAACTTCATACGAGAAAAAATATTTTTCTGCATAGACCTTTCTTTGCTTTTATCATTCTCTTTGAATGAGTCGGACTTTTTATTTTATATTGTTTGACTTAGAAATCCCTTACAAGAGCATTACCTTCACCAATATTTCTTTTAAATATGTTTTATTATATACCCATAAAATAGATGAATGTAAAAAACACATAATTTGTATCTAAATTTGCATTTTTATTAATTATGATATGATATGTAGCCAAATAATTTTAAAATTAAAAAAATTATTTATTTTTTAAAAAAATTTAGCCACATGTAACACTATAATTGATCTTATTATAAATTTATATTATTTTAACATTTATCCCATAAAATATTACAAAATAGGTATATAAAAATTTATAAACATTGACAATTTGTGTGTGAAGTAACACATTTTGAAAAAATAAATGCACTAATTAATAATTTTATCATCAGTTACCTTGTACTGTAATAATATTTGTTTTTTACGGGCATTATGAGAACTTGAGTTTAAATTTTAAGTATGTGTAGGTATATATATATTTTTTATATGTTGTAATAAGATATAACCTCCTTCACTCGACTTTTTACATATTGTAACAAAAATATTTTTTATTTTTATTAACCAATTGTGATAAATTTTGATTGAACATTTGTTCAATTGGACCGGCCATAATTAGATGGCTATCTAGTTGATTGGAGTTTGGTCAGCTTAAGTTGAGTTAGAGGCATGCCGAATTTTGATCGGTCCATGATTTCCCTCACTAGAGTTGAGTTGATCAACTGTTGTCTCTCTTTTCTGTAGCTGAATTAAACATATGTTCAACTGAAATTGATATTTGTTCAATTAATCAAATTTTGATTGGCATGTGATCGGAGCTAAATTGGACATAAGATTTTCAAGGCCACAAGGAGTGGCTGATGGGTTAATTCTTTGCTATTTTTACAAGTTTGTTTTTCTGCAACTAGTGCTATTCTTATTCACTGTTAATCACTTTATTCCATACGAAAGTCAATTATCTCGGCAAACTCTACATCATCCTAATCTGGCCAAACTTATAGGATAGTGCTTGGATTGTGAGAACTTGCCATAGGTCTGTTGAGATATAGAATGAGACTATGAACAAATGGAAGATAATGCAGACATATTGTTTGTTAACATAAAACAAGCAAGTGTGACTCATAAGGTTAAATGTAAAATTTTAAAAAATATAGCAAGCGAAGGTTATTATAAAATATAATTAATGAAATGGTCCAATATAGCCTATTTCTCTTTATTTTAGTGGGTAAATATATGTGGATGTATGAGTATACAAATGTTATAAAAATAACAATAATAATTAATTTTATTAACATGCAATAATTTTTCTCAACGTATTGCATATCATATATTAATTGGCCAACCATGTTAAAGACTTAATAATCTATATTTATATTTATTTAAATTTATATTTATATTAAATATAAAAGTCTAAATTATACATAACATTTTTTTAAATAAAATTAACATTATATTTTAAGTTATTGACATTAGTTATCATTTTAAAATATATTATAATTAAATATTAAATAAAAATTCTAAATATGACAATAAAATAAGGATTACGTTGACTTAGGACTACAATCATATGATGATTGTCACATTCAATAAAAAATTTAAACGTAATAATGGAATAAGGATCGCATCTTCTTATAAGGATTTTAATATATGATAATGACCACATTCAATAAGGACTCTAAATATTATTTTACGTTCACAATTAAGTCTAAATCACGCCTAATATTTTTTTATCAAAATTATCATTATATTTTAAATTATTTACATTAATTATTATTTTATGATATATTATCACTAGGACTCTAAATATAATAATAGATAAAGATCATATCCAACAATACCTCTAATCATATGATTATTACCATATTCAATAAAGGCTATAAATTTGATAATAAAATAAGGATCACATTCAATTATAATGATTATTACATTTAATAATTATTCTAAATATGATCATTTTGGTACTTATTATTTCTCATATTATTAAAGGGTGTTGTTTTAGTACCCAAGTTTCTTCTTTGATATTCTTTTGATCAAAATACTACAATAACTCTACTTTTTAGTCAACAAAAAGTCATGTGCATAACACATGTCTTTAACAATAAGGGGTAATTTTTTGTTTTATTTTTATAAATGATAGATATATGGTTTTTTTAACTTCATAAAAATAAAACTTCTAAATTTTATTGTTATTATTATTGTTACATAATCATTTTAATTATTAACTTTATAATTAATTTTAAATACAAAATTTTGTCTTAATAATTTAATAAACAAAATATTTGAAAAATTGCATTAAAATATGAGATCTAAATATTAATTTTTAAAAAATACCTATTTTTAAGCTAATTTTTGTATTTCAAGTCAATTCTCAAATATTTTATTTATGAGAATTATTAAGATAAAATTTTGTATTAAGATCTACATATTAATTTTTAAAAAATATCAATTTTTTGAGTCAATTATCATATTTCAAGCTAATTCTCAAATATTTTATTTATTAAATTATTAAGATAAAATTTTGTATTTAAAATTAATTACAAAATTAATAATTAAAATAATTATGTAATAATAATAATAACAATAAAATTTTAAAAGTTTTATTTTAATAATAATAACAATAAAATAAGTCATATTTCCCTCTCCAACAAATTTTTTATAAAAATAAAATTCAAAAATTATTCTATTATTAATAAAAATATGTGTTTTTACACGATTTTTTGTTAATATAACAGATAAAATTATTGTAGTATTTTAATAAAAAAAAAATCAAAGATAGAAATTTAAGTACAAAAATAACAACCTTTAATAATATATAACAGAATAAATAGTAAAATAATAATATTGTCACCAACCACTTACTGTTTCATTCGTACATTTCACCCACTCTTTTTTCAATACAACCAACCATACTCCCAACGTTTATACTTTTGAAGCCAGGCTGTCCATCTTTTATTGAAACGGAAGCCCTTAATTGGCTCTTCTTCTATACCACGTAACAGACTTGGAACTTTATCTTCGTTTTATTTTTACAGAACTTTTTATCACTTTTTTGAATTTTCCATTGGAAAAAAATGTGATTAAAAATATTGTACGGACGTAGTCACTCCGTTCGAACTGACTGAAACTTTTTTGATTTTTCGAATAAAGACTCTAGGATCTGAGATGGGCTCGATGGAATTTATCTGATAATAATTATATATCAATAATTTACTGGTTCTGAAATTAGATTCGGTTGTGGCGTGCGGTGTTTCAATTAATCTGCATATTTTATTCAATCAGTATTCCAAATCTGACAACATGAAGAAGAAGCTCGATACCCGTTTTCCTGCAGTAAGTTTCTCTCTCTGTTTTTTAGTTTATTGGTTTTAACATGTTTAATTTTCCGGGAAAATTAATTAAACATATAATTTTGGCTTTTCGCTTTTTTTTTAATTCCTAATATTTTAGTTTTTCGATTGTCATCTCTCTTACCGAAAGATATGAACTTATCCATTTTGTGAATTTGGGTTTTTGGGCTTTGTCTATCTTTTACGTGGGATGCATTCGATTTTTGATCTGGGCGATTCGTATTCAAAATAGGTTGATGGAAATTTTTACTGGCAAATTTAGGTGGATTCGCTGATGTAGGATATGTTCTAACTCTTGTATGATGTTTATTTACTAAAATACGTATTTGGTACTAAAGTTAACTGAACTGTATGGTATAAATTTGAAACTAGCTGTATTTGTAAGAACTTTAAGGCTCTTAGGATGATGTATAGCTAGCTTAATGATTATATACTTTTCATCGCATTTGGGATTGATCTTGACTGGACATTATAATAATATGTAATGCTTTGGTGTATTGACTATATAGTTTATATGTGATTTAATGAAGATAAATCTATTTAAGAATGTTTTTTTTTTTGGGAATTGGATTACTTTGCTTGCATGAGTTTTATCTAGTCTATAGTAAGACCAGCATATGGAGTTCTATTATTTTTTCCTCATAACTTTATGTTAAGAAATGTGGATATGTGTTATCTTCTTTTGGATTTAGTAATTGGAGTTTTAGCATGATACATGGTGCTTTTGGCTGGATGGTCAGTTAATAATGCTTGCTTCCTTGTATCCAATGGATCAGTCAACTGGTGGGTTGACAGTGTATTTCATGTTTATTGTCTATGCATCTGTAGCGTTTTTGTGTGTGGAGATTTCTAGACTGCCATATGTCAATTTTATGGTAATTTCTAATGCTACATTAACTTGGTTTTCTAGTTGGATTTAGTTCGCAATGCAGTAGCCTTTCTTTCACATCTAAGAAAGGTCAGTTAAAGTATATGCGGAATCTTAGTTTTCGTTCTAGAGAGGTTTCTTTTATTGCCTACATTATCTTGCTCTCTTCTGTTTCTGAAATCTAGGTTCAGATTTCTTTCGTTGATCACCTTAAATTTGAAATAGGTTTGAGGTAACTATCTACAACATTAATCGAAGAGGTGAAGATACTACCAGTATTTATATTTGGTCGTCACCATGAATATGTTGTTAGAAAGCTGGGAAATTGTTGTTTTGACAATGGAAATTTACCTTGTTTATTGTAAAATGTGACAATTGGCTCAATATGTTACTATGCTGATAATAATTCTGGTTGTGATTTTTTTGAGTGGTGCTATGTGGAAATCAGTTAGAATTTATTGTTAGGCAGTTAGAAGATAAAACAGAAAAACAGAAAATATTTTATTTCTTTTATTCTTGATTTACTTTTGATTCATTAGTTTTGTTATATATACTTTCGTATTGTATATACTTGATCATTAGAAAATAAATAAATCAAATACAATTTTATTTTCCATATGGTATCAGAGCCTCGACTGCAAAAGCGAGAGCACAAAATCAGTTTCACCCAGCTCGTCCTCTTGTAATTTCACAAGTTTAGAAACAACACCCAAAAGTTTATTGGGTTGAAGGCGAGACTAAACCACGAAAAAAAAAAAAAAATTTGTTAAACAGAGTAACGACTTCGTAACCCAAATTGGAGCCGCCGACAATTGAAAACAAAATTTTTGTTTCAAGCAACCTCTGTCCACCGTCTGTCATCGCACGGGGATCTTCATTGTCTATTGCCAGTTCCACCATCGCAATCTCCCAGTCTCACGGCCCACCTTCTGTGCCACCATCACCTAATCGGTTCGCGCCGTCCAACAATCTGCTCCTCTGGTTCTTTTTCAGTCATAACCGTCGCAGATCTTCGCTGCTCCAGCCACTGTCGCAAGACCGATCGTCACTACAGTATTTTGCCATCACACTCACCTGCCAAAATCTCCCTCGCGAAGTCCTCTATGTTGTTCTTTCGACTCTGTGAAGCGAGAACAGTGAGTGAAAAATATAGATGGGTTTCCCGGGTCGTGGATTCCAACCCGAACCGGCGCTCCAAATGGGCTAAATAAGCAGGCCGCTCCAGATGGGCCGTATGGGCTGTGATAAATTTGGTTCTTTTGACAATTCTGGGCAGCAAGCATTTTTTTGTGAAAATCCCGAAAATACCCCTTATGGGCTTCTATCACGTGGCCCACCAAATACCTTTGGATATAAAAAAAGACTTTGGAGTGAACATTGTAGAAAACCCGGGCATACTAAGGAGACGTGTTGGGAAATATATGGAAAACCGGCAGATTGGAAATCGAAACAACAATACAAGGGACGAGGCTATCAAGTTTCTACTGATTTAGATGTAACAACTTTTAATCCTGAACAAAGAGAACTTAAAAGGATGTTTTCACAACTCCAGGTGACCGGTCCGTCCTCTTATGTTTCTTTTGGCTCATTAGCTCATAAAGGTATTTTTTCAACCGCCCTACTTACTACATCCAAAACTTTTTAGATTATTGACTCTGGTGCGTCAGATCACATGACTGATAATTATCTGCTTTTTTCGTCATATACACCTTGTGCTGGGAATTTAAAAGTCAAAATTGCAGATGGCACCCTTTCACCAATTGCTAGAAAAGGGAATATTAAGATATCTGACTCTATCACTCTTGATTCCGTCTTGCATGTCCCAAAATTATCTTGCAACTTATTATCTGTCAGTAAATTAACCGCTCACACAAATTGCTCTACTAAATTCGTTTATTCATCTTGTATTTTTCAGGACCTATCATCGGGGAAGACGATTGGCAGTGCTAGAGAGAGTGAAGGCCTTTATTACTTTGAGACAGCCAATGTGAGTAAACAGAATCAAATTAAAAATTGTAATTCTGCTTCTCTCCCTAGGAATAATAATTTTTTGTTATGGCACTTTAGAATGGGTCACCCTAATTTTCAGTATTTGAAACAATTGTTTCCGTCTCTTATTCAAAATAAAGAAGTATTTGATTTACAATGTGAAACGTGTGAACTTGCAAAACATCATCGTACATCATTTTCAAAATCCAAATACACGCCTTCCAAACCATTCACCCTAATCCATAGTGATTTATGGGGACCATCTCGGCATCCAAGTCGCACTCATGCCAAATGGTTTATCATTTTTATTGATGATCATACTCGTGTATGTTGGGTATATTTACTGAAAGATAAAACTGAGGTTCGAACAGTGTTTATTAATTTCCATTCCATGATATACACACAATTTCAAACACGAATTCAAATATTGCGTACTGATAACGGTATTGAGTATGTTAACCACTCTCTTAAAGATTACCTTCAAACTCATGGAATCATTCACCAAACCTCCTGTGTGTATACTCCACAACAAAATGGAGTAGCCGAACGAAAAAACAGACATCTTTTAGATGTGGCCTGGGCACTCATGTTCACAACTAATATGCCAAAATGTTTTGGGACGATGCCGTTTTGACATCTGCCTTTCTTATAAACAGAATGCCCAGTCGTGTTCTATCCTATGAAACACCCGTTGGGAAACTGAAACATTGTTTTCCAACTTCTCGCCTTATGTCAGATATTCCACTTAAGATCTTTGGTTGTATAGCATTTGTACATGTTCATCCCCACGACCGTGGAAAACTAGACCCGCGAGCCCTCAAATGTATTTTTATTGGCTACTCTCCTACTCAAAAAGGCTACCGATGTTATGACCCCGCCACCAAAAATGTCCTCACTAGCCTTGATGTCACCTTTTTTGAGACCACACCCTATTATCTTTCCAAAACTCCTCTTCAGGGGGAGAATATGAACTCGGAAGATCAGTTTTGCTCTTTTGACATTTCACTTCCTAGTACCTCCTTCCAAAATAATACCAGTCTCTCCTTACCAAATACAATCCCTACAACTCACATGGAACCTGTTACACCAATTTAGATTCAGGGGGAGACGCAGAGTCACAGGTAGATAAGGAGATACTTGTTTACTCAAAGAGGCCAAAATCAAAGTACAAAGGGAGAATCACTCTCAACACACTACAAGAGTCCAACCCGGTGATAGATCCTATCCTTGAGCCCTCTTTGAATCCAGGTAACTCTAATTCCTTTGATGATTTACCTATTGCACTCAGAAAACAACCTCGATCTTGTACTTCTCACCCTATATCTAAGTTTGTGTCGTATAATGCTTTGTCTCCCACATTCCATGCTTTCACCACTAACCTTGACAGGATCGTAATTCCCAAAAATATTGATGAAGCTTGGAAAATTCTCGAGTAGAGGAATGCAGTAATGGAAGAATTACGGGCTCTAGAAAAAAATGAAACTTGGGATGTAGTGGACTTACCTAAAGGTAAGAAACCAGTTGGGTGCAAGTGGGTTTTTACTGTAAAGTATAAAGCTGATGGAACTGTCGAACGTTACAAAGCTTGTCTAGTGGCTAAAGGGTTCACTCAGACTTATGGGATCGACTACACTGAGACATTTGCCCCAGTTGCAAAGCTGAACACTGTTAGGGTATTATTGTCATTAGCAGCAAACTTGGAGTGGACTCTCCAACAGTTGGAAATAAAAAATGCCTTCCTCAATGGAATATTAGACGAGGAAATTTTTATGAAATTACCTCCAGGATTTTGTGAAGGTAGTCAACAAAATGCGGTGTGCAAACTAAACAAGTCTCTCTACGGACTTAAGCAGTCACCACGAGCGTGGTTTGATAGATTTGCAAAAGTGATAAAGGATCAAGGCTACCAACAGGGTCAATCAGATCACACAATATTTTTTAAACACTCCTCAGATGGTTTAAAAACAATCCTGATTGTTTATGTAGATGACATAATACTAACAGGAGATAATCTGCCCGAAATAGAAAGACTCAAAAAAGTCCTTGCCAAAGAGTTTGAAGTCAGAGACTTAGGACAAATGCGATACTTCTTGGGAATGGAAATTGCAAGATCCAAAAAGGGCATTAGTGTCTCACAACGAAAATATGTTCTGGATCTTCTAAATGAAACAGGTATGCTTGGGAGCAAACCAAGTGACACTCCTATTGAAACAGGAAAGAGAATGGAACATGATAAAGAATCAGTTGACAAAGAAAGGTACCAAAGATTGGTTGGGAGACTAATCTATCTATCACATACAAGACTTGACATTGCATTTGCGGTAAGTGTAGTAAGTCAACATATGCACTCTCCGAAAGAAAGCCACCTAGAAGCAGTGTACAGAATTTTAAGATATCTTAAAGGCTCTCCTGGAAAAGGCCTTTTCTTCAGAAAAACAGATCACAGAAGAACAGAAATTTTTTCAGATGCTGATTGGGCTGGTTCAATTGAAGACAGAAGATCCACTACTACCGACAATTGAAAACAAAATTTTTGTTTCAAGCAACCTCTGTCCACCGTCTGTCATCGCACGGGGATCTTCATTGTCTATTGCCAGTTCCACCATCGCAATCTCCCAGTCTCACGGCCCACCTTCTGTGCCACCATCACCTAATCGGTTCGCGCCGTCCAACAATCTGCTCCTCTGGTTCTTTTTCAGTCATAACCGTCGCAGATCTTCGCTGCTCCAGCCACTGTCGCAAGACCGATCGTCACTACAGTATTTTGCCATCACACTCACCTGCCAAAATCTCCCTCGCGAAGTCCTCTATGTTGTTCTTTCGACTCTGTGAAGCGAGAACAGTGAGTGAAAAATATAGATGGGTTTCCCGGGTCGTGGATTCCAACCCGAACCGGCGCTCCAAATGGGCTAAATAAGCAGGCCGCTCCAGATGGGCCGTATGGGCTGTGATAAATTTGGTTCTTTTGACAATTCTGGGCAGCAAGCATTTTTTTGTGAAAATCCCGAAAATACCCCTTATGGGCTTCTATCACGTGGCCCACCAAATACCTTTGGATATAAAAAAAGACTTTGGAGTGAACATTGTAGAAAACCCGGGCATACTAAGGAGACGTGTTGGGAAATATATGGAAAACCGGCAGATTGGAAATCGAAACAACAATACAAGGGACGAGGCTATCAAGTTTCTACTGATTTAGATGTAACAACTTTTAATCCTGAACAAAGAGAACTTAAAAGGATGTTTTCACAACTCCAGGTGACCGGTCCGTCCTCTTATGTTTCTTTTGGCTCATTAGCTCATAAAGGTATTTTTTCAACCGCCCTACTTACTACATCCAAAACTTTTTAGATTATTGACTCTGGTGCGTCAGATCACATGACTGATAATTATCTGCTTTTTTCGTCATATACACCTTGTGCTGGGAATTTAAAAGTCAAAATTGCAGATGGCACCCTTTCACCAATTGCTAGAAAAGGGAATATTAAGATATCTGACTCTATCACTCTTGATTCCGTCTTGCATGTCCCAAAATTATCTTGCAACTTATTATCTGTCAGTAAATTAACCGCTCACACAAATTGCTCTACTAAATTCGTTTATTCATCTTGTATTTTTCAGGACCTATCATCGGGGAAGACGATTGGCAGTGCTAGAGAGAGTGAAGGCCTTTATTACTTTGAGACAGCCAATGTGAGTAAACAGAATCAAATTAAAAATTGTAATTCTGCTTCTCTCCCTAGGAATAATAATTTTTTGTTATGGCACTTTAGAATGGGTCACCCTAATTTTCAGTATTTGAAACAATTGTTTCCGTCTCTTATTCAAAATAAAGAAGTATTTGATTTACAATGTGAAACGTGTGAACTTGCAAAACATCATCGTACATTATTTTCAAAATTCAAATACACGCCTTCCAAACCATTCACCCTAATCCATAGTGATTTATGGGGACCATCTCGGCATCCAAGTCGCACTCATGCCAAATGGTTTATCATTTTTATTGATGATCATACTCGTGTATGTTGGGTATATTTACTGAAAGATAAAACTGAGGTTCGAACAGTGTTTATTAATTTCCATTCCATGATATACACACAATTTCAAACACGAATTCAAATATTGCGTACTGATAACGGTATTGAGTATGTTAACCACTCTCTTAAAGATTACCTTCAAACTCATGGAATCATTCACCAAACCTCCTGTGTGTATACTCCACAACAAAATGGAGTAGCCGAACGAAAAAATAGACATCTTTTAGATGTGGCCTGGGCATTCATGTTCAGAACTAATATGCCAAAAATGTTTTAGGGCGATGTCGTTTTGACATCTGCCTTTCTTATAAACAGAATGCCCAGTCGTGTTCTATCCTATGACACACCCGTTGGGAAACTGAAACATTGTTTTCCAACTTCTCGCCTTATGTCAGATATTCCACTTAAGATCTTTGGTTGTATAGCATTTGTACATGTTCATCCCCACGACCGTGGAAAACTAGACCCGCGAGCCCTCAAATGTGTTTTTATTGGCTACTCTCCTACTCAAAAAGGCTACCGATGTTATGACCCCGCCACCAAAAATGTCCTCACTAGCCTTGATGTCACCTTTTTTGAGACCACACCCTATTATCTTTCCAAAACTCCTCTTCAGGGGGAGAATATGAACTCGGAAGATCAGTTTTGCTCTTTTGACATTTCACTTCCTAGTACCTCCTTCCAAAATAATACCAGTCTCTCCTTACCAAATACAATCCCTACAACTCACATGGAACCTGTTACACCAAATCATTCTAATATGCCATCTACAGAAACCTATTTAGATTCAGGGGGAGACGCAGAGTCACAGGTAGATAAGGAGATACTTGTTTACTCAAAGAGGCCAAAATCAAAGTACAAAGGGAGAATCACTCTCAACACACTACAAGAGTCCAACCCGGTGATAGATCCTATCCTTGAGCCCTCTTTGAATCCAGGTAACTCTAATTCCTTTGATGATTTACCTATTGCACTCAGAAAACAACCTCGATCTTGTACTTCTCACCCTATATCTAAGTTTGTGTCGTATAATGCTTTGTCTCCCACATTCCATGCTTTCACCACTAACCTTGACAGGATCGTAATTCCCAAAAATATTGATGAAGCTTGGAAAATTCTCGAGTAGAGGAATGCAGTAATGGAAGAATTACGGGCTCTAGAAAAAAATGAAACTTGGGATGTAGTGGACTTACCTAAAGGTAAGAAACCAGTTGGGTGCAAGTGGGTTTTTACTGTAAAGTATAAAGCTGATGGAACTGTCGAACGTTACAAAGCTTGTCTAGTGGCTAAAGGGTTCACTCAGACTTATGGGATCGACTACACTGAGACATTTGCCCCAGTTGCAAAGCTGAACACTGTTAGGGTATTATTGTCATTAGCAGCAAACTTGGAGTGGACTCTCCAACAGTTGGAAATAAAAAATGCCTTCCTCAATGGAATATTAGACGAGGAAATTTTTATGAAATTACCTCCAGGATTTTGTGAAGGTAGTCAACAAAATGCGGTGTGCAAACTAAACAAGTCTCTCTACGGACTTAAGCAGTCACCACGAGCGTGGTTTGATAGATTTGCAAAAGTGATAAAGGATCAAGGCTACCAACAGGGTCAATCAGATCACACAATATTTTTTAAACACTCCTCAGATGGTTTAAAAACAATCCTGATTGTTTATGTAGATGACATAATACTAACAGGAGATAATCTGCCCGAAATAGAAAGACTCAAAAAAGTCCTTGCCAAAGAGTTTGAAGTCAGAGACTTAGGACAAATGCGATACTTCTTGGGAATGGAAATTGCAAGATCCAAAAAGGGCATTAGTGTCTCACAACGAAAATATGTTCTGGATCTTCTAAATGAAACAGGTATGCTTGGGAGCAAACCAAGTGACACTCCTATTGAAACAGGAAAGAGAATGGAACATGATAAAGAATCAGTTGACAAAGAAAGGTACCAAAGATTGGTTGGGAGACTAATCTATCTATCACATACAAGACTTGACATTGCATTTGCGGTAAGTGTAGTAAGTCAACATATGCACTCTCCGAAAGAAAGCCACCTAGAAGCAGTGTACAGAATTTTAAGATATCTTAAAGGCTCTCCTGGAAAAGGCCTTTTCTTCAGAAAAACAGATCACAGAAGAACAGAAATTTTTTCAGATGCTGATTGGGCTGGTTCAATTGAAGACAGAAGATCCACTACTAGGTACTGTACCTTTGTATGGGAAAACCTAGTTACATGGAGAAGTAAAAAGCAAATGTAGTAGCTAGAAGTAATGTTGAAGCAGAGTTTAGAGCGGTTGCACAAGGAATTTGTGAAGGACTATGGTTGAAGAAACTTCTAGAAGAACTACAAGTAGAGGCTGAGATTCCACTCAAAGTTTACTGTGATAATAAGGCTGCAATCAACATCTCTCTTAACTCAGTCTAACATGATCGGACTAAACACATCGAAGTTGATAGACATTTTATCAAAGAGAAGGTTGAGAATGGTATTATTTGTATGACCTACATTCCTACACGAGAACAAATTGCAGATATTTTCACTAAAGGGCTTCCGCGTCAGAGTTTCGATGATTTCATAAACAAGTTGGACATGATCGATATCTATGCACCAACTTGAGGGGAGTGTGGAAATCAGTTAGAATTAGGAAATCAGTTAGAATTTGTTGTTAGGCAGTTAGAAGATAAAACAGAAAAATAGAAAATATTTTATTTCTTTTATTCTTGATTTACTTTTGATTCATTAGTTTTGTTATATATACTTTCGTATTGTATATACTTGATCATTAGAAAATAAATAAATCAAATACAATTTTATTTTCCATATGCTAGCTATGGTAGTTGTGGAGTCCATAATTGTTTTATGGTGTGTTCATTTACCACACAGTAATAACAAGTGTGGTTGCATTAGCAGTTATATTGATGATGATGGCAACAGTAGTATCTCAGATTCCTGGTACCATTGGCATTATATTTGAACTTGTTTGTTATTTCTTCCTAATGGCCTTTGATTGCAATAGCATTTAAAAATCTAGTCATGTTTCTTTGAAAGACTATTTTGAACTAAGAAATCATGATTAGCCTACACCTATGGATATTAGACCTGACTTTTGTTCTTCTTGAAAACATTACCTGATTGAGTCATGTCGAGCAGTAAATTGGGTTAATGATTTGACATTATTGTGGTAACCAATGTGGTTAATATGCACTACTCTTTTAAAGGTGATCCTGTACTACTGCTCTGACTGTTTAGGGAAGCCCTAACTATGTTATAGACAACTTCAACTCAGTTGTTTCAATGAAGTTTCCTGTAATAAATCTGAAAAGCATTCAAACTTGGCAGGCTCGAATTAAAAAAATAATGCAAGCTGATGAAGATATTGGTAAGATAGCATTGGCTGTACCTGTTTTAGTCTGTAAGTAACTTTGACTTTCTATACCCATGAATTTTTAGGTTGTAGAATACTTTCACTATAAACAATTTTCTTCCTTCTCTGTGCTCACGATCCTTTATATCAATACAGCAAAGGCATTGGAACTATTTTTACAAGACCTATGCGATCATGCATATGGGATAACCCTTCAAAGAGGAGCAAAGACTCTAAATTCATTGCATTTGTAAGTGCTACACCTCATGTTTGTGCAGAATACCTAATTTTTAACTTATGTTTAATTCATTACTTTTAAGCACTTAGTGGTCAAGCAACAAAAGCAGTCTTTCATTTCCTACTTAGTACTTATTATGGAGAAGCCCATTCTCTCCTTCACGAGTGCACAAATTTCTATTTTTTTTTATTTGCTTAGAGATAAATTATAGTTAACTTATTTCCTACCATTATACCATTTTTTGATTGAGGTTGATCGTTTTTCAATTTATTTTCCTTCTGATAATAGACATCTATGTTTTTTTCCCTCTTTCAATCAATAAGCACCCATTTTTGTTGTGGGAAGGGCATGGAATTGGTGGGTTTCGATTATTCTCCCTCTACTTGAGTGTAGACTCAACACACTAACAACCAACTAAGCTAGCAGGTGATTCCCATCAAAATTTTATTAAAAAGCAAATGTACAAAGAGCCTAGCAGTCCACAACAAAAAGAGAACTAAAAGCTAAAAGTGGGAACTTACCTGTCAATGAGTTATTAGGTTTTATTTGGTTAAATGCTGACTGACAGCCTTGTCGGATTAAATTCAATATTAGAAAAAAGATGATAGGAGAGTCCTATTGCATAAGAGTTAAGATCGTTTCCTTGGATTGTATTGTCTTAACTTTTGTTGTTCATTGTACAAATTTTCTTTGCAGGATGTTTTAAATACCATCTTTAACTGTTTTTATCTTGCAGGAAACATTGTGTACAGAGTTATAACGTGTTTGATTTTCTGAGGGATGTAGTTAGCAGAGTTCCTGATTATAGTCATGGTCATTCTGATGTTGCTGCTGACGATAGAGCATTTTCAAAGCGAAGGTTCAAGAATAGCTATGTTTTAAATTTTTCAGTGGTTGATCTTTATTATCCACTACTTTCATTGCATTCTGTGGATGGGCTTGCACTTTTGAGTTTTGACCATATGCTTAATAAGGAGTACTGATACATACACATAGCTAACTATATAAGATGATTGCAATGACATGCCAGTATTTCTAATGTACCAAATGAATAAGTAAAAAGAAAACAAAGTAGTTAAGCAACTATGATTCTTGTAATTGATTCCACTAGTGAAAGAGGGTTGCAATCTTGGCACTGGCTATACTGTTGCAAGTGATTCTTTTGGACAACTCTGCTTTCGTTTCACGAATTTGGCACTAAATCAATGATTTTTCTGTTATGCCATGTTTTGTTGCATTATTTGTTAGATTAATTAACGGAAATCAGTTTTTGATCATTAACGTGTAAAAAGAACAAGGACCAAAGGGCAGTATTGTTGTGCTGCCATCAAAGTACTTTACAATCTATAAGTTTGGGGACCAAATGAGTTGAAATATATGTGCAGGAATTTAGTGATAATTCCTACTACAGTATCCATTTGGGGAAGGATGGGGTGTATTTTTCATATCATCATTAATCTGAATTAAAAAAATTATAATTTTATTTACTTATAGACATTTTGGTTTGGTAGGAAATCTGATGGTGATGGATACAATGACAGTGATGAAGAGTCAAGAAGAAGCAAAATGGTGAGAGTTCATAATATAGCCACCAAACTAGCTACAATATTTCCCCCCTTTTCTACTTTTATCCTGTTAAAATCCAGCATGTGGAGTGTTGCAAAATATTGATCTTCTTAGACCTATTTATTAAATCTGTGTTCACTTGGAATTTCATCTGAAACTTTGTGCCTAATAATTTTTAGTGAATACTATAGAATTTAAAGTTTTTTTTTTTTTAATGTCTGATTCCGAGGATCAAAGGTTCACCCCACAATACTGTCAATGAAAAACAATAAGCCTCTTAAAGTTTTGTGATTAATTTTTTTTTTTCAATGATTAGTTTTTTGGACACTATTCAAAACTAGCATTTATGATTAGTGAATGTCAACAAGGGAAGAAGAACCAAGAATGATTTATTTTTTCTTCTTACCTACAGCTTGAGATCAGCCATGGAAACAGCAGTGGGAGAGGAAGAGGCCGGGGTCGTGGGCGAGGACGCGGACGTGGACGAGGTGTGCGAGCTGCTGAAAGAGAGGATCCTCATGTTGACAATGAATCTGACCCCTGCACTTCTCTTCCAAGCAGTATCAAACATAGTACAAACTCTAGCATGCTAACAGATAATGCTTCTCATTCAAAAGAATTATCAAAGGAAAACATTAGCATATGTGAAGTTGCTCCAGCAGTTCGAAAGTTTGACTTGAATTCTGATGTGGCTGAGCCAGTAACCGATGACAACATGAAGAAGACGGCAGGTATACCAGCAGCTGAACCTGTTTCTGAAACTAAACAAGAAGAATACCCTGGTTGGTCTTTTCCTGACATGGACCAAATGGCAATGGACCCTATTAAACTTGCTAATCTCACCACAGGATTGGATGAGGATGATGAAGATTATGACGAAGAAGGGTAAAGGTGACATGCAGTTAGAAGCAATTTCGGGTAGGGAAGCTCTTGAGAAAATAATGTAGTGCTCAAGGCTTCTTATTAGAGATGGAAGGGTGCTGCAGAAGATGTATCTTTTTTTTTTTTTTTTCTTTTTAATTTTTTCATGATATAGAATTTCTTGACAGTTGTAGACGTGTTCGTCTCTGCACCTTAACTCTTAGAACAAGAACAATGTTGTAACATTATGGTAGTATTCATAAAGATAGATGGTCTTACAAAGACATTTCTCTAGTCGGTGAACCCTTGTGTTTTTTTTTTTTTGCAGGGGTCTGTTTATTTTCAGTTACTGTTGGTTTTTTTTTTTTGGGTGACATTTCTCATTTTGTATGATTGATAACACGGTCGTTTTGTGCCAAAAACATTAATAAATGGATTTTATAATTGAGATTAGATATGTAAAGTAAGCTATATTATCTCTTTTTATGTCTCATTTAGTGTTCATAATGTTCATAATGAACTCAATGGAGAATATTGTCTCATCTTATTAAAGTTTATCTCATATTATCACATTTAAACATAATATTCTATTTTTTTTTATTAAACTTTCACAATATAATTAATTATATATAATATTTTTCATCATTTCTCTTTTTTATTTTTGCTTGTATGGAACAAATGAGATCCTATTTAGTATCATCTTATTACCACTCATCTCATGAAAAATTAAGTAAGACAAGATGAATTATGAAAATTAATGAGACCTAAATTGAAATTAAAGAATAAATGCAAAAATTTAAATATTTATTACTAAAAGTATCAAAGTGTTGCACAAGTAGATCTCCCATTTTTTTACACCAATTTCAAAAGAATAATTGCTTTGACACTATAATTTTAAACCTTCCATCCAAACGGGTTCTTAAGGGGGCAAAACCGAGTTCGAACATGCAAAGCCAATACTCTCAAGTCATCAAAGTGGCCTGCTTTGCTCCACTTGCAATCTTCAGGAAAGCTTTTGTGTAGCTAATAATCCGAAAGTAGAGAAACAAAAGCAAATTGACATATTTGGAACATTACAAGATCAACACTCTAAACTAGTCGAGCAAGTCAAGAACTTGCTCCATATGGTTCAGATGGAAGGTACCTTCATTATTCTTATGAACTTGCACCTAGTATTTACAAAAGATAAGACTCGCACTTAGTTTTATAGCTTAGCTGTAATATCATTATCAGTTTATACATGAGTTTTTCCCAAGGACACAGAAAGAACAAGTCTAGAAAATTGATCATAATAACAGATATGTCAATTAAATAATAATACACTTAGCAGTAACATCTTTGTACACACTTTGTGAACAATGAAATCCCTTGTCGGAGGCTTAGCCAGAAAAACACTTCGTTGTAGAAGTGAAAAACGTGAACCAAAATAATACATAAAGTTACAAACAAGTACAAACTCAACTGATGAGAAAAAAAGTACAAGGCTCTGCTGCAAACTAGCTACAGTGCTTCAAAAATACTCGGTAAAATGTTACAGAAGATAGAAAGCACTAAAGAGCTATATAAAATGAGCGAGGAAAAAACACGAGTGAAATAGGTACCCATATAAAATCCTCTCATCAACCAGCAAGATCCCCCACCAAAAATAGACAAAAGAAGGGAATAGGTTGCATTCTTAGGATTGACCTTGCGGAGAAACGCTATTACACAACACCACATCCATAAGTTTAGGTGTTCCTTCTCAAAAATACTATCTCTGTATTCGGAAGAAGATGATGAAAACGATCATTGATCATTGGCTTTTTCTTGTTTTGTATTTCTGTCTTGATATTTATCTGCAATTTGAATTAAGAAAATTAAAGCATTTAGAGTTAAAGATTTATGGCATTATTTATCCAGTCATATGTGAGTCTGAAGAAGCCCTATTTTTTTTTTTGGGTCCTTTGTACTTTTGGATACAAACATCTGAAAAATATATTAAAAAAGGGCAAATGTATCATTTAGATCATGTTTAGTTCACAGTAATAGGAATCGTAATAATAATGATTTAAGTTATTATTGTATTTGATTTAACTGCTAATCTGTAATGGAATGTAAAGACATTACAGCAGTCACAGTAATCCTCATTCATCTCACACCCCTTAAGGATACATTATAATGCTCTGTTTTTCTCACACATTTGTATAATCATTTATGATTTTTTTTTTTCCCTCATTTTATCTCATTAATAAAAAAAAAATTATTTTTTATTTTTGTTTCATTTATAATTTTATAAATTTTGTTTTAATATGATCATTTATTTTAATTACATTGCTCAAACAAACATTGTAATAGTAACATTGTTTCCATTCAATTCAATTTAATTCTTATTGCCATTCATCTTCCTATTACGTTTCTATTTTGCAAACCAAACATGATCTAAGTACTAAAACTATCAGTTTTGCATAACTTTTTTTTTGTCAACTTACTACTAAAACTAGCTAGTTTTGTTTCAATATAGGATTCCGTTAGTTTAGTCATCCAAATTAACAAGAAGTTTAAAAGGGCTGATCACCATTAAGGGAGTTTACGTAATTTTGCATAAATAATGCAAAACTTTATATAAAAAAGTTAAAATTCCATTTCCTGTCTGCGCCTTAATATCACTAACCCACCAAAATCGCGAGTGCACAGCCACCCACCAGCCAAGGAGAAAACCAGCAATCTTATATTCTCGTAGGCATTTAATCTTTCAATTCAGCAACCAATCTTATATTCTTGTCCGACTCTGTTTTATACTTGAGTTGGTTTCATTATCCGCATATTTGTTTCTCTATGGTAAGAATATGGCGTCTTTTTAGAATGTACTTATTGAACAGATTCCACCCGCCATTTAATATTTAATAATCTTGACAGATTTTTACTTCAGTGTATGAAATTTGAATGGATTGTTATCGCATCATTTCCCATCTAAAATTGTTAGGTCTCAAAAATTTAGTTCAGTAAAGTGTCAGTCATTTATGTTATGATAATTTGCTTAGCAACGTCTTTGAACAACATTTATGTGAGTCCTTTGCTGGGCTAGAGTGGGGCAAGGCAGAGGGTGGCTGGATGATTGCGCTGGTGCAAGTGGTGGTTGGTCAACTATGAGTGGCTGCGCAGCTGGTTTTCTCCTTCGTTGGTGGGTGGTGGGCACTTGCGATTTTGCTGCGTCAGTTTAATTAGGGCTCAGATGGAGAATTGTTTTTTTTTTACTCTCTTTTATTTTTAACTTAATGTTAACTTGCTGTTAATTTGAATGTCTAAATTAACATAATATTAAATTGAAACAAAATTAGCTAATTTTAGTAGTAAGTTTACACAAAAAGAAAAGTGTTAGTAGTAAATTGATACAAAACTAATAGTTTTAGTACTAAATGAAACATTTGCCCAAAAAAAAAAAAGGATGAACAAAGATAACATATTTTGTATGGTCAAGGTAACCATGGTCGTATTCAAAAAAACCTGATTGTCCACTTCTAGCATAGTGGTACTTTATGTTCAACATTTAGACCATTGAATCAAAAATCCCCATTCACCAGTTTGAGCCGTAGACTGTTGATTAACTAATTCCAAATAAACACCATTAACCAAGAAAAAGCAGCAAGGAATATCTTTCAAATGAATTTGAACTCAAAATATAATGTACACTTTATCCTAATAGTTGATTCTCACTGCATGCTTTAGTTGCATATAATGTCTGTGACTTAATGCGTACCACATTTGACAATATGTTTCTAACACTGCCAGTTTCCTTTATCTCAAGACTCTACGTTTGACAACTTTAAGGCAGTTTGGGAGTTTTCTATACCTTAGAATGATAAGTTTCAGATTGGTTAGTGTCTTCTTAGAAAGCTCAATACATATCTGATAACCCGCCCTCCCAATTTAAATATAATTTGTGGTCTCTTCCCGTGTCACCTTTGAAGACATTGATAATGTCTAGTTAACCAATCCACTAGCATGCTTTCTGATGTCCAAGTTTCTGAGTAAGTTACTAGCCAAAAAAACAAAACAAACAGTTGCTCATGAAATACCCAAATGGGGGTGTTTCAAGTCAAAATAAGTGGTTATTATAAAAAGGTTCTGGCTGGGAGAGAATTCCAAGGAAAGCCTGGGCTCCTTGGATGTGTTGGGTCTGTTGCCCTGTTGTGGCCCTTGTGGGTGTTATGCATGGAAAGAAAAAGAACGTTTAAGGGACAGTAGCAGTGCTCCTCTCTGCTTCTCTATAAGCATTGACAACCAAAGAGTTTAAAGAGTTATCTCAGTTTCAGATTTGGTGCAACTGGAAGCTATCATGGAAATTCCCAGTGTTGCGTGTAATGTGTGAAAGGATTTATTTGGTTCTACCTAGGACTGCAGCGGCATTTTTCATATTGTAAATTGGTTGTACTTTTTTGTCTTTAGCATTTTAATGTGTTCTCTATCAACAAAAGAAAAGGTATTATCCCAGTATTTTGTAATTCTATGTCACCTTTACTTCTTTCTATAAACAACGTTCTAATTTTCATATATCATAATGTTCCACTAGCTAAATACATAAATTAGAGAGAAAAACACCAAATTTTCACTGTCACTTCACCCACCAAAATTGTAGCATATTTGGTAATTTGAGAGTGAACTTTACCTTCAAAACATATGCCATGGTAAAAAGTGAGTTTTTCTAACGAAAATCAGATCAAGAAAAATGATAGCACATACCTCATAATGTTGAAGCAATGATGCAAATAATGTTGCTACTCCCTGCATTACAAATTTCTGACCAACACAAGGAACGTGTGCCAGAACCAAAAGGAAGAAATGCTGCATTCCCATTGGGATTGTTTAGAAGAAAAGAGTCTTCACCTGGAACCCCAAGTTCTTTATTAGCTCCTGGAAACATTTATTCAGATGTTCATTATTCCTGTAGACACCTTGATATCTCCAACTCCATTATTTCTAGTTCAATAAAGTCAAACCTGAAAATGATGTGTTCTGATAGTCGGATCTTTTAACAGCCTTTGACAAAAAGCGGTATGGATTGAACTCACAAGCATCACTTCCCCAATTACAACTATCCATCTGTACTAACTGCACAGGCACAACCAGTACTGCTCCAGCTGGTATGGTTACACCACTTTCAAGATTGAAATCTTTAAGAAAAGGAGAAAAGGTGAAGTAAATGCCTAATAAAGATAAAGTAGTACAAAAGTCATAACTAACAATTAATTTGTTAGCCATAAGTAAGAAATATTATGAAAATAAATGTTGCTAAGGGAGAAGTCAAGCACAAAGAATAATTTCATGCAGATTTCTCCCTGCCCAAAGTGGAATAAAAATTTCTTGGAGCATGAAACTGAACAGAAACTATACCTATCCAAGATAGTGTCAAAGAGTGAGCAAACTTACCATGACTCAGAGAACATCTCTGAAGCAAAGGTCCAGCTGGAAGAAGTCTAGCAGATTCATAAACAGTTGCCATTAATAAGAGCATCTTATCTACATTTTGGTTGGTTTGTTTTGTTGAAATTCGTTGTGTAGTAATTATCTCAGAGTAAATCTGTAGAGAAATATAAATTCAAGATCTCCAGCAGTTTCAAGGTCATTGATGTCAAAAAGTCATCCAGAATGCAACAAAAGAAGCATTACGAGTTTGTTCTCATTAAGTCACTTGAAAGTAAATTCAGATCCTAGTCAAGCCAATATGTATAAAATCCAAGATTACATAATAAAACCAACATGTGCATTTTCAAATGCCCTAGTGAACAGAGGACAGCAATTTTAGTTTTTAGACATGCTTTGTAGTTAGAGCTTGGATAGAAGCTTTATGAAGACAATTATGATGTGCATACCATATGCAGGCAAATAGCACATGTCTCTAACACAGTATAACACCCTACCAAAAAAGACATTACTTGCGGAAAAACAACTATCAAATAGCATGTTATGAAACTGGGGACCAGATGGGGAAAATGATAAATGTACCTTATCCTGTATTTCTGGGTGAGTAGCCAGTCTCAACAAAGTATTATTGATCAAAGCTGTGGTGGTTATGCATCCATGAAGCATAAGGCCCATAATGTTACTACATGGTTCTTCTTCTGTTTCATTAAGATGACCTCTAAGCTCCTGAAAGAAAAATTTATTGGCCATCATATCTGCTTTTCCTGCATTGGTTTCTCTTTTGGAGTGACCGTGGTCTTTATTACAAAATAATGTGTAGTTTTCTCTACATTGTTGAACAATGTCTTGTGTCAAGCATTTCAGCTTCGTGCATAGATATCTATACTTCCAAAATCTGCGCTTCCAGAGTGGAATGACATTGTACGAAGCCCAGAAGCCTGCATCCTTGGCAATCATCATAAAAAGCTCCTCATAAATAGTTGCCTTGGACCAAGCTATGAATGCATCTCCAAAAAGAGTAGCTCCCAAAAAGGTAAAAGCTATATGTTGAGAGGCCAATTTACAATCAATACTACCATTCTTCATAATGGATTGTATTCTCTCCATGATGCAGTCAACAACTGATCTAGGAATTGCATTTGCTTCCTCCGATAAGATTTCATTCAATTCAGTCACTAATGTTTCCCTTCTTTCTTGCACCTACACAAGAATAAAAGAAATAAAGCAAATTAATTGTTGGGAAAAAATAGAAGTAGCTCCAATAAAGTAAAAGTTGAATAATAACATATGTCAAGTTTTGAATAATCCTATACAATGTGATGACCCAAATTGAATGTTATAAACCCAATCAGAGCATCAGGGGAACACACAACATTGTTCATATATATGGATAATATAATAAATAAAATATCAAATATATGTTTTTTTACATAAAATTTATATTATAATAATTTTTTCTTTTACATATTTCAATTTTATCATTTAGAATTTATCAAAATTTGTGAATGTTTATACTCCATAAAATATACAGTTAAAGTTCATATCTGCAATTATTGTTTAGTCAAATTAAAATTATATTTTTAACTATTAGTTATTGTGCATATTATAGTGACCCATGTTCAATCATTATTCAAAATAACTGTGTGTGTATGTGTGTAAGAAGTGTGATCATATATTAAAAAAATATATTTAATTTATTATACCACCAATAATACGGAAGAAAAATTAAAATATTAAAAAAATATTATTTTTATTTTTATTTTTGTACAACAATATATATTTTAATTATATTTATATATTAAAATAATTTTTATTTGTAATTTGAACCTTGACCCCTTAACCTTTTCGTTCTAGTTTCGTCTTTGAAAAACATTGTTAGATCAAATTGCATAATCTCAAGCCAGCCAATTTCGTGAATTACTTGACTGCTTATCCTTATTGAAGGAACTTCAACTAACATCTAATAACAGTGATGGGGTAACCAGTTCTAGCGTTACAGAAATTGTAAAAATAATAATTTGCATTCTTCATCTTGATGAAGCCTATTATATGCCTTAAGTGGTGGAAATTTAAGGTTCCTCCCATTCCAAATTAAAATGAATCCACACATGAAGCGCCCGGCCAGCTTAAATTTGTCCTCTTGAGAGAGAGAACAAGATACCACATAGTTGCCTCTAAAGATGATTATAATCATATCTTCATTTAGTGTCATGTCATAACAATAAAAGAATCAATAACTCAGGCACAAAACATGCACTATAAAATCAAATGGTTATGGTTACCTTGGTACCATGAATTCATCGACTGAACTCATGTATCACCATTTCCTAATTGTAAAAAGCTCATTTGATTGAAAATTATATCAGTACCGGATCCTAAAAATAGTCTGAGCCTACCTATTCTAAATATTGAATTTTCCAAGTTATTGGCGTTCAAAATAAGAGAAATGCTAAAAGCACACTTGTACTAATTTATCATGTGTCAAATTGTCTCAAAAAATATCATTTCCATTTTTAGTAATTTTACCACGCGGTTTCATTTTCAGCTATTTTACAAATTTGTTTGACTTAGCATTTCTATTCCAAATAACATGCCAATTCAATCTATGTACCCTAAAATCCTTATTGCACTCTTCTCAAGAAATCACAGACTTCCATGGGAGTGGAACGAATTCAAAGAGGCCAAAGGAACTAACTACTGATCACTGGAGGTAAGATAATTATTTTAGGGAAAATTACACAAAAGTCATCCAAAACTCTATTGGGGAGGGATATGGGCTGGCCTAAGAGGCTTCCCAATTCTAAACTGATGTGCAACTTTCAGAGTAATACTTGAGACGGATACAGAAAAAAATATATTTAAAGCTCGTACGGCATACCTTATCAAAAGAAGCAGCAAAGAGACTAGGTCGTCCAAAGGCCAAATGAAAAGCCTTCCCAGTCAAAGGCAGTTTATCTTCGGCCTTAAAAAGCATCTCTCTAATAAGTTTCGGATCCTTTATTGATACCAATAACCGAGTCGGACCCAACCACAGCTTCACTACCGGTCCATATTTCTCGTGGGAATCCCATAGAACATCTACAATAACAACAATTTTAGACTAAAAATAAAATTCCCCGGAACATTATTTTCCTTTGTACAAATTTAATTACTACTCATCGTTCATTATCTTAGAAACCAATAAAATTCGGATGCAATACCAAAGCCAGAAAATTCAACTCACCGGTGAGATTCTCGCGGGAGATGAGCGTGCAGTGGCCACGAAAAGTTGGACATGGAGGTCCAGGGATTCGATTAGCTTTGGTCCATAGTACGAAGATCTTAACAAGTTCCCACAAAAGCAAAGCCGTGATTGTGATAAGAGAAATCCAAAGAAAGGCATTGAATTCTCTAGTAGCTAAGTCCTTGAGAAAATTAATCCAAGTTCCTTCTTTCAAAGTGTAGCCAATGGATCCTGGTCGAAATAGAAAATTAATCAAATTGTTTGATGTCGGAGCTAGACATGAACGTCTCATTTTCTCATCGGAAATTTGATTCCGAGTTGATGGAAATCCAGTCGTTGAGCTTTGAGATCAAGACTTTCCTGTTTTTTTTTTTTTTTTCTTCCAAGACTTGAGTCATTGACTTTTCCAAGTGGTGTATGGTTCGGATAGCTCGGTGAAGACATCTGGCCTCGAGCTTGGCACGTACTCCTTTTTTTTTTTTCCCTTCCTTTTACGACCATCGTTTTCATACTCTCTTTATAAATTTATAAGCATAGTTATATTCAAATTAATTATATCAAAATATATGATAAAATTGTATACAAAAAATTATATTATACAAATTTTAAAATATTATTTCATATTATTATTATAAATACTCATTTAATTATTTAAGTCATTTTTATTTTTTCTTTCTTAAATTTAATTATTTAGGGTTTAGGAAGCAATATAAAACCTAATTCTAAAATCATGTTTCTTAATATTACTTGTAAAAATATTATTCATTTTTTTATTTTTAAAAATTATTATGATATAAATAGTTTAAGTGTAAACTTGTGTGACGATAAATGCTATAATTATGACATTCAATTTTGTACTCATATCACTTCTATCAAGACATAATTACATTAAAAAAAAAATTGTGTATACCATGTAATATAACTTTTAAACTATGTACAAATTTACTTGTTATTATCATTTTTTATATGACATTAACATTTCTAAAAAAAAAATTACATAAAATAATATCTATCAAACTTACAACAATAAAATATAAATAACAAATCCAACATCCAAATACTACCATAAGCTTAATCCGTCGTCAAATACTAATAAAAAGTCATAAAAAAAAGAGTTATGTGCTATAGTTGGATGATACATTTATAAAAGAGTAGATCAATGCTAGATTTGTAATTTTGTATATGATTATATAAATATTGTTCGAAAGTACCCTAATTGTGATGGCAGTTTCATGAGCTCATAAGGTTATGCACATTTACAAAGTTACATATGTGGCCCAGTGGGAGATTGTTGGAAAAATATTATTAATCTGTGGGGCCACACATGTAGTTTTAAATGTGCTATGCTATCTTATAGTTTAGCCAATTAAAAGGTGATCTATAAAGTTTAATTTTGGCTATCGGGTATTAAATTGTCGTGGAATTAATGTGTAGAGACCGGACTTGTATTTTTAAGTTGATGAGGGGCCAATTTGAAAATACCAATAATTGGTAACCGCCTTTGGCAGTTATCTATATAAAGGGGTCATGGTCCCCATTTGAGCGTAGTGCTTGTAGAACATAAGTTTTCTCTGTATCCCCATCAACAGAGAAAAACCATTGAGACAACTACGCATCAATTGGAAGATCTGAACCCGTTCGACAGAAGAACGCTATGGATTCTGGTACGCTTCCACTATAATCTCTTCTTCTTCTCTTGATTCAACATGAGATCTAGAAAACATAATTTTCACTTTCGGTAAACAAATTTCTAACAAGTGGTATCAAAGCCTACCCATGTTTGATTCAAAAGAATCTATGAATGTTAGAGATTAATTTATTTTTTCTGGTTGGTGCGTCATGGATGTTGTTGTGTGGGCACTGCTTTCTTTTCGGAGATTATATGTTTGCATATCAATGAATTAAAATCTGTTTCTTTTATGATTGGCTTGATATATGTATATATTTCTGAAACGATCAGCATCTTGATAGGCATCTTATATTGTATATATATGTATATATTTCTGAAACGATCGGCGTCGCATCTTGTATTGTTACTTTCCTGTTTTATAAAGTAAAAAGGATAATTGTTTTGTTTCTGCAAATTGCGAATGTCTTATGAATTGGGCTTTAATATGTATATATATATATTACTTTATGGATTTTGTAAAAGAACAATAAGTATTTGTTCTTGCGAATGTTCCTGCAATTTTTTTTATATATCTGTTCGTGCAGTTCTTTTGTTTGGTTTTCTCTGTAGATCGTATGGACCAAAAAAAAAAACTGCTGCTTTTCGGTTTTGATGCAACTGCTCTTTTCGGTTTTTTTTTTATTTTTTTATTTTTATTTTTTTGGATTGTGCAACTGCACATGTGGAACAAAAAAAAAAAAAAATATCGAGAAACTGATTCGGTGTCTGTTATATAATACCCAAGTGACTTATGTATATATATATATATATAGGTAACTTTAGTTAATATATATATAATTTACAGTTTAGTTATATATATATATATATTTAGGTAACTTTAGTTAATATATATATATATATTTCGGAAGTTTATATATATATATTATTTCGGTGTTTTACAGTTTATATATATATATATATATATATATATAGATAAGCTTTTATATATATTGTTGAAGTTGGTTCATAAATTAAGATTTTTTAAATTTTGATTAATTATATACAACATTTTTTAACACTTATCTGATATTCTAATTATATCAATTTATACAAGATGTCACCAAAGTGGCCACTCTTGTGTACATTGATATTGGGAGAATAATTGGATATGATGTTTGTGTATGTGTAATTCATGCGAATATTAATCAATCCAAAGAGGGGTTCATATTTGGCCGAATTACACACGCACCTGCGATGGTAATCATATGACAATTATCAAGGTGACCTCATGTGAATAATGAATCGATGCAAACATAGATTTATTATTTGACATAACTTATTGTCATTGTTTGATCATTGCAACAAGAGTACTACTTACAATTAATATCACTGTCCAAAGACTTGATATTAATGTTGTGCTTGGTATCTTGAAATGTTGTCATGTAATTAATCAATTTAATGACTGTTTACTTTGGCTATTTTATGTGAGCATAGTATATTTATTTAATTTTGTTCTCTATTCAGCTTTAATGTCTACTACTACAATATCTGCCAACATGAACAATGTTCCAATGTTAAATGGAACAAACTTTAAGGACTGGAAAGAGAACATATTGATTGTTCTTGGCTGCATGGACATAGACTTGGCATTAAGAATGCCAAAACCGAATGACCTCACTGCACAAAGTACCCCTGAGGAAATTGCGTACTTTGAAAAGTGGGACCGTTCAAACAGGCTAAGTCTTATGATCATGAAGCGTGGGATTCCAGAAGCCTTTCGAGGTGCAATCACAGATGACAATATCATTGCCAGTAAGTTCCTTGAGGAAATTCAGAATCGTTTTGTCAAAAACGATAAGGCTGAAACAAGCACGCTCTTAGCAAGCTTGATTTCAATGAAATATAAGGGCAAAGGTAATGTTAGAGAGTACATCATGGAGATGTCTCATCTTGCTTCAAAACTTAAGGCACTAAAGCTCGACTTATCAGATGATTTGCTCGTGCATTTAATTCTGATCTCTCTTCCTGCACAATTCAGTCAATTTAAGGTCAGTTATAACTGTCAAAAGGAGAAATGGACTCTCAATGAGCTCATTTCATTTTGTGTGCAAGAGGAATAGAGATTGAAGCAAGAGAGGACTGAAAGTGCTCATCTGTCAAGCACTTTTAAGGGCAAGGGTAAAAGGAAGGATAAAGGAAAGAAAGTTGCTGTTCCTAAGGGTCCAGTGCAAAAGAAACAGAAAAGTAATGACGATTGTTTCTTCTGTGGTAAACCTGGACATCAGAAGAAGGAATGTGCCAAGTATAGCGCATGGCGTGAAAAGAAAGGTATAATTCCTGTTTTGGTCTGTTCTGAGATCAATTTAGCATCTGTACCAAGAAACACTTGGTGGGTAGATTCTGGTGCTACTACTCACATTTGTGTTTCTATGCAGGGTTGCCTAAACTACCGAGAGCCAACTGATGCTGAAAGACGTATCTTTGTGGGTGATGGCAAGTCGGTGGAAATAAAGGCAATAGGACATTTTAGATTGTTATTAAAAACTGGTTGTTATTTGGATTTGAAAGACACTTTTGTTGTACCGTCTTTTAGACGAAATTTAATTTCCATTTCTGTTTTGGACAAATTGGGTTATTATTGTTCATTTGGAAATACTCAGTTTACTTTGTCTTTAAATTCAAATGTTATTGGTACTGGTTTACTTAATACTTTTGATAATCTATATTTGCTGGAAACTGTTTCATCTTATAATGAAACCTTGCATGTCGAGTCACGAGGTACAAAGCGAAAATTAGATAAGGAAACTTCACCCTCATTATGGCACAAACGCTTAGGTCACATCTCTAAATCTAGAGTTGAGCGACTTGTGTCTGATGAGATTTTGGAATCCCTTGATTTTTCAGATTTTGATGTCTGTGTTGAGTGTATCAAGGGAAAACAGACCAAAATGAAGAAATTAGATGCAAATCGGACTACGGGCGTCTTAGAATTGATTCATACGAATATTTGTGGTCCATTCCCTACAGCATCTTGGAATGGTCAACAATATTTTATAACATTCATAGACGACTATTCTAGATATGGGTATCTATTTCTTATACATGAGAAATCACAGTCTTTGGACGTGTTTAAAACATTTAAGGCCGAAGTTGAGTTACAACTCAAAAAACGGATAAAGAGTGTCAGATCTGACCGTGGTGGTGAATACTATGGTAGATACGACAAATTAGGTGAACAACGTCCGGGACCGTTTGCTAAATACCTAGAGGAATGTGGAATCGTCCCTCAATACACTATGCCAGGGTCACCTAGCATGAATGGTGTATCTGAGAGACGAAACAGGACTCTTAAGGACATGGTAAGAAGTATGATTAGTCAATCTACTTTACCAGAGTCACTCTGGGGTGAAGCTCTAAAGACAGCAACTTATATCCTAAATCGGGTGCCAACTAAAGCAGCTGCAAAAACTCCTTATGAACTTTGGGTTGGGCGAAAGCCTAGTCTAAAACACTTGCGTATTTGGGGATGTCCTGCTGAAGCGAGGCCTTATAAACCTCATGCAAGAAAATTGGACTCCAAAACCATTAGCAGCTACTTTATTGGCTATGCAGAACGATCAAGGGGTTACAAGTTTTATGATCCTACTAGTAAGTCTATATTGGAGACGGGAATTGCAACATTTTTTGAGGATGTTGATTTTGGGAGGGGAAATCAAGTTAGGAACATTGTCTTTGAGGAGGAAGAGGGAGTAATCCCAATTCCTACTACTACTTTTCTTGACGATGTGTAGGTTTTTATACCTGTCATTGATCAAGAAATAAATTCAGATCCTCGACAAGACAATGGTATTCAACCCCTCATACAAAATGAGGTAATTGTTCCAGAGGAACCAATTCCTGAGGAACAACCTCAAGAACCCGCGCCATTGAGGCGATCCACGAGAGAAAGGAGATTTGCAATTTCAGATGATTATGTTGTATATCTCCAGGAACATGAGGCAGAAAGTGGAATGTCGGAAGATGATCCAATCAACTTCCGCCAAGCCATGCAAAGTTTCAACTCTCATAAATGGATTGAAGCCATGAATGAAGAGTATAAGTCTATGCAAGACAATAAAGTTTGGGAACTTGTCCCATTACCGGCTGGTGCGAATCCTGTTGGTTGTAAATGGATATTTAAAACCAAAAGGGATTCAAAGGGTAATGTGGAGAGGTATAAGGCACGTCTTGTAGCCAAAGGCTTTACTCAAAAAGAAGGAATTGATTTTAAAGAAACTTTCTCTCCGGTTTCCACGAAAGACTCTTTTAGGACAATTATGGCGCTTGTTGCACATTTTGACCTTGAGTTGCATCAAATGGATGTCAAAACAGCGTTTCTCAATGGTGACATTGAAGAAACAATTTATATGGTACAACCAAAAAACTTTGTATTAGGAGATTCAAAGAATATGGTTTGTAAATTGACGAAATCCATATATGGACTCAAGCAGGCTTCCCGTCAGTGGTACTTCAAGTTTCATCAAGTCATTGTTTCGTACAGTTTTGAGATGAATGTCGTTGATGATTGTCGTTGATGATTGTGTGTATCACAAGTTTAGTGAGAGTAAGCATATTTTTCTGGTTTTGTATGTCGATGACATTTTACTTGCCACAAATGACATAGGCATCTTGCATGATACCAAGAGATTTCTATCAAAGAATTTTGAAATGAAAGATCTTGGTGAAGCTTCCTTTGTATTAGGAATTGAGATACACCGAGATCGCTCTCGGGGTATGTTGGGACTGTCACAAAGGAATTATATTGAGAAAGTTCTCAATAGGTTTGGTATGCAAAATTGCAAACCAGGTGAAACCCCAGTCTCTAAGGGAGACAAATTTTGTCTCAGCCAATGCCCAAAGAATAGCCTTGAAATTAAAGAAATGCAGAAGATTCCTTATGCTTCGGCTGTAGGGAGTCTAATGTATGCCCAAGTATGTACGCGTCCGGATATTGCGTTCATAGTTGGCATGTTAGGCAGATATTTAAGTAACCCAGGCATGGATCATTGGAAAGCAGCCAAACGGGTTATGAGATACTTACAGAGAACAAAGGAGTATATGCTCACATATAGAAAATCAGATCGGTTAGAGATCATTGGGTACTCCGACTCTGATTTTGCTGGATGCCAAGACAGCAGGAGATCCACATCAGGTTATGTTTACCTGTTGGCTGGTGGGGCAGTTTCTTGGCAGTCTGCTAAGCAAACGCTTGTGGCTTCATCCACCATGGCCGCAGAATTTGTGGCTTGTTATGAGGCATCAAATCATGGAATATGGCTGCGAAATTTTGTCACTGGGCTGCGTATTTTAGAGGGTGTTGAAAGACCACTCAAATTATTTTGTGACAATAAATCAGCGGTTCTATATTCTAACAACAATAGAAGCTCAACGAAGTCAAAACATATTAACATCAAGTTTCTGGTTGTGAAAGAAAGAGTGCAGAGTGGTCAAATTTTTATAGAGCACATTGGAACAAACTCCATGATAGCGGATCCGCTCACAAAGGGAATACCACCCAAGGTCTTTCACGAGCATACTGCTCATATGGGTGTTATTCTATTTGAGGATACTTTAGTTTAGTGGGAGTTTGAATTTGATTTGTTGCTTTATGTTAAACTTCAGTTTTGTTATATACATATATTATTCAGTTTACTTTCTGCAGAAGTAAAGTTTTGGTTTAATACACTCTGTTAAGTAATGTGGTAATACTGATCTCAATAAAGAATAAAGTAGGACTAGTTGAAAATAGACATGTTTGGATCACATTACATGTAATTTTCATGCTACACATCCATGATTGATCTATGTCATTTGGTTGTATTGGTATATGTGACCATTGATAGATTTAGTCACGATAAATGTGACGAAGATCGCTTTGATCCTGTATCAGTATGATTAATGGACGAGATTGATCGGAAGTACCCTAATTGTGATGGCAGTTTCATGAGCTCATAAGGTTATGCACATTTACAAAGTTACATATGTGGCCCTGATGTGTTAAAATGTGTACTCGCAAGTGTACGAATCACTCGTAGTAAAGTGACAAGCAACTTCCAAGGTCGGTCTCTCAAGGAATTGCAGTGGTTTTAAATAACTAACTTTTAAATCTAAATAGAGTTCTAATGAAAACAAAGCTCTAATTAAATAGAGTTCTAGTGAAACTAAAACTCTAAGTAACTAGAATCCTAATGCTAATAAAACTGTAAAAAGGTTGGTTGATTTCGGTAACGAGAACAATCATACGACAATTAAACTAAAACAATATCGCAATCAAACAATCAATTCAATTAAATCAAATATCAATAGAGGATGTATGGACGTTTAGCTTGGTTGGCCATGCTTGCATCGAAAAGGTATGGTGATATAACATTAACGTCCTATAAGAACAAAACTACCGGCTTTTCTTTTAATTACGAAACTCCTTTTGGCAGGGGTAGGTCTCTTTGTTGATTAACTAATTAACTGCCTTTGGCGGGGGTAAATTAAATAGCAATCAAATTATGCGCAAGGAAAACATGCCAATCAAATTAATGCTATGACTAAGTCACTAACTTGAATCTTTGATTAAGTGTTTCGGAATAGAGTTAAGGTGACGTTCCTCTAACTAAATTCTTAGGTTTTTCAATCTAACTACGAACATCAAATGGGCCCATGATTATTCATAATCAAACATTTAAACATGCTCTTAATCAAAAAGTATTTTATTCATAAGTCAAAAAGATACACCATACACAATTCTAGCAAACATGGCAACACAAACTAAACATCTATAATTAAATTAGCCAGACATGTTCATATTATTATTCATAGACAAATAAAATATGATCATACACTTTAACAAATAAAGAAGATGAATTAATTCTATAACAACAAGGAAAACCTAAATCTAAATACCGCTTATGGATTGGTTGACGTACTTCTCCGTAAGCTTTATCTTCGATTGTCGTTAGCTTCCTTGAATCCTTAGAATATTGTCTCTCGCTTCGTTATAGTGTGGCAACGCTCTCAAAACTGATTGAATGTCGTGTTTGGGTCGCAAAATTGAGAAGAGGAAGAGTTGTGTATGAATTGGTCAAGTTATTTCGAGTTCTGTTGTAAAGGGGGTCTAAGGGGGGTATTTATAGATGTAAGGGATTCTGCAAATCCTATGTGCAATAGGAATAGGCGCGCCGCGGCATGCATTTTACCCGCCGCGGCGCAACACAAAATTTGGAAAATATGCAAAAATCCGAGAGCTCCCCGCCGCGGCATACAATTCCCTCGCCGCGGCGCGCAATGCTTCTATGTTTTCAGGATCAAACCCGAGAGCCTCACGTCGCGGCATGCAATTCTCTCGCCGCGGCGCGCAATGCTTTCCTTCTTTTCACGTCCCCCCTTACATATGTGATGGCACTATATGTAAGGCTTACATATTCGTCTTGATTAGTCCGTAACTCGTGATCCGAGCGCCGTAGGTGTTCCGTCTTCGCCTGTTTTCATCATTTGAATCATTTGACGCTAAAAACACCTGAAATGCACTAAAATATACCCGTGACTCCGAATGGATAGATTTATGAAAATAATCGAAATAATAGTCATAATAAATCTATATATCAATCAATCAAGCATAATTAATTACGAAATATTAGTGCTTTTCGAGCACTCATCACAACCCCCAACCAGCTTCTTGCTAGTCTCTAGCAAGTGAAGCGACCTAAAATAAAATTAAAAACAAATGAAATAAACTAACCTAACCTAAATCACTTCCGTAGATTGTCACGGTTGCATTTAGCGTATGCAACAAGCCTTTAAACCCCTAGGTGGCCCTAGTGGACGAGTTATAGTCTCGTGAGGGTTTCCAGTGATGATACCCGCAAACATCGTAACTGACACAAATAAAGACTCAAAACTAATAAAGACTCTAACAATACTTGAATCAATCCATGCATACGTCTCAAAAATTGTTAACAACGAATGATACATGAAATAGTTAAACATCACCTAAGCTCAAAAACAGTCCAAACATCAAACTCATCATGGTAATCGAATTTTGAACAACCAATCACACCACAAACCCGTTAGTTATACTATCTGACCGTGTCATGCATGATATTCATAGATTACATTTCAATGTCTCATAAATGTGCAAGTAAAATATGAAAGTGAATTTTTGCACTTATAAACTCCATATGCTCATTTTTCAAACTCATCTCCACTAATATAGAAACTAAACTACCTAGAATCAATAGGACTTCATTAAGCTTGTAAAGTTGTGGCTAGGTATGTGATAATGAAAGTACAAAAATGATGTTTTCATATGATAAGAGTACTTTTTATTTCACAAGCATATTTTCAACTTTTTCCACCAAGTGTTCTTTTCATCCTCCCTTAACTTCAAATGTCCTTTGGATCTTTTGCTTGATTTTCTTCTTTATTCTTGCTTATTATTTCGATCATCATCAATATTTTTTTTTTTTTTTGGATCGAAAAGCAAGATTTACATTTACACAACATAATTGCTCATGAAAATCAAATATTACACTAAGTACTCTTATCACTAAGGGTAGTTTAATGTATGTCAATGTTGAGTCCAAGGGTGTGCTATTGATAAAATATTTCGGGAAAGCATGAAAAGTTCAAACGGTCCAAAGATGGCCTAAATCATTTTCTAAGTGGCATTTGTTTCTATTATTTCGCTTCAACGTGTTTTCAAATGAGTTCTAGAGATTGTTGAGACTTAAAACATATCATGAACATGCATACATTCCACAAATTAGAATAGTAAAACTAACCATGCATACATACCACATGTACCACGAAATTCTCAAATTAGATGAATCCAACATTTATGTGCTTCGTTGCTTAGGTAAAAATCTAACATCTCTCATATGTCATTGTCATTACAATCATGTTAATATCATAGATTTTCGGATTGAATCAAGTAGACACGACACTAACTAAAAACAATTCAAGTGACAAAGTTAAAAATTTAAAATTGGTCATATTTCATGCTCATGGAATATTCTTCCCACCCCCAACCTATTTTCTGCATTGTCCTCAATGTAAAAAGAAGAACAAAAGAAATTAAGAAAAAGTGAGAAGTTACCCCCCTTTCGTATGAGATTGTGTCATTACTCGTTATGCTCCGGTTCACTGTTCCTCGCTTTTCTCATGAAGAATTTATGTGTATGAACATATATTGAACCTCAAAGTGTATGCAACACAATTCAAACTCAAACCCAATTTTAGATTATAACTAAGTCAGATGAAAACAGAAAAACATTAAACTAAGTTAAACAATCCAAAATAAATAAAATAAAAGAAAAACTGAAAAAGAAAATTAAACTAAAAGAAAATAAAGAAAAGAAAATAAGTTGATACTACCGAATATGGTGGGTTGCCTCCCACCAAGCGCTTTCTTTAACGTCTTAGCAAGACGTTGCTAATTTGTTTCTATCCACCATCATCAAAGATCTTGAAGTGTGTGATATCAATTTTCCGAGCTAATATGTCATTAAGCTTATCATTCCATCTCGGTAGTTGTTTCCTATGAAGTACAGCACACACTCTTTTGTGGAAGTAGTATGGAAAATAATTTGGGGATGTGCAAGTCTTAGGTGCCTTGTGTGGCATGGGAGGTGAAGATAATTCCTCCTTGTTCTCCATAGAAGTTTGTAGAATTTGATATTCATCAGCTTGACATTCTTTGAGAATTGCTTGCTCTCCATCTGTATTTTCTACACAAAGTGGTAAATCATCAAAAGTTTCAGGAAAATAAATATTTTCAAAATTTTTACCACTTTGAAGGATTGTGTCATCCTTCACTTGCTCAATTTGAGTGGGCAACTCTTCTTGTTTTTGAATTTGTTCCGCTAATTGCCCAACTTGCATTTCTATTCTTTTCATTGATGCCTCCACAGACTCCATCCTTTCACTAGTAGATTGTATGAAAGCATTCAAGGTTTCCTCTAAGGTTGGCTTCCTAGGTTGATTAGAAACTCTACTTCCTTGTATGAAAGAATTCAAGCTCTCTTCGAAGGTGGCCCTAGATGGATATTGATGAAAACTTGAGCTTTGCATTTGGTATTGTGCATAAGTTGGGTCATATGGTTGAAAATTTGAGCTTTGCATGTTGTATTGGGCATAAGGTGGGGTAGAGTTCGCTTGCCATGAAAAATTATGGTGATTTTCCCACTCAGGATTATAGGTACTAAAATAAGGATCATTCCAAGGTGGGTGACATCCCTCATTACGATCAAAGTTTGAATTAGTGGGTGTATAGTAATCACCTGCAAAAGTGCAAACATTAGCATAATGCCCATATAAACCACAAATGCTACATACCTCCATGTATGTCATATCATGCAGCTCTTCAAAAGGCCTTGTATTGGCTCATGGATTTCTGTATCCAGCCTGATTAGGTGCATTTTTAAAATTCGTTGATGTTGTCTATGAACGGTACCTTTCAAAAACTAACAAAAACAACAGAGAAATCAAAGCACCACAGATTAAGCAATTAAAAGCACTATTTTTTGATTTTTTTGATTTTTTGATTTTTTTGTATTTTTAGAATAAAAATAAATAAATAAATAAATAAACAAATAAATAAATAAAAGATAAAAAATAAAATAAATAAACAAATAAAAAAAATTAAGAAACTCTAAAAAGTTAAAAAGAAAATTATTCAAAACGCCAATTCCCCGGCAACGACGCCAAAAACTTGATGTGTTAAAATGTGTACTCGCAAGTGTACGAATCACTCGTAGTAAAGTGACAAGCAACTTCCAAGGTCGGTCTCTCAAGGAATTGCAGTGGTTTTAAATAACTAACTTTTAAATCTAAATAGAGTTCTAATGAAAACAAAGCTCTAATTAAATAGAGTTCTAGTGAAACTAAAACTCTAAGTAACTAGAATCCTAACGCTAATAAAACTGTAAAAAGGTTGGTTGATTTCGGTAACGAGAACAATCATACGACAATTAAACTAAAACAATATCGCAATCAAACAATCAATTCAATTAAATCAAATATCAATAGAGGATGTATGGACGTTTAGCTTGGTTGGCCATGCTTGCATCGAAAAGGTATGGTGATATAACATTAACGTCCTATAAGAACAAAACTACCGGCTTTCCTTTTAATTACGAAACTCCTTTTGGCGGGGGTAGGTCTCTTTGTTGATTAACTAATTAACTGCCTTTGGCGGGGGTAAATTAAATAGCAATCAAATTATGCGCAAGGAAAACATGCCAATCAAATTAATGCTATGACTAAGTCACTAACTTGAATCTTTGATTAAGTGTTTCGGAATAGAGTTAAGGTGACGTTCCTCTAACTAAATTCTTAGGTTTTTCAATCTAACTACGAACATCAAATGGGCCCATGATTATTCATAATCAAACATTTAAACATGCTCTTAATCAAAAAGTATTTTATTCATAAGTCAAAAAGATACACCATACACAATTCTAGCAAACATGGCAACACAAACTAAACATCTATAATTAAATTAGCCAGACATGTTCATATTATTATTCATAGACAAATAAAATATGATCATACACTTTAACAAATAAAGAAGATGAATTAATTCTATAACAACAAGGAAAACCTAAATCTAAATACCGCTTATGGATTGGTTGACGTACTTCTCCGTAAGCTTTATCTTCGATTGTCGTTAGCTTCCTTGAATCCTTAGAATATTGTCTCTCGCTTCGTTATAGTGTGGCAACGCTCTCAAAACTGATTGAATGTCGTGTTTGGGTCGCAAAATTGAGAAGAGGAAGAGTTGTGTATGAATTGGTCAAGTTATTTCGAGTTCTGTTGTAAAGGGGGTCTAAGGGGGGTATTTATAGATGTAAGGGATTCTGCAAATCCTATGTGCAATAGGAATAGGCGCGCTGCGGCATGCATTTTACCCGCCGCGGCGCAACACAAAATTTGGAAAATATGCAAAAACCCGAGAGCTCCCCGCCGCGGCATACAATTCCCTCGCCGCGGCGCGCAATGCTTCTATGTTTTCAGGATCAAACCCGAGAGCCTCACGCCGCGGCATGCAATTCTCTCGCCGCGGCGCGCAATGCTTTCCTTCTTTTCACGTCCCCCCTTACATATGTGATGGCACTATATGTAAGGCTTACATATTCGTCTTGATTAGTCCGTAACTCGTGATCCGAGCGCCGTAGGTGTTCCGTCTTCGCGTGTTTTCATCATTTGAATCATTTGACGCTAAAAACACCTGAAATGCACTAAAATATACCCCTGACTCCGAATGGATAGATTTATGAAAATAATCGAAATAATAGTCATAATAAATCTATATATCAATCAATCAAGCATAATTAATTACGAAATATTAGTGCTTTTCGAGCACTCATCAGGCCCAGTGGGAGATTGTTGGAAAAATATTATTAATCTGTGGGGCCACACATGTAGTTTTAAATGTGCTATGCTATCTTATAGTTTAGCCAATTAAAAGGTGATCTATAAAGTTTAATTTTGGCTATCGGGTATTAAATTGTCGTGGAATTAATGTGTAGAGATCGGACTTGTATTTTTAAGTTGATGAGGGGCCAATTTGAAAATACCAATAATTGGTAACCGCCTTTGGCGGTTATCTATATAAAGGGGTCATGGTCCCCATTTGAGCGTAGTGCTTGTAGAACATAAGTTTTCTCTGTATCCCCATCAACAGAGAAAAACCATTGAGACAACTACGCATCAATTGGAAGATCTGAACCCGTTCGACAGAAGAACGCTATGGATTTTGGTACGCTTCCGCTATAATCTCTTCTTCTTCTCTTGATTCAACATGGGATCTAGAAAACATAATTTTCACTTTCGGTAAACAAATTTCTAACAAACTTACAACAATAAAATATAAATAACAAATCCAACATCCAAATACTACCATAAGCTTAATCCGTCGTCAAATACTAATAAAAAGTCATAAAAAAAAGAGTTATGTGCTATAGTTGGATGATACATTTATAAAAGAGTAGATCAATGCTAGATTTGTAATTTTGTATATGATTATATAAATATACCACTAAATTATTAGTTTGCAAATCTACCACCTAACTATTTTCATTATTTTTTATGAAAAATTAAATTAATGATATATTTATTATACTAATTATATTTTAGTAGTATTTTTTAACTTTATCAATAATTTAATAATATATTTGTTAGTTTATCCTAACAAAATGAATCACTGGAATAATATTAAGGGTTCAAATTAAATAAAATTAAACATTATTAAATGAAATAATGGCCGATGTTTAATTGAAAAATGGTGTAAATTTAATATGAAATGTTTATGTTATATTTTTTTATAATAAACATATATAAATTTAATATAATAATGTTATTTTTAAAGGTCGTAGTAAATATTGTTTTATCAAAGGAACACTATGATTTTGTTTTGATAAGATATATTTTTAACTCATTTAAAAATGTAATTTAGTACAAACATTTTTATGTAGTCAGTTTAGTCCATCACATTTTAAATTTTAACTAATTTATTCTTAATCAAATTCGTCCAAGTAAAACAAATTAAAAAAATATATACATCATAGATTAAATGATTAAATTAAAAAGTTTATGAGGGTTAATGAATTAGAAAAGTGTGTGATTAAATTAATTAATGAATTTAGTATTCTGTTCGTCATTAACTTTTACTTTAAAATAATATTTGATTCTTAAATTTTAAAATGCATAATTTAGTCTTTAATTTTATAAAATTTAACGATTTCTATAAAAGGTTAGAGCTTGTTTGATATCGATTTTAATTCCTGATTACTGATTTTTTTCAAGTAATTTTTTAATCATATATGTTTGATAATGATTTTTTATTTTAATTTTTACATTTTTAAGAAATTATTACTAAAATATGGGGTAATTCATATATCAAATTTTTTCATAAATCGAAGATTTTTAAATCAAAATTCTAACTTCTAATTTTTTTTTTTATTTTAATCAAATATATTTTCTTGAGAGTAAATTAAGTCTTATAATTTTTTTATGTATACAAATTAGAAGAACATGATTAAAAACTTAAAATTTGTAAAAAATAACCATTTTTTTAAGTTCTTCGAAAAAAAAAAGCAAAAAATAAAATACCTTACCAAACAATTTGGAGATAATTTTTTTATTTTTTTTCTTGAAATCACTAAGTATACAAATACATTGGTTTATTTTTATAAAAAAATCAAAAATTACAAAATTAATTATTTAATCATAATCTTAATCATTAATCAGAATTGTTAGAAACCAAATTGTATTAAATTGTACAAAAATTATTAAATTTTAAAATATTATAGATTAAATTTTGTGTTTTAAAATGATAGAAACTAAATTTTGTTTTAAGATAAAAGTTAAGAACTTACTATAGTATTAATTAATTGAAAGACTAAATTTAAATCTATAGACACAATAAAGTAAGATTCATCATCCTATTTTAAGTCATAATTTCAAACACATTTTTCGAATTATAAAGACAAATATTATAAGTTTTTATGTTAGTAATTTTTTTTTTAATGTTATTTCATCGAATATTTTTTCAAATGAAATTTTTTCATTTATAATGAATGAATTTGACTTTTTCAATTAATAAGATGTTAATTTTTTTTACTAAAAATATCAAAAAAAAAAAAATTCATTGCCCAGTGTAAAGAAACATTCTAACTCCATCACTGCGTATATACCATATGGTAATTTAGGGTATAACTCAAAATATTAACCAAACATAAATTATTATTATTATTATTATTATAACTAACTATTAATTCTTGAGATATTGAAACATTTTTACCATTATAAATATATAAATAAGCTAAAAGTAATTTAATTTATTTATAATATTAAAAAAAAAAATGTGCATTTTGGCTCAAAACTTGAACACGACATTCGTGTTTTTAACACACCTCTAGAATAAGCTATGAGTTATATGACTGTAGTGAAGTTAGGGGTAAGCAGTGCTAAATAAAAGGTTGGAATAAGTCATTTATCTTATTCGTTTGTTTTCATGCTTTTTAGTTTCTTGATTTATAGATAATGTAATTATCTAGCTCGTGAACTAGCTAAATGATTGATCATAAGAAGGATAGTTTATCTATTACCCTCCCTTAATATGTAGCTAGCAACTATTGAAGCTTCTAATTAATAATAGATAAGATTTTATACCAAAAAAAAAAAAAGTTATAATTAATGGTTGGTAAGTATTTTTATACCAAAAAAAAAAAAGAAGTTATAAATAAGGGTTGGTAAGTGTTGATTATTGTACTTTAAATTGGCAGCTAAGATGGTAGACCCATTTGAGTGGCAGGATCTGTGGTTTTGTTGGATTGTAAAATGTGGATTCGAGGTTTGGAATCTGGATTCTAATGTTAAGTCTACACACAGATCGCGTATTTTTGTGATGGATACACAACATCTTTGAGGTAGTGTTGTTGAGGAGTCCCACATCGGCCATGTACGATCCTTTCGCAGTGCTTATATCACTGGGCTCATCATTAACCCATAAGCTGACTTTTGGGTTATAATCCGGGTAGCCTGGTGGTTCATCATGATATCAGAGCGGGTATATGGGTTCACCGGTGTGCCCAACATGGCCGCCCTCACGGTCAGTCGGTGTCCGACGATGTGAGGGGGAGTGTTGAAAAGTCCCACATCGACCAGGTACGATCCTTATCAAGTTTTCCATCCAAAACGGTGAGTTTTGGTTCTTATTATAATTTTGGCTTTACCAAAATACCTTTGCTTTTATTATTCTTGGTTAGCATGTTTGTAAGGGTAATTTTGTAATATTTACATAAATCAAAATGATTTTTTCTTTTTCACTTCTTATATCATTTTTAATTGTTTTGGTGTCATTTTAAAGAATTTTCTTTAATTTTTTTGAATTGGCTACAAAAGTTTTAAACTTTTATGATAATGTTTTTTTAAATATTTTTGTATGTTCTATTTTTTTAGGATTCTTTTTAATATTTCTATTTCTTTTTGTGACAATATTATTTTGTTCAATTTTATGCTAAAAACATCATAGTGAAGGCTCTGATATCCAAGTGTGGCTAGACTCTTACAATTCTAGTTTTTATTTTAAGTTATTGCAATTTTTGATTCTAGGTATAACTATTCATAAATATTTTCTATAAATTGTTCTAAATTCATGTGTTCCTTAGTTAGTTTCTTTGTTAAGTTCTGTTTCTTTTCTAATTTTGAGAAATAATATATTAATTATTTTTTATTACTTTTGATCTTCCTTGACTTATAACAAAGCAATTTTTAATGAATTCCTTAAATTTTTAGATTGCTCTAAGGTTTTTCTTGCTGGGTATTTTTTCTTTTATTTTAGAATTGTATAGATCTGAGTTAGATTTCTTTTTTCTCGTTCATCCTTTAGTCATATTTCAAGGTTTACAAATATAATGGTTAAACAATATTAATGATATTCAAAGTTATACTAGTTACTCAAGGATATAAATTGACATGTCTAAGAATATGGGTTCACCTTGATCTTTTGTTCTGTGTTGTCTCTTTCTTTCTTCAAATCTTAAGCCCCACTTCAGATCTAAACTCTTAGACCTTCTATCCATGTTGGTCTACTGAGATTCATACTTAAGTTTATGAAATTAGAGTGACTAATAATTTTGATTTCAAACTAGACTTTTATTCATAATACAAACATTTTATAGTCTAAGAGAACTAGAAACCTTGAAGAGGTTTTTTTTTTTACTTACTCATAAAAACTAGATCACAAAGGATAATAAGAGGATGAATATTCTTAGAAGCCTATATCTATTTTATGAGATTGAGTCCCTTTTTATAGATCCAATGGTATTTTTTAAATGAGAAAATCATAATAAACATATTTGTTAGTATTACAATACTATTCCACCTAACCTTTTCTTTTATATTGATACATCTATGATTTTTTGTTGGCAGCAGGATACCATTCCATCTATCACTTATCTTTTATGTTGATTCAGCCATGATGTCATTCATTTCATTACTTGTGATAGATCCTTGTGATGTTGGTAACGCCACATATTCATTTTTTTTCTTTGTCTCTTATGCAATAAATGTACTTGTGATCTCTTGACTGTGTTTTAGCAAAGTGATAAAATATATTTTTTGTCCCTTCATCGATTTCTAATTCATTTCAATTGAATGCTACTTCATAATTTGTAATTTTTTCAACCTCTTCTCCATTTATAGGCAAATTGCTTTGAGAAAAATATTATTGTCTTGCTGGTTGCATAATTGATTTTGATTTATGAGAAATTTTTTATCCTTCGTGTTTTATATAGATTTGACTAAGCATTTGTCCTATTTAATTAATACTGAAGACTTTATAATTGAACTTTTTTTTTCTAACCAAAGTCTTTGGTTTTTGAACTTTACGATTACTATTAGCCAAATCAATTTTTATGAAATGATATGAATTATGATCTCAATCCATTATGCTATTAAGAATCTAAGATAAATTGGTCAATTTGATGCTTTAATTCTTTTCCTAAAATTCTTAATAGTTTTCTTACAATTTTAAAGAAAATAGTTTAATTTTATCAAATTGTTTCCTAGATAAAGATTCTCAATTAATCATGCATGATAGGCTTGGTAAACAAACTTGGGGTCTGCTCCTTCCATAATATTTAACTTACTACCTTGAGGAAATTTCTTTTCATTAGTATAAAACTTCATGTCTTGCATGTGTTCATTAGTAGTTTTTCATGCTATGTTATACAAACTTAACCAATGTTGTTCTAATAAATTTCTGCATCTTTCTTTATCCTCTTATGGGATTAGAAATATAGTTTTTCTTTGAATTTTGTCTTGAAATTTTTTTGAATTTTTTCAATTGTTTTCATCCAATTTCCTAATGGAGCTAAATTTTTGAGATTTAGGCTATATGGTCTTGTTATCTCATTAGGTGCGAGTAGCTTTGGCATCTAGTAATTAGTAAGACTTCCTTTTGCTTCAATGCTATCATTGAAAGCTTTATAAGTTACTCATCCAAATTCAATGATTGCTCTGCTTGCTTTGGACCAGTTATTATAAATACCTGAAAAATATTCATTATAAACAACATAGTATTTTTGTTTTTCAACAATTTCCTTTTATTTTAAGTCTTTAGACTTTTCTTATTTTTGCAATGTTAGCCCAATTCTTTTTTGCTAAAGATAGTGAGGATTTAACCTTTTTATTTTTCTTTAGGATTGTTATTTCTAAAAGTTTTAAAGTATTAGCTTCTTCCTGTTCTTATTTAACTGAATGATTAGCATATTCTTTTTTGGTTTCTATGGATTCTTTGAGATACAAGATTTCTAATTGCTCTTAAATAATTCTTAATTCTTTTTCTTTGATTGCGATTTTCGCTTTATTTTACTTGTAATCATAAAAATTGTTAGTATGACTAATTTTCTAATAAAAGCATTAACTAAACTATTCTTACTTCTTGGTATAACTTTAACATTAAATTTATGATGATTAAACTATTTTTACCAATATCGATCTTTTTTGCTTATAACCTTTTACGATATTAGTTCTTAAAAAATAACCAAATTCTTATTATCGGTCCTATTAATAAACCTGGTACTAATATATATTGTAAATTTCTTGATTTCTTTTTTTACTGGTATATTTTTTTTCATTACTATATAAATTTAATTCAGGACTTTGAAAAGACCCATATGTAATTTGCAAAGATATTCATCTTTGTTATTTACTTTTGTTTTTAGTAATGCTCTCTAATAGTCATGTAAAACATCTATTTCTATTATCATTCTACCATTTGATCTTGGATTGTATAAAGTTAGTAAATATTTTTCTTGTGCTTTTATCTTATCCATATGTTTGATGTCCTGATTAGTCCATTATAAACATAATCTTTCTTCATCTTTGTTTGTAATGATTTTATCATTTATACGAATTTTTATATATATACTTCTGCATATGTTAAACATCTTAAGAATCTTTGTAATTGATCATAATCTTTTATTATACATGAAAAACTTTTCATATGATTAACTATATGTGATTATAGATGATGTTTTTCGTCTTCTATTTCTAACCTTAAATACTTTTTTTTTTGTTGGGCTATAATAATTTTCCTTTATGATAATACTATTTCTTTATCTTTATATTCTCTCAAAATACTAAATATATCATGATAATATCTTTGTAAGTCATCACTAAAAACTAATATATCATTAATAATATCTGAGTTATTTTTTGAATGAGTTATCTATATATCTTCGAAATATTCATAGTGCTTGTTTTAATTCAATGGTACAATTATCCATTAAAATTGTCTTTGAGGACAACTATATGCCATTTATTTATGAGATTCTTCATCAACTTTCTTTGCTAGCATCCACTTTTTCAAGCAAAGTTAGAGAAATATTTATTTTCTTTTATAAGTGATAATAATTCTTCTATTTTTGGAATAATATATAATAATTTTTCTTTTTTTTTTTTTAGAATAAAATAATCATTATCGTTGATTTATTTATTCAAGTCATAAAGTTTATTACTATTCTTTTTTTACCTCTTATTTTATCAGTTTCTTTCTCTACTAAGAATATTGCACTAAAATGTGGTAAATTATTGTAAATAATTATTTTTACTTTCAAAAGTTTTTGAATCTGTTATCAAATTATTCTCAATCGTATGGAGTATAAATTATAGATTTTGCTTTAATGACTTTTAAATGATCTTTTAATCTTATACTTGTTATTTCATTATATTTATTTATGCTAAGATCTATTAGGTTTTCAAAACTTATTATTTTCAATAATTTACTAATGTCTGTTTGGGTTTTATCTTATTAGATTTAATTTAGAGATGGATTTTAGTCAACTTTTATGTTTAAAAAAATGTTTTCTATTTGTGATTTTTTTGATTTTATATTCTCAGAACGTTTTCACTTTTTATGTTGTAATATAAAAGTTTGTGATGATATTGTTAATGATTTTCTTATTTTGAAAACAAATGTTGTTTCAATTTCAAATGTTGTTAAACTTATTCTATCCATACTATTGTGTAAATGATTGGTATAAGTTTAAGAAGTTACAATTTGTCATTAACAAGTTTACACCTGTTTTTTGTTTATATATTGTTAATATGTAAAATATTTCTCCTCCAATTAATACATTTATATCTTTTAAAACTTTTTTTTAAACTTATGGTGTATTATTAGTTATTCTTATTATTAACATATTTGGAGCTAATTACCAAAATTCTTCTAAAAAACATGTTTACTAGCAACACACATATTTGCTCATGTGTTAATATATGCTTGTAAATGATAATTATTATATTATTTAAATATTAATTCTATTTTTATATATGTATTATTTGGATTTATTATACTTAATAATTCATCAATTAATCAGAATCTGTATCAGAGTAAAATATTTCTTCAAACTTTGAGTATATTATTTCTTCTTTAATTTTTTCTAATAGATAGATACTACATGTATCATCTATGTCAAACTCCACAGTTGGTTCTAATTTTATCCTATAAGTTTCTTCAAAAATCTTATTTTGTTGTTTAAATTCATTTTTATGCTAAAATTTATTAAATACTCATTTGCATAATGACCTTCATTACAGATCTAACATTAACATTTTTTTTTTTTTTTTTTTCTGATGGACAATAATTTTTTTGTTAGGTTTTGTATTTTTTTTCCTTCTAAAATACATTTTCTGATAAGGTCCTTTATTATACTTTTTTTATACTTATGAAAATTTTATTTTCTATTTTCTATACTTTTTATTTTTTTTACTCTTATAATTGTGCTTATAAATCTTATTATTATAACCATATTTTTATAATAATAAATAATTTCTTGTATCATAACAAAATTTTGCATTTGTTTCGGCTCGCTTAAAATACTTTTTTTTTTTTGACATTTTAAGATTATCCAAGCTTTTAATTCTTTTATTATTTCTCCTAAGGTATTAGGTACTGCTGTCCTATCTCTTTTTTACTAATTTTCTTCCAAAATTTTATGCAAATTTCTTAGTAATTTTTGATAAAATATATTCTAGGTATTTTATGATAAAATATTTCATATTCGCAAATAAAAAAATATATATGTAATACATGTCACGTATTTTTATATTTTTTAAGTGTTATTTAACTTCATTTATTTCTAATTTACTTACTTCTGTGGTATTCTTTATAAATTCAATTTACTATAAATTCTTTATAAATTTCGTTTACTACTTTATCCAAGTATTCTCTACTTGTTGCTGAGTTTCCTTGCATATGTATATGCACTTTATCCGATAAATTACTAAACCAAATCTTGACATTTTTTATCATTTTATGATTTAATAATACTCTACAAATTGATGGGTATAAAGAGGTTGTTCTAGATGTTCGGATAAGTACATTCATTGCACTTGCCCACTCATCCAAAATTTTCCTTCTATCTCGTATACACTCGAAATCTAATAAATCATTTCTTCTTTTTCCCATATTGGTTTGGAATTCTGGTGGTACATCAGCTCTTGTACCCTATGATTTAAATGGTTTCATATGAGGTGTTGTCCTCCTTTTATAAGATGGATTGGGTTCTATTGACTTATCCCTTCTTTTATCATCCCTATGTGGATCATAAATTCCTTCATCTTTGGGTTGTACTAGTAGACCAATATTCATTTTTAATCTTTTGTATGAGATTTCTTGTTCTGATCTAGATGACTCACTTATCATCTTCCTCATTGTTTGGTCATAGTTTATGTGCCATTTCTTTTGTTAATTCCTCATTATTTAAAGTTAATACAGTTACTAATTTTTCTATGTCAAGTGTTTTAGGATCCATAAATTCTTCTTCTAATCTTTTCATATATTCTATTATTAAAAATCTGCTTGAGTAGATTGATCTTTCTTATTAGTATTTTTTGGAGTTAATCAACCACTTCTGTTTAGTGGATCATTTGTTAATCCTACAAAGGGATTAGATTGATCTTCTGGATTATTATTGTTATTAGGTCTGATTATTTTACTTCGGAGATTATTATTATCTCTTTTTATTTTTGTAACTTATTTATGCATATCGATTTGTAGTTTCTTACTACAATTATATTATCTTATTTCTTTAAAAATTTATTTTGAAGGTTTTAATCATGTATTGTGTTATGCAAAAAGGATCAAATTTTTTATTATAATTATTTGGTTACTTAATATGCTTGTAAGACTAGCATTGTTTTCTAATTCTATTTTTTATAGCTTATTTTTGACATTCTTATTTTAAGAAAGATGCATAGTGATATTATCATTATTGAGAGAGCCCTAACTCGGTGAACAATCAAGTTTAGATCATAAAGACACCTAAGAACTCGTCACTCACGTACGGACAACGAAAACAAGAGAAATGGATAACAGACAGCAGATAATCATAGACAAAAATAATGCAGATATCAAAAATAGAATAAAGCAGTAAATGCTTTACAATCATCATATAGTCTTAATATATTAGCACATATATTGAGAATACGTTGATTGTACTAACTCATACAATAGAACAATCAAACATAACAATATAACGTGGTAAACAAACTTAGGCTCAAATCCTAAGTGGTAACATCAGGCAATCACTCAACAACCAAATTCACTAAATGAAACAAAATAATTAATACAAACTTGATAAAGTAAGATGCCAGATACCTCTATCAGTCAGGGACCACCCATCCTAACTACATAGAATGCTATCATCAACTATTACCATAGCTATTTTGATCCTCACTAGATCCGGCTCACCTTTAGAGCCACACTACTATACAATGTGATGCTAGTACCTGCTATAGTATATGTGAACAATATATGCTTTACCAAGAAAATGATTTTTGGGAAAAAACTCTCCCTCATAATAATAATACAAAAATACACTTAATGTATTATTATTACGGCAACTCTATTTAATAAAATAATTTAGCAAACTCTAACACCACCTCGTATCTCATTACAAAAACAACACTCGATGTATTGACACTACGAAATCTCATTTTTCAAATAATTCACAAAAATTTCAAGTAAAATTATCACCTTTAAATCAGTAATACAGAATCATACTCAACATATTAGTGATACAAAAAATACAAAATAATTTTCGAGAGCACAAGAAAATATTTTTCACAAAATTAAATTTTATACAACACAAAAAATTAGCTCATTAAATAAGTAGAAAGAAGTGTGAGAGAAGGTGTATTTAATAAAGAGAGAGAAAGGTATTTATAGATGATTTTCAACTTTTGGTCTTGTTGGGCACCTCTGTAAGATCTCACTGACCACCCGAACGAGCCCTCCACAAAATATAAGTGAGGTCTAATAAGTCACAGATCCACCCTTGTACCTTAGCGAGCTACCTACAAGACCCCACGAAGTCCCCAACAAACTATTAAAGACTTATTTTTTCAATTAAAACTTATTCATTTAAAAATCCATAAACACTCTCCAATAATGAAAATCAAATCTAAGTAAAAATCAAATGTAATTGTATGCTCTTAACTACCCCTAGTGTGTAATATGCAAACATCTAACGTGTTAGAAATCTACGTGAGTGTGTGCGATATTAATCAAAGGAAAAGTGAGGTCTCCACAAAATATAAGTGAGGTCTAATAAGTCACAGATCCACCCTTGTACCTTAGCGAGCTACCTACAAGACCCCACGAAGTCCCCAACAAACTATTAAAGACTTATTTTTTCAATTAAAACTTATTCATTTAAAAATCCATAAACACTCTCCAATAATGAAAATCAAATCTAAGTAAAAATCAAATGTAATTGTATGCTCTTAACTACCCCTAGTGTGTAATATGCAAACATCTAACGTGTTAGAAATCTACGTGAGTGTGTGCGATATTAATCAAAGGAAAAGAATCGTACAAAAAGGTAGACAAAATACTAAGTAAAATAAACAGAATTTATGTTTTGCACATATGAATGCCAACAAAGACTCAAAGGAACTTACATGACTTACAATCTATCCCTTTGACTTTTCGTAGCAAAATACTGAACAACTTATACAAGGCAAGTATCAAACACAACACATGAAATAACACATTCATTTTGATGTTAACTCTAACTCCAAGTGAGCTACAAAGTCCAAAGCTATATCTATATCCTGCACACACGAAACAAACACATATCCATGAATGTATCATACAAAACTACGTGTAGTCTAACCAACTACTGTCATGTTACCCCTACAAAGGTACACATTGCTAAGCTAAACACAAGTAGACATACAAACTCCCATTGACTTCATGCAACACTCCCCCTAAATGCATTCAAGTCAGTCAATAAGATGTGATTCAAATTTACACTTACATTCCAAACAGTGCAGAAAAACATATGTAAACACATTGTGCAATAAATAAACTTCTTCCTTTTTGACACAGAAAGTCAAATAAACACTCCTATATGAGGGAGAGAAAGCATATAATATGCAATAATCATATTCACTCATGCAACACATATAGAGAGAAAATAAAATATAAGTAAAAGAAACATAAGTAAGCATATAACAAAGATGTCATTTTTAATTATCAAATTCAAGGTTTTAATACAACTTTTAGAAAGTAAAGAAAAATACAAATAAACTAAGATTCTCCTCTCCCTTCATCACAGTCAAGGTCACGTTGAGAACCTATGCTGGACTCCTTACGGTTAGAAAGATAGGAAGAAGGCTCTAAAAGGTCAAGAAACTTAGCTTAAGAGTTGCAAACTAGTCAAACAATTGGTTGAAGAAATCTATAGATTGAGAAAGTTGAATGTCTTGATCCTAAAGCAATGCACCAATACTCACACCAATTGAGTGAATCTGAGAAGAATTTACTCTACTAGAAAGCTGAACAGAAGGTTGAGAGCTTGAAGACCAAGGAGAGCCATGTCGGGGATGCTGGTGTTGCTCAACTCTACCTATCCTATCATTTAGATTCGTAATCAGTTGCAGGAGTAATTTGGGCTCCTGACGATCATCTGTAAGTTCTTCAAGAAGTTTGTCAAAACATATAGTCAAAACATCGACCTTTGCACTTATTAAAGGAGGTAGATTGAGGAGGCAGAATAGGAAGGGGTAGAACGGGAAGCACTTCGAAAAGAGAAAGAAGAAGGCTCAAAGTTCTTAGAAGGTTGGCGTGATACCTAAAAGTGTTTGATAGAAAGGGGAGAACAACCAAAAATAAAAACTTCAATAACATCACTAAAGACAGACTGTCCCAGCAAGTAATCAAAGAAGGGTAATGAAGATTAGAAGAAGAAGGAGAGAAAGAACGACAAATGATGGTCTTAAAGATCATACCAACAAGATCTAAAGGCTCACTATCAAGAATAGCACAAAGAAAGTGACCCTTAACATTAGGCACAAAAGAGACATAAGTACAAGGACAAACTCAAGCATAAACAACTTACAAAAGAAAGCGACCAGTAGAAGAACTGTTTAGTGGAACAGTACCACCAACATACTGAATATCAAGTCCAGCAAGTTTGGCAATAATATCAGATTGATTTCAAGCTTTGAAATGCTCTATATTATAAGAAAAGTTGATAGCATTAAACCTTTCATATTCAAAAGAAAGAGCAAGAAAAGAAGGGCTTTTCACGTTTGGAAGATATAAGAAATCTAAGATATTATATCTAAAGAAGGTGACACAACATCCCCTCAAGGTAAAAGAAATAGACATGGATTGCGTGCGATGAGCATGAATCGTTGAATGGAATTTTGGAACAAAAAAGGGTCAAAGGAGTAAGAAAGAGTACAAAGAGTAAGCCAAGAAAAGTATGCAAACATTTCCTAGATATCAAGAAAATCCTCAATCAAGATTGAGCGCTCACAAATGCAAGAAGAAGACTTCTTAGGTTGAAAAGAGGGATAAGCTTCATCTTGGTTGGTATGGGATCATTTGTTTTGTCTAGGCATTTTGTGGAGAAAATATGGATAAAAGGTGTTTAGGGGTAGTAAAAAGTAATTTAGAAGGTAGTAGGTGAAAGTATTTGAGGATATAAAGTATTTAGAAATTTATATAGTGTGAAACAAATGAGGAAATGATATTTATAAAGAAAATTCATACACTTTGCGGACCTTTCGCGAAGAGGGGTTGGCAAGGTATCTACAAGTGTGTAAAAATACTACCTCGGTGAGACCTCAGTGAACTCACAGTAAACTGTCAACGAGACCTCAGTGAGGGTGTTTGACGAGTAACCCTAAAGGGTGAGGAGAGAGAAAAAATATTTAAAAAAAATTCTAAAAAAAGTAGAAAAATTATTTTAAATTTTAGTAACATTTATTTTAAAGAAAGAAGAGTAAGAGAATATATATATAAGAACATTAAGAAAACTAAACACAAAAATAAACACATACAGAAAACACTACATGAAAGAGAGAGAAAAGAACAAATAACTTAAGTCACACTGACTCATACCCGAAAATAATATGATCAAACTGCATCCCTCCATTAGAAAAAGAAGTGATAAAGGGCAACAAGATCAGAATGTAATATTTGGTCCATAAGAGCACGTGGAGTATGAAGCACTCGAGAGTTCTTTATTTTAGAAATTCTCGAATGACCTGTTAAGTGGTCATACATGCGACTAGGAAGGTTTTAGAAAGTTTTTTCCTTTCTTCACAATGTCGTTAGTGCATAATACACACAAAAATAAAATGCTCAAACAAACCATAGTAGGTACATCTTGAGAAGTCAGAATGGCCAACAATACCATAAGTATAACAAGAACGAGCTAGAGAACGAGAGAAATTAAGTATGTCTCTGAGGAGTAAGATGAGGTGGAAAGGGAGAGGGAGAGGTAGAAGTGACAACATTAAGTCTCACAAGAAGGGATAAAGTGTTTAGGAAGTGGCAACAGACCATTACTAACACGATGAGAAGAAGAAGTAGGAGGTGAGATGTTTACTTTACTAGAAAAGACTAATTGGAATGCCACTTGTGACTTACTTTTTGTAGTAACTTTACCTTTACTTTGGGCAGCAATAGTCGTGTGAAGAGGATTTTTTGCAACAGGTTTGATAAAGACATGAACAATAGTAAAAGTAGTAGCATAAGACATTACAGATTTAACAAGGCAAGAAGTAGAAGTAATAGTGGAAGGAGAAGGAGCTGGACAACCATCATTAATAAAACCTAACCCGCTTATATCACTAGGTGCCTTGATGCCAACAAAAAATTCATCAATTTTTGAAGTACTCATCAGAAGTTTCTTAAAAGTGGTCATAGAGTATTCCAACTCCTTCTCAAGGTCAATTTGCTTTGCACTCAAAGCGGTGAGTAAGTTATCATTTTTCTTAGTGGATGCCTTAAGAAATCTGCCAAAATTTTCCAAATTTTTTTATTTTATCTTGAAGAGCTAGCAATTCTTTGTCCTTTTCAAGTAAGGTATGAGCAAGGTAAGCGTTTTTTACTTTCTAGAATCTTCCTTCTTTTCTAAGAGTGAGATTTTCTCAATATTCTCTTCTGAAAGATTCGGACTAACTATCCGCTGATCTTTTAAACTTTGTAATCTCTTTAAAGATAGCTCAAGAAACTTCATTATTGATTTTTTTATTTTAGGTTCAACAACTATGTTGTTAAATTTTTTCTGCATAATCTCACATTTATTAGTGAGATTGCCTTTGTACTAGTTGTAAGTAGAATGCTTCTTTTTAAATCCAGCTTTAAGAGTACTTAACTCTTTTTCTTTTATCTCAAGGCTATCCAAAGCCTTTTTCTGAAATTTTTCGATATTAATTGCTATCTAAGTAATTCGTTGTAATTGTTTAAGTGCTCCTCATGCTCATCCTCATCAACATATCTGGAATATTGGGATGTCGTAGTGAAAGAATCATATTTAGTTGTCATAAAGGTTATAAAGTTACTTTCATCTTCTTTCAAACTACGACTACTATCCGAAATAGTAACCTCTGTTATCATAACTTTCTTGCTAGATTCTTGTCATTTTAACTGACATTGAGTAGCAATGTGTCTGAGCTTTTTGCACTCATAACACCTGACATCCAAATTGAGGTCTTTCTTCTTCTTCTTCATGAAATTCAGTTTGCATGTTCTGATAAACCTGTACTTTGGTGTGACAATACCAGTGCTATAGCTCTTACCACTAATCCTATCTTACACTCTCGCACCAAACACTTTGCCATTGATTATCACTTTGTACGTTAACAGGTTCTTGCAAACAAACTTACTGTTCAATTTGTTCCTTCATTTGATCAAAAAATAGATGTTCTTACCAAAGCTTTATCCACCGCACAATTTGTGTCTCTACGGCGCAAACTCAGTGTCACTCATGTTCCACTGAGTTTGAGGGAGGATATGAATGGAGATGCTGAGGTGGAAGTGCTGAATGAATAAGACAGGTGCACAAGAAGCTTGATATCGAGTGCTGTGCAGTGAGCGATCAAGTGTGAGATTGATGATATGGCAGGATGAGTAATTGCTGGAACATGCATGAGCTGTTAGTGGACATTAAAGTGGTTGAAGTTTGTTAGTTTGTTAAGCGACAAAGAAAATCAGTTAGAATGATTGTAATCAGCTGTTATCAATTCTATCATTTATTGTATACATCCTAATGATTTGTGTATTGTTGTAACAAGTAGTATAAATAGATATGAAACATCTTCTTCAAGCTAATTTTTACACAGATTATACAAATAAGAAAAGATTAATAAGAATTCAGTGAAGCTCTTTCGAAGCATCTATTTTTCACTTCTTTGCAATTACTTTCTGCATTTGTCTTTCTCTTCACTTTAGTCTCTGTTCTTGATTTCTTTAAGTTTCTGCATTAATCTTCAGTCTCTGTTCTTGATTTCTTCAAGTTTCTGTATTCTTCTTCATGGTATCAGAGCATCGGTTCTAGAGAATAATTTTTTTTTAAGAAATCAGAATTGCATAGGTTCTAGAAAATAAAAGCTTCTCTAAGAGATCAGAATGGATCAAACAAAAAGAGCAGCAAGAATTATTCAAGAAAATGTAGAAAAGCAACCAGAATTAGTTACGTTTCATAACCAAATTTCAACAATCAGACTTGATAAAGACAGTTACACATAATGGAGGCAACAGATCTATAGAATTCTTAGAAGCTTTGAGTTAGGTATCTCTGTGTGTCCAAAAAGGCTGAATGAAGATGGAACTGTTAATGAATGATATCGTTATTGGATGAAGCAAGATCAAATGATTGCTTCTTGGCTGATCAGTGCTATGATGAAAGAATATGTTAAGAATGTTGGTGACTGTTAAACAAGCTATCAAATGTGGAATACTCTGGAAAGCTCGTTTGTCTCCCAATCAAGAGCAAAAATAATGCAATTTAAGGCTGAACTTCACTCAGTCAAAAAGGGAGGCATGCTGATAAGTGATTTCGTCCAAAAGGCGCAAACACTAGCATCACAATTAGCTGCAGCTGGTAGTCCTATGAGCGAAGAATATCAGGTTCTTGCTCTGTGCAGTGGACTTGATGGAGAATATGATCCGGTAGTTGCCTCTATTCAATAAGGAGGAATTATTGTGCAAGAACTTACTCACAAACTAATGGCTCAAGAAGGAAGATTGGAGAGAAGAAATGCAGGAACTGCATTGTTACCATCTGTGAATATAGCTATGACCAATATGAATCTTGAATCACCTGGTGCAAACTTGTCTCATTCCAATCTCAGAGATGGAAACTTCTTGAAAACAGGTAATGATCGATTCATTCAAACTACTGATACTCACACTCAACCTTTGAGCTTTTCCAAACCAATTAATAGCTTTAATCCTGTTCACTCACCCCTTGGATTTAATCCTTCTTCAAATCAGTCATCCAATGTTGTACAATCACCATTTCCTTTTAATCAGAATTTTCCTCAGTATTATGATAGTTATAGAAGCAGGCCTAGAGGTAGGGGGTTTAATGGATATGGAACAAAGCCACAATGCCAGATATGTGGAAAACCAGGTCACTTTGCTGGATCATGTTGGTTCAGATTCAATCAAACATATGTTGCTGTCACTGATACCAACAGAATCAACTCTCAAATTCAAATGAATCAAGCACCACCTATGCAGCCCTCCATGAACTTCTCCCATAATCATTTTCAATCACTGCCATTCAATAATCATTTTCAGTCAAACTCACAATCCTCTTATCCGTAGTACAACAATTACTCCAGAATGCTTTCAGCTGGACAAAACTCTCAAAACTCTCCTACCTATTCACATGGCCAATTTCCTCCATACTCTCATAACCAACCACCAATACATCAGGCTAATTTTGGCTGCACTGAAATACCTCATCTAAATTCAGCCCCTCACCTCTTCTTACCTGCTTCTCCAACTCAACATCAAGTCAGCAATATAAATTTGTTAGAAACTACCTGTCATGCTCCTTCACTAAATGCATTATGTGCAAAGTGTGTCCTAGAGCGGATTCAAACAATGAAAAATCCTAACTAGCAGATTCAACAGCATATGATATAAAAACAAATTAGCTAGTAAACTCTAGAACTATCATGCAATTCTAAATATCATGAAAGACAATTAGACACGTGAATTATTCAAACATAACCACACAATATGTTTGAACAATTAAAAACAAGAAAGTGCCTAAGATTAATAGATGAAGAGAATAAGATTTTTCGTTGAAAGCTTTAACAGATGTAGAAAATATTATTTCGGTGTGGTTGAATGTTTTGCACAAACAAGTATTGCTTATATAGAGTCCAGTTTGACTTGAAAGAGAATTAATAATACAGTACAACTCTACTCATATTAGGATTTAGCTTTGACAACAATTCTACTCATGTTAGGATTTTGCTTTCACAACAATTCTACTCAAACAAGGACTCTTCTTTCACATCAATTCTATTCACAACAATTCTACTCATATAAGGATTCTACTTTCACAAGAATTCTATTCATACTAGAATTTTGCTTTCACAACAATTCTACTCATGTTAGGATTTTGCTTTCACAACAATTCTACTTAAACAAGGACTCTACTTTCACAACAATTCTATTCATACTAAGTGTAGTGCTCAATTGTGTGAGAATGTATGCATGAGAGAATATTTTACCTTTCATATGAGCATTGCAAGCTTGGTGACTCCATCATCATGTATCATCTGATTGAACGGTGAACACTTATGCTAGATTACAATTAAACATTTTGTCCACGAAAATTACCAATACAAATAAACCTTACAATCTCTCCCTTTGGCATTTTCGTGTGACAAAATCACTCTCTCACTACATAGCTCTCATAGCTAAAATATCATTACATCAATTACATCAGTGGAACTATCTATGATTTGGTGGACCATCTTCGCTTGATACTTGATACGCTCAGTCCACTAAAATTAGACAAATAAATAGCACACAAATTTGGCTTGAAAGCCTCATTGTTTATTAGTTCAGTGTATATAAAGGTGCGAATGAAATGTAGTGTATGTGCACATTTAATGAATCCAATATCTCCCCCTAAATCCAATCTCCATAGCAACATGAATCTTTCTCTCCCTTTTTGACATACGAAATTGACAAATCATGAAACAGTTAAGATGATATGGATCACTCTCCCCAAAGTTTAACAATTATCTTAGTGGGCTAAAAATGCATATGATCACACATGTATATGTCCAAAGCATATGATCACACAAGTACTTAAAACTTGTCATATACCTTTTAATTCAGCAACTAACACAACTCATGTATGCACTGCATGTCAAATGGGAAAGTGTCATCGCTTACCCTTTATTAGATCAATCAATAAAAGTTCAATTTCACTTGAAGTAATTCACTGTGATGTGTGGGGACCTGCCCCTCTATTATCTTCAAATGGCTTCTCATGGTATGTCTTGTTCACTGATGAGTGCACCCGTTACTCTTGGATATACTTCCTCAAAGAAAAATCTGGGGTTAAACAAGCCTTTGTATTGTTCAAAAATATGGCTGAACTATTAACTAGACATAAAATAAAGACTCTTCAGTCTGATGGAGGAGGCGAGTTTGAAGCACTTCAACAATTACTTCATCACTATGGAATTCAGAGACAGATTTCATGCCTTCACACTGCCCAACAAAATGGGCTTGCTGAAAGAAAGCATAGACACATCACAGAATTGGGGCTGGCCCTGTTAGCTCAGAGCTCCATGCCACTGAAGTACTGGGATGAGGCTTTTTACTCAGTTGTGTATCTCATCAACAGACTACCAACACCTATTCTGCACTCTATGAGTCCATTGGAGGCTCTCACATCAGTCAAGCCTAATTACATGCTACTCAAAATATTTGGGTGTAAGTGCTTTCCTCATATGGTACCCTACAATAATCATAAATTCAGTTTCAAAACTGAGCCATGCACATTTATTAGATATAGTCCTGTGCACAAAGGGTATAAATGCCTTTCTGCCTCTGGCAAGCTTATTGTCTTTAGAAATGTCGTTTTTGATGAACATACATTTCCTTTTGCTGATGTTGATAGCAAAAATGATCTGTCTCAGTGTACTCAACGTAGAACTGTGCTGCCTGTTATCTCCAAAATACCTCTGTCAATAGAATTGCTTTCTAATTCAAATGCTGTGACATCACCTGAGTCTAGTTCCTCATTGGCTCCTCTCTCTATCTCTATAAGTGACCCTACTAACTCTCAGGTCAGCCCATCCACTACATCTGTTTGTAATCATAGTATGCCTTGTGAACTAAGTGGGGATGCTGAGATTGTAGGCATTGCACCAACACATGCACCAGATACTGAGGTTGTTGATCTTGAAGAACCATCTGAGCCAGAATTCAGTACACATTCTGTGGTTAATACACACCCTATGGTTACTAGACTCAAGGTAGGGATAAGAAAACCAAAGGCATTGTTTGCTGCTCAGAAAATTTCAGTACCTAGAACTGTCAAAGAGGCACTAAAAGATGATAACTGGTATAAGGCAATGAAGTTTGAATATGATGCCCTTGTAAATAATAAGACATGGGTTATGGTACCTCCTCCTATAGGGAAGAAAATTATTGCTAATAAGTGGCTCTTTCGAGTCAAGGAATTATCTAATGGTGAGCTGGACAGATTGAAAGCACGAGTGGTAGCTAAAGGCTTTCTACAAGTTTCTGGTTTTGAATACCTCGAAACATTCAGCCCAGCGGTCAAGTTTGGGACTATTCGAGTGATGTTAATGATTGCTGTGTCTTTGAAATGGTCTATAAAGCAACTGGACATTAACAATGCCTTTTTGAATGGCACCATCACCGAGGAGGTATTTATGCACCAGGTTCCTGGTTTTGTTGACCCAACTCATCCTAACTATGTTTGCAAACTTGCCAAATCTCTGTATGGGCTAAAACAGGCACTTAGAGCCTGGTTCAATACACTTAGTTCTGCCTTACTCAGCTTTGGTTTTCACAAATCTCAAGCTGATGACTCATTATTTTATTTGCTTACTGCTCATTACAAAATCTATGTGTTGGTATACGTTGATGACATTATAATCACAGGATCCCATGATGATAAGATAGCTGAGTTTGTCACACTACTCAATGACAAATTTGCCTTAAAAGACATGGGTAATCTTCATTACTTTCTGGGTATAGAGGTGGTCAGATTGCACAATGGCTCGCTAATTTTAAAACAGTCAAAATACATTCACAGTCTTCTTGTTAAGGCTATACTGCATGATCTCAAGTCAGCAGACACACCTATGTCCACCACCACTCAGTTATCAGGTTCTGGTGATGACTTGTTCAGTAATCCCAGTCTTTATAGAAGTGTTGTAGGTGCTCTACAATATGTCACCCTCACTCATCCAGATATCAGCTTTGCAGTAAACAAAGTAAGCCAATTTATGGCTTCCCCTCTCACTTCTCATTGGCTTGCTACAAAGAGAATTTTACGCTACTTGACTGGCATTGCTGATTTTGGCTTAGAATTCAAACCTTCAGTTAAACTAGCCATCTTTGGCTTTACTGATGCTGACTGGGCATCATGCCTTGACACGAGACGCTCTACGTCAGGCATATGTATATTTGTGGGTGCTAATCCAGTGCTTTGGTCGGCTAAGAAACAACCTACGGTGTCTCGCTCGAGCACTAAGACTGAATATCGTTGTCTAGCCAGTGCTGCAGCTGAGGTTACGTGTGTGCAAT